>OY978009.1:14098166-14504166 GCA_963854515.1 Pandemis heparana
TTGAGTACCTACCCAGAGCCCCGTGGCCATAAAGGATCCCGAATCCCCATTAAAGACTCAGAACGTCATTATGGAAGACAATTTTTAGTCAAAATGGCAATTAGTTGCTTAACTAGGGAGGCCCTGAAGCAGTAAGAGTCCAGGGCCCCAAAAAGTCACGGTCAGCCCCTATATAGGCTCGTACTTATAGTCCCCGGCCGTTACGAAGTCAATCCTGACACATTGCACAGCTATGAAGTTCCTGATTATTGCTAAAGTCAACCCTCTGTCAACCACAGGAGAAAAATGCTAGACTTGCTTGTTGCGTGTGATAGAATAGTGAGTGGCAATAATACCACACAATATATCGATTCACGCGTTGAAAAGTTCGTATAGCTAAAATATTGTCTATGATTATGTGCATTCATAAAATTAAATTTACTGATTGTCAAAGTACTTATATTCTATTTCATTTACACTAGTACTTATTATAAAAAGGAAGGATTCGAATAAATGCGTAGGTATGTTTATTTATTTGGCAACTTCTAAAAACTTAAAACAGAACCTTTTTAATTATAAATAGGTATTTCTTCACTTTCTTTCGTATTTTCGTACAACTGATAAATATTTTTTTATTATAGCTGTAGAAAACTGAATTTGAGTCGACTCACGCTTGACTCAATTTTTATCGATACAATGATCGAACGTGTAACAAACAACCCTAGAGGATGTGTCAGGATTTACTTCATAGCGGCCCGGGACTATAGTACAATTGCACATAAATACTCATTGGAGAATTCGTCGCGGGTATGAATTAGTAAAAGCGCCTGCTGTGTTCTCAGCGTTATCTTGGTGAATAAAGCGAATACAGACAAAACAGCTCTTACATTACTTTAGGCTCTACTAGAAAATGCTGAAATGCGATAAGGATAACCGCTTATAAGTATTTGTTGTAAGTATGCAATATGTATACATATACGGTAATGTGAAACTGATGATGAAGTTGCTGGAAAACTTTTCAATTAACGTTGTTGTAACGGGAAAAGCAAATTTCTGTAAAAGGTGATGAGATTGGCTTTAGATTTCTGCAAGAAAGAGTAAAAGAGCAAAAGTAAATAATTAAAAACAACTAAATTTAACGTCGCGGATAAGATCTGGGTCGGGACAGATACTTAGGTTTATGAAAAATACTAATTTTTGTTCTCGAGTCTGGTTTATTTAATTTGATTTTATCAAATAAATGTCTCTAGGTCGCCATAATCCATAGGATGGGATTAGGTCAGCTGATGTAAATGGGGACAACCATGAAATTTTTTTGTTACTTTGTAAATGATAATTTCACAGCGAAGCATGCAACACGACGCGGTGTCTGTTTATATTGGGTTTACACGTGTTTTCCGAGTCGAGTTGTTGTTATTCAGCGCAACGCAACGATATTTATGCTCGCATCCGTTGCATCACGGTTATAATGTAAGTTCTCGCAATGTCCTGCGCCGGTAACCAAATCAGGGCCATATGAAAAACATTTGTACCAATTCACATGAAATGAATTTTCCGGTTTCCTAGCACTTCCTTTTGTTTCCGATCGACCTTCAAGTTCAACCGCTAGATTTCACGAGGATTGTTCGAGTAGGTACATTTAATTGAAGAATATCACTCTAAATTTTAATTAAGTACCCTACCTATACCTAAGCTGTGTTAAACCCGAAATGGATCTTACCCAAAAATCATGTTCCTGTCAATAATTAAGTAACTATGCCATTGAACAAGGATTAAAAGTAGAATTCAAATACTTTATACCAAACTCTGCCCTTAATTAACTCTTATAGAGCTCTATGAAGATACTAAATACGCCGATTTGCTGAGGCTTTAGTGTGTTAAGAAGTTCAGCCACCGACTATGTCATCTTGTCTGCTGGTTGCTTTGATATATGAAGTGACTTTATTGATAAGATTAGGTAGGTTACCTACCTGAGTTGATTGGTCAAAGGTCAGTGGGTGACTGACCTTTCAAAGGTCAAATGTCACTGACCTTTGACCTAATACGTACACCTACAGGTATACTTATTAGGTCAAAGGTCAGTGGGTAGACCATCATCAGTCCGTTGGTCAGATGACATCTGGATTTCGGCTAGAAACCTGTGAATGAGACTGGCTCAGGACCGGGCAAAGTGGCGGAAAAATGAAGAGGCCTTTACTCAGCAGTGGGTAGATGTGGGCTGATTAGATAGATACTTATTAAATATTGTATTTATTTATTTATTATCTACAGCTGGATGACAACTATAACAGGACGAACGTCCGCGTGCTGACGGTGTGTTTCGGCCCGACTGACACGGCGCTGCTGTCGCCCCAGAGTGTTGGCTCCTTCGACAAATTCACAGACGCCGGCTTAAAGGAATGGATCAAGGTTGCACATTTGCAGAAGTAAGTATATATGATAGACTGAAAGTAAGTATAATGTAAAAAAAAATCTAAATATACGAATGCCAAATTCAGGCTTTTTAAATCAAACAGAGTCTATTTTTTTCTAGGTTTATTCTATAGAAGTAGCAATTAACAATGGCGAGTAAGCTTTATTTGTGGTACTCAAGTGGTACTCATATGCACATGCAATGCAAGTATCTAATCTACCATACATAATAAAGTAAAATCGCTTCGTAAACCACGCACATTTGCACACGTATGCGCGATATGTGTTTACCACAAACAAATCTCACTCGCCATCGTAAATTGCAAGAGATAATATCAATTCTTTCGGCATCTGACATCCACGCTTATTCGTAATAGGTACTGATTCTGTCCCATTTACAAATTCATGTGTTTAATGAGATTCACTGTATCTTTATGCCAAACGATGCAGTATGAGGAGAGAAATAGAAGGTGAATGTAAAGTGGCCCACGCCATAGGCAATAATAGGTGCTTATGGCCCACCCGTTCGCTAAGAGGTACCTTATATACGGAGCCAGGTGTCCTGGAGGGTTACCTACTCCGAAAGTTATTCGACGTTCATATTGTATAGTCCCTCTCACTCTCTTGCGACTATTACTTAGTATGAGCAGAACGGCAAGAAACGAACTTCGAATTTTGAAGTATAGGTCCTGACATGTCGTCATCATAATGTCATATTTTTCAGATTGGAATCAGCAGCCAAAGGCGTAATAGACGCTTACAAATTCGGCAAGAGCGGCAGTACTTGGCTGGCGGCGAAAGACGAACAACCCAAAGACATCACAGGTGATGTCAAAAAGGCGTACGATATACTTACCGTCCACGCTGTGTAGTATTGAGTAGGGTACTTACCTACAAGTTATGACATTCTGCGTCATTAGCCCAAACTGTTCAAAGAAATACAACATATGCGACAGCAGCTTTTTAATTATATTCTATCTAAGTATAAGTAGGTAGTTAAGTATCTTAGGTAGGACAGAAGAAATCGAAGAAACAGAAGAAAAAGAAATCGAAAAGCATTGAAATGATTTGTTAACTTTATTGTGATGTGACGCATGTGAGAAGATTAGATTTGTGACTGATTCTCTCAAGAGCTCTCTCGCATATTATAATTTATTTTAAAACTAATAATACCTACATATTAATAATACTTTATTAAAGTTACGGCTGAGAAATAAAAGTATTTACCTATTCTGTTGTGTTGTACTAATTCATATTCTGTTATAATGTGCCTGATCATATTCATTTAATTTAATAAATATACTGACGACTATGTACCTATGATTTGTTAAAATAAATAAATCCGATAACAATGCAGTAAGTTTAGTATTAAAAAGAATAAAATTACAAATTGAAATTTTACTAAGTACTTATTTATACCTATCTAATTTTTTTTTTTAATTAAGTTAGGTACACAGAACAAGGGGCGGGGGCTTCACCGAAATTTCATTTGTATAGGTATGTCGTCCCTCACACTCCTTTATTAAGGTGCGACCACACCGCCGCTTAAAAAACGGTGACGTTACGGAATCGCAACAAAATGTATGAATAAACGGTGAGAAAACGTGACGCATACGACACGTCACTGCGTAAACGCAGCGGTCTGGTCGCACCCTTAATCTATTAGTGTGAGCGGAAGGGCACAAAATGAATGGAGTAGGTACTTAAAAATATTATTTAGAACAAAATATTTTATAAATCGCAAGTAACGTAATAGATAACGTGAACCTGAAAAAACATTATAATCTTCATGTCATGATAAGTCACTGAAAATCAGCGTCACGACATTATCCTGGATCTTATCGTGACACATAGCTGAGTGGCGACCATTTGGCTGGTTAGAATAAGTATCCATCTGTAATATTCTGTTTGTGTTTCCGTATCAGCTAATAAAGTTCTCTTATTCTTATTCTTTCTTATTCTTATTCTTATAAGTTTCTTTTAAAGTATCGTCGTGTCATTCTTAGCTTTGACATTGCGGCCAGATTTAAGACTTCACTCTATAATTTTATTCTCCACGTCCTACCAAACTACAGAATAATAACAAGCAAGTGGGGGCTTATCGTATTGCTTTGTTGGTTTAAAAGTTTAAAACGACGCGAACGGAGTTAGTGTGCAGTACGGTGCTGGCCAGACAGAACGAAGTGGACTCACTAACTCACTGATTCACTGAAGATGGCGTATGATCTCAAAGGCAAAGTGGCGCTGGTGACAGGCGCCGCTAACGGGGTCGGCGCAGGCGTCGCCCGGATGCTACTCGACGAAGGCGTTAAGGTGTCGTATTTATTTATTGTTTCCTTAAAATCAAAGGCACCCTGGCGCTGTCTCCCTTCTTGCAATCTTGCACAGATACTTGCCGAAGCATCCATGCCCCGACAGTACCTGCGCAAGGTGGAAGGAGACAGCGCCCCACCTCCTATCGACCCACTCTTGCAGGACGGGTCGACGCAATACTAACCTAACCTAACCTATGTTGCCTGTGCATCAGATATATTCGAAGGCGACTGCATCAGATTATATTCGATAATATAATTTCGATATTTTGAATTTCGACCTAATGATCGTTCGACACTGATTTTCGATATTTAAGCATTCGATAATTGTACCATTCGATAATATACACTTTCGACATTATGAATTTCGACTTTATGATCGTTCGAAATTCTAACTTTCGATAATTTAGCTATCAATATTCAGATTCTCGAAATGTAGCATTCGATAATTGTACCATTCGAGAATATATACTTTCGACATTTTGAATTTCGACCTTATGATCGTTCGACATTCTGTTTTTCGATATTTTGACCGTCGACTTTTTAACTTTCGATATTTTAATTTTCGATATTCAAAGAGCCCATTCGAAGAGCTCACGGGCTGTACGTTTACTAAATGTATCTGAGCAGCAGTACTAATTTACTAGAGAAAAAGTTATGCAGTATAGTTACGTTGGTAGTAGCCGCAAGCGAAATCAAAAAAATAAATAACATGACGAATCATTCATACATAAGCGATAGGTACCCGAAGGGTAATAATGATTTAAGCTTTAATTGAATGTTTGCCACTAAAAATAACCTAAACAAAATGCTAATTCTACGCAGTCGAAGTCGCAGGCAAAAGTTAGTTGATACATTAATCACCACTTTACAATGAAATAAACTATTAAACCGTAATTTTATTATGATTATTTTGGCACGACGAGCCACCACTTCATGGCGTGCATAAGTCGTGGGTGGTTATTATTTTTAATTTACGATAGCCAAATGCTTTGATATCTGCTGGTGATATCTTCAGGTATCTATAATAATGTAATATCTAAATATGTCAATCGATATCTCATTTTATCTCGACACGAATAAGAATGGTAAGAAGTTTCGCTCACGATCACGACGTAAAGGAACCAATTCTATATAATTATATATTACATATATTAATGGTTTGGCAACATCCTTACTATCCATACTATAATAATAATATAAAAGTGGCTCTGTCCGTCTGTCTGTCTGTTACGCTTTCACAATGGTTAAAAGCTTGAAACTTTGTTATTGTTTGTAGGCTTTTGATTATAGTTCCCGCGGGATAGCAATAAACATGTCAATTTCTTCTACGCGGACTAACTCGTGGGCGGAAGGTACTAGATATCAGTGGCGTGGCGTCATTAGAACTCGATTTCCACCGGCTTGCCTATTTTAAGGCAGTTGGGCAATTTATTGTGCAGAATTAGAGGAAAAGGCTAGTTAAGTTCCTTTCGGCTTGCCTTCTGATATACTTGACGCCACGCCACTGCTAGATATACATGTTTTTTATGGTCCAGGGGAAAGAGAAAGGAGGAGGGGGTGAAATTTACTTCGACGATGTGATACTTTATCACAGTACCTAATATAATTTGTGCTCTAATTTAATGTTTGCTACTAACCTTTTGAAAGCATTAAAAATAAACTACCTACCCTAAATCTAAATACTAAATCCGTGCAGACGACGTCGCTGGTAAAAGATAGTCAAACCTTAAATGATTGATTGCTAATCATGATTTTCATTTTAAAAAAGGATGTTGTTTTCAAGGAATTGGTTTGTTATAATCATCATTAATACGCAAGTATTACATAAACTCGATAAAATAAAAAGGCGGCACTACATAAATAAATGCAGTGAGTAGGTAGGTAGTGAGCGAATCGCCGGCAGTATTTCTTTTACTGTGGAGTTCGACGCTCGTTCAGAATGGTGTACGATTTGAAGAACAAGGTGGTGTTTATCACGGGAGCCGCCAACGGAGTCGGCGCAGGAGTCGTGCGGATGCTGCTGGATGAAGGTGTTAAGGTATGGATATTCGTTATTATAAAGTGAGAGTCTTCTGGCGAGAGGTATAGTGTGTACGTATGCGGGAGACCACATGCCACTAATATGGTTTCCTTTATGCAGTACTTCTTCTAGTATCTGGAACGGGGGTGCCCGTCCCTCATAGTGTGTCAAATTCTTGATTAAATCGCATGTTTTTGACAAACTCGAATGTGGAAGGCCATGATTATGTTTTCCGAAAACACTTGCCCGGTAGTAGTTAGGTACTTTAAATAGCTGGGACGGAACGGAAGCTAAGGACATAGGTTCATATACCTAACCAAAATCGGGGATTTTAGGAATGTAGGTTCCCTATTCGAAAGTAAAATAGGTAGGTAGTTACCTAAAAATATTCTGTAGATAAAATATTATGTGTCGGGAATAAAGTAAACGGGAAATCTAGGATGTTATCAACTATATTCGAAATCATGTTTAATATCACAATTGGAATACCTACGAATTTGATTTCGATACCTACTTATTTAATAGAAAAAGTATGATGGGGTGTGTAGAGACCACGGGTTTTTGGATATCCGACATAAAAAGCTTAGGAATACTGCAGAAAGAAGTTTGGTAAGTACCTAAAGTATAAGTAAATTGACAATCTTATTATTTAGGTAGGTACCAATTTCGATGTTGAATGATGGTTTTGCAAGGACTAAAAAAAAAGCTCGGGTCACAGCAGAATTTCTAATTTATCCTCAAGTTTATAATTAAGATAAAATCTTTAGCTACTTATCATATCTATTCTTTCTGTTTAATTTTGTAGGAGGAGCGGATTATGGCAAGGGCTAACGTAATCTAATGTAGTGTTATCTAATCTCGCCATCTATTACATAAACCCCTCAGGTTTTCAATCGTTCATTGAAAAACTGTACCTATCAAAATTATAAATAGTTAGTAAATAAAAATTGTTCATTTGGCTTTTAAAGAAAATACATACATGCATAATACGCCTTTATCCCTTACTGGGTAGACAAGGCCCAGGGTAACAGCTATAAGGCCACTTTAGTATAAGTAGCTGAAAACGAAAACGTGCTCATTTTCTGGGAGACTTGCTACGTAAGTGTAACATCGACTTCATTATTCTTCGTCTTCAAGTCAGACTGAGAGAAATGTAATATTGAAATGGTTAAAAATTAAAGCTCTTTTACAGCATGTGGCTATCTTAGACATAGCCGAAGATGCGGGATTGGCTCTCCAAGACGAGTTGAACGCCAAACACGGCGACGGGAAGGTGAAGTTTTACCTCTGTGACGTCACTAACGATGATATCCTCCTGGGAACAATGGCGGCGGTGAAGGAAGACCAGGAGTACATAGATCTGGTGATCAATAACGCGGGCATTATGAACGACAGCATGAAGACGTTTAAGAAGGAGATATTGATCAACGTGGTATGGCTTGCGCACGCTATTTAAAATTTTAGAAGTTTATGACATGAGGAAACTTTAGGATTTCGAAGAATGTGAACAGATCTTTTAGCCGTTAACAGGTATTTCTGCAAGAATTACCACTTCTAACTGAGTAACTTTCAAACAGTTCTAAATAAGGTACCTACTTATAATTGTTATCTTACTACAGCTATTTAGGTACATTACAAAACGATATATTTTTTTACTGAATTATAATTTGATTACCTACCTAGAATAATAATTGTGAAAAGTTTCTACAAAGATCACATATTTTAAGTCGCTGTCAACAGCAAATGACCTTGAGCAGCGCCACTCTTCACACATACGGTTTGGCGCGCGTCTAAAATCTTACAAATAAGACACAAATAATAAGAAATAAAAAAAGTATGGATTTTTGTGAAATATGACTATGTTGACTTCATGTTTTTAATTGCAGACCCATACGCCGAAAAAATAAAGACATAGAACCGTTTAATGATGACTTTAAGTAAGACCAATCTTTGCAATTTTTATTTTCTATCGAGCCGATTCTGTTCAATTATGTATCGAGTCCGTCCGGCACCTTTGAAATATGATGAAAATTAACATATATTTTTTGGGTTTTTTTTGTGTGTAGTTTTTCTTAAAAAAGTGCTTACTTAAATAACATCAATTTCAACAAAATTAGGTGTTGTCAGCCTCTTAACATCCGTATCCATTAAAATTATTCTCGCCCGCGCAGGTATTATACACCCTAGTAGCCCGTAGTAGAGGAACAGTTGTTGAGAGAATATTGCTGATGGAATAGCTAGCTATAATGTTTATTTTCTTCTTCAGCTGGCCCTAGTAACGAGCACCATCAGAGCGTTGGAGTTGATGCGACAGGATGAAGGCGGACGCGGTGGCACCATCATCAACATAGCGTCAACCGCGGCGCTCTGCCAATTGCCAGGGCTGCCCATCTACTGGGCCACTAAGAGCGCCGTATTGCAATTCAGCAACTGTCTTGGGGTAAGAGCTAAAACGAACTAAACTTTGACTTAAGTGTTGTGTTCAGAAGGACCAATACTAGGACCCTATTGTTATTGGCTTCTGTTGCTCCGCTATCCACGATTGAGTGAATTTTGATGTGATTGGGGTAGATCTCTGGGACTTTTTGAGCACCTACCCAGGGCCCCGTGGCCATAAAGGATCCCGGATCCACATCAACGACTCAGAACGTCATTATCGAAGACAGTTTTTAGTCAAAATGGCAATTAATTCCTTAACTAGGCAGGCCCTGAATTACTACGAGTCCAAGGCCCCAAAAACTCGTTCTTAGTAGGTACAATTTGCAAACACATACTCATTGACGAATGAATAGTTGCTTTGATATGAAGTGACTTTATTGATAATCATTAGGTAGGTATACTTATTGGGTCCAAGGTCAGTGGGCGTGGGCAGACCATCAGCTCGTTGGTCAGATGACATCTGGCATTCGGCCGGAAAGCTGTGGATGAGACTGGCACAGGACCAGGCAAAAAGGCGTGAGAATGAAAAGGCCGTTACTCAGCAGTGGGTAGATGTGGGCTGATTAGATAGATACCAATAAAATATTGTATTTATTATCTGCAGCTAGATGACTACTACAACAGGACGGATGTCCGCGTGCTGACGGTGTGTTTCGGCCCGACTGACACAGCGCTGCTGTCGCCCCAGAGTGTTGGCTCCTTCGACAAATTCACTGACGCCAACTTAGGGGAATGGCTCAAGGCTGCACACTCGCAGAAGTAAGTGTAGATAACCTACATAAAGAAAAACCTAAAAATATAAATATTTTTTTCTAGGTTTATCTGTAGAAGTAACAATTAACACTGGCGAGTGAGCTTTATTTGTGGTACTCGTATGCAAGTATCTACCATACATGTCATGTTAAAGTAATTAAAATCGCTTCGTAAGCCACGCACATTTGCACACGTATGCGCAATACGTGTTTACCACACACAAAGCTTACTCGCCATCGTAAACTGCAAGAGTTCCACGCATATTCATATCTAATACTGATTCTCCCCCATTTACAAATTCATTTGTTTAATGAGGTTCACTGTTTCTTTATGCCAAACGATGCAGTATGAGGAGAGAAAGAGAAGGCAAATGTTATGTGGCCACGCCAACTAATTGGTACTTAGGCCGTCCCGTTCGCTAAGAGGTTAATATACGGAGCCAGGTGTCCTGGAGGGTTACTCCGAAATTTGTAATTCGACGGTCATAATTCATAATTATAGTATAGTTCCTCTCGCTCTATTACCATTAGTAGCAGCAGAACGACACGAAACGAACTTCGAATTTTGAACTATAGGGCCTGACAAATATGATAGTGCGTTGACGTTGATATTGACCAATCTGAAACCCCTGACAACCTGTAATGTCTACGAGCAAAAAAGGTCATGTTATATGTCGGTCAAGCACAGCGGTGGCCTACATGGTAGTAGAATTTCGTATAAATAACTAAATTTAAGTCTCACCGAGGAAATAAGAAGCGATGTCGTCATCATGTCATATTTTTCAGAATGGAATCAGCAGCCAAAGGCGTAATAGACGCTTACAAATTCGGCAAGAGCGGCAGTACTTGGCTGGCGGCGAAAGACGAACAACCCAAAGACATCACAGGTGATGTCAAGAAGGCGTACGATATACTTGCCGTCCACGCAGTGTAGTATTGAGGGTACTTACCAGTTATGACACCATTCCGCGTCTTTAAAGAAATACGCGACAGCAGCTTTTTAATTATACACTAAGTAGTTAGGATCTTAGGTAGGACAGAAGAAATCGAAGAAACAGAATAAAAAGAAATCGAAAAGCATTGTAATGATTTGTTAACTTTATTGTGACACAATCTCGCGGAGAAGATTAGATTTGTGACTGATTCTGTCGAGAGCCTGACGTATTATTATTTATTTCGAAATTAATAATATTTAATTAAAGTTATGACTTAGAAATAAAACTATTTATTTATTGTGTTGTATTAATTCATATTCTGTTATGTGCCTGTTCATATTCATTGAATTTAATAAATATACTGACGACTGGATGATTTACATAAATAAATCTGATGACAATGCATTATTAAAAAGAGGAAAGCTTGCACATTTGCCTAAGCTAAGGAAATACATTGATTTGCTATTGATGTATGTTGTTGTAAAGTTACGTTCTAAGTTTTAAGCCAATTACTTATTTATATTTCCATTGACATTCTAAAGGATGAAGTTTTATTTGCTCCTTAGAGAGTGTTGCGCTTATTGTTACCACAAATCCTGGTAATGAGCTCTGCCACCCATGAACACTTGCAACACTAGAGGATTGCAGATGCGTTGCCAGCCTAGAGGGCTAAGATCAAATACCTCGTGTACCAGTCATATCACCTGCTGTCATAATCTACATAATAGTAAAATAAACACCGAGTAACACTCCGGGAGTGCCGGCAGAATGAAAACTACACATACGCACACTCGCGCAAAAAGAAAAAGAAAAAAAAAACTTTCTGCACGAGATTCGAACTGCAGTCTCTTGAGAGAACGCACTGTTATTCCGCACCTTATACCACTAGGCCAAAAGCACATACATTAAAGTGACGAAATTTCAAAAATCGAACGCGATTCTAGCTTCATTCGTATTTCAAAATAAGCTCTTAGAGTCCTGATATCCTGGTACTTACACCCTCTCTCCGTCTTACGTCTGACGCGAGTTTAACATTTTTTACCCATCCAAAAAAGTGCCCAACGCCGCTAAAGAACTTTTCACTTCAATAAATTACAAGTAAGTAATGTAGGACATGTAAGACATAGGACATTAGGATTAGGAGACAGGTGAAAATAAGCTCCAAGGGGTTGAAATAGGGGATCAAAGTTTATACGGGAAGTTCGTTGTTTTTGAAGCCAAAAGCTTGAAACTTTGTTTGTAGGCTTTTGTTAAGATATAAATAAAGGAAATGTGAAAGTTTCTAAAAATCTTATCCTTAAAGTGTAAAATAGAAATAGGGGATGATAGTTTGTACGGGAAGTTCGTTATTTTTGAAGCTAGGAACTTAAAAATTTGTTTATTTGCTTTTGATTCATCATCATCATCATCATTAGCATTAAGACGTCCACACTGTTGAACAAAGGCCCTTAGCACACCATAATGAATGACAACTCGCCACGCCACGTATATCCAACGGTTTCCTGCAACTTTCACGATGTCGTCGGTCCACCTAGTGGGAGGCCTGCCAACAAACAACAACAACAAGAGTTGTTCGCATAATACACGTAGCACACGCGGTGCAGAGACGGTTCAATCCTATGACCTATTGTACTCGAAAGATAAGACGAATCGGTGCAAATTATACGTATTTCTTCAACTACATGAATAAATGTAGTGAGTAGTGAGGGCAGTATTTTGTTTACTGTGGGATTCGACGCTCGTTCAGAATGGTGTACGATCTGAAAGACAAGGTGGTGTTTATCACGGGAGCCGCCAACGGGGTCGGCGCAGGAGTCGTGCGGATGCTGCTGGATGAAGGTGTTAAGGTATGGATATCCATTATTATAAAGCCGGAGTCCTTCGTGCTCGGCCCAATAAGTTTTCTTGACTAAAACGAATGCGGGAGGCCATATGGTTTCCGAAAACATTAAATTTGTACGGTATATTAAACCCTCTCCAAAGGTTTAATGAAATAATAATTCACTTTGGTAGCTTTCACACGTTTATTGGCCCATACTCGGGCATAGTGACCGCTTACAATGAGTACCGTCTTCTTAAGAATAATCGACAAATGAATATACCGCCGTATTTATGAGAACGTTAACAAAGGGGCTAGTACCACAGTAGTCAAATCAAAACTAATAATGATTAAAGTATCATAAACACGAACTAAATCAGTTAAATAAGAAAAGTATAATAATCAGATTATAAATGTTTGGTCATTGCTTAATCAAATGCTATGGTTTAAATATATGTTTTTAAGTTAGCGCGGAAGTAGTATAGGCAGGCTTGTTGGTGGCGCTAGCCGGAAGCGATAACAAGTACTTCTTCTAGTGTCTGGAACGGGGGTGCCCGTCCCTCATAGTGTGTCAAGTTCTTGATAAAAATGAGTCGTATGTGGAAATACTTCTTCATTTATCGGGGACGGGAATGTTTTATGGATCTTTTCGTAATCATGTTTAATAACAGAATTGGAATAGGAATTGAACTGTGAAAGGAATAAGCAGTAAATAAACATTGTTTATCAGTTTTTTAAATAAAGTACATACCTACATACATATGTAGGTACATACAATATATCACGCCTTTATCCCTTACAGGGTAGACAGGGCCTAGGGTAACAACATCTAAAGGCCACGTTTAGCTTGATTGTTGGAGTATACTAAAGTAGCTAGAACCGCGAACATTTTCATAAAAATCTGTGTTGACTAATTTGGTCGGAACTAATTTCGTATGCTCGAACCATACTCGTCGACTTCATTATTTTTCGTCTTCAACTCCCAACTTCAACTCCAAGTTACCTTGCACCTTTCTGTCATAATTTAATATTGAAATAATTTAAAATTAAAATATTATTGCAGCATGTGGCTGTCTTAGACATAGCCGAAGATGCGGGATTGGCTCTCCAAGACGAGTTGAACGCCAAACACGGCGACGGGAAGGTGAAGTTTTACCTCTGTGACGTCACTAACGATGATATCCTCCTGGGAACAATGGCGGCGGTGAAGGAAGACCAGTACATAGATCTGGTGATCAATAACGCGGGAATTATGAACGACAGTTTGCAGACGTTTAAGAAGGAGATTTTGATCAACGTGGTATGGCTTACGCTCGCTATTTTGAAGTTTAAAAGTTTTTGATTTGCTGTCTTGCCTAAACACGCAAACTTAAGAATTTTGAAGAATGTTTATTTTATTTTATTTTATTTTATTTTATTTAGTCGGGGTTTTAACCTTGCCAAGCGCGTTTAAAAATATTTTGTTAAACTTTACTGAACTATGAACGATGAACTATCATATCACTCTGTTATTTTAAACCGCATTAAACAATGATAGAGCTATATATTATAACTAAATTCAGCATCAATATATCAAAATTTTGTTTCCACAGCCACGTTTATACGCCATTTTCAAAATAATTGAGAGAATGAGAAGGCTCTACGGGCATGTAGGGTGGCAGGAAGAAATGTAGTCATAAATTAAAAAACGTGTGATCTTTGCAGAGCCTTCTAAACAGTTTGAGAAAATCCTGCCGACGGAATTACTATATGAATATTGCTATGGGGAGTATAATGTTTATTTTCTTCTCCAGCTGGCCCTAGTGACGGCCTCCATCAGAGCGTTGGAGATAATGCGACAGGATGAAGGCGGCCGCGGTGGCACCATCATCAACATAGCGTCAATCGTGGCGCTCTGCCAAATGCCAGGGCTCTCCATATATAGGGCCACTAAGAGCGCCGTATTGCAATTCAGCAATTGTCTTGGGGTAAGAGCTAAATCGGCTTAGAAACTGAACTTGGACCTAAGTGTTGTGTTCAGAATGACCAGAACTAGCTTCCTGTTGTTATTGGCTTCTGTTACTCCGCTATCCACGATTGAGTGAACTTTGATGTGATTGGGATGGATCTTTGGGGATTTTTGAGTACCTACCCAGGGCCCCGTGGCCATAAAGGACTCCGAATCCCCATTAAAGACTCAGAACGTCATTATGGAAGACAATTTTTAGTCAAAATGGCAATTAGTTGCTTAACTAGGGAGGCCCTGAAGCAGTAAGAGTCCAGGGCCCCAAAAAGTCACGGTCAGCCCCTATATAGGCTCGTACTTATAGTCCCCGGCCGTTACGAAGTCAATCCTGACACATTGCACAGCTATGAAGTTCCTGATTATTGCTAAAGTCAACCCTCTGTCAGCCACAGGAGAAAAATGCTAGACTTGCTTGTTGCGTGTGATAGAATAGTGAGTGGCAATAATACCACACAATATATCGATTCACGCGTTGAAAAGTTCGTATAGCAAAAATATTGTCTATGATTATGTGCATTCATAAAATTAAATTTACTGATTGTCAAAGTACTTATATTCTATTTCATTTACACTAGTACTTATTATAAAAAGGAAGGATTCGAATAAATGCGTAGGTATGTTTATTTATTTGGCAACTTCTAAAAACTTAAAACAGAACCTTTTTAATTATAAATAGGTATTTCTTCACTTTCTTTCGTATTTTCGTACAACTGATAAATATTTTTTTATTATAGCTGTAGAAAACTGAATTTGAGTCGACTCACGCTTGACTCAATTTTTATCGATACAATGATCGAACGTGTAACAAACAACCCTAGAGGATGTGTCAGGATTTACTTCATAGCGGCCCGGGACTATAGTACAATTGCACATAAATACTCATTGGAGAATTCGTCGCGGGTATGAATTAGTAAAAGCGCCTGCTGTGTTCTCAGCGTTATCTTGGTGAATAAAGCGAATACAGACAAAACAGCTCTTACATTACTTTAGGCTCTACTAGAAAATGCTGAAATGCGATAAGGATAACCGCTTATAAGTATTTGTTGTAAGTATGCAATATGTATACATATACGGTAATGTGAAACTGATGATGAAGTTGCTGGAAAACTTTTCAATTAACGTTGTTGTAACGGGAAAAGCAAATTTCTGTAAAAGGTGATGAGATTGGCTTTAGATTTCTGCAAGAAAGAGTAAAAGAGCAAAAGTAAATAATTAAAAACAACTAAATTTAACGTCGCGGATAAGATCTGGGTCGGGACAGATACTTAGGTTTATGAAAAATACTAATTTTTGTTCTCGAGTCTGGTTTATTTAATTTGATTTTATCAAATAAATGTCTCTAGGTCGCCATAATCCATAGGATGGGATTAGGTCAGCTGATGTAAATGGGGACAACCATGAAATTTTTTTTGTTACTTTGTAAATGATAATTCCACAGCGAAGTATGCAACACGACGCGGTGTCTGTTTATATTGGGTTTACACGTGTTTTCCGAGTCGAGTTGTTGTTATTCAGCGCAACGCAACGATATTTATGCTCGCATCCGTTGCATCACGGTTATAATGTAAGTTCTCGCAATGTCCTGCGCCGGTAACCAAATCAGGGCCATATGAAAAACCTTTGTACCAATTCACATGAAATGAATTTTCCGGTTTCCTAGCACTTCCTTTTGTTTCCGATCGACCTTCAAGTTCAACCGCTAGATTTCACGAGGATTGTTCGAGTAGGTACATTTAATTGAAGAATATCACTCTAAATTTTAATTATTTACCCTACCTATACCTAAGCTGTGTTAAACCCGAAATGGATCTTACCCAAAAATCATGTTCCTGTCAATAATTAAGTAACTATGCCATTGAACAAGGATTAAAAGTAGAATTCAAATACTTTATACCAAACTCTGCCCTTAATTAACTCTTATAGAGCTCTATGAAGATACTAAATACGCCGATTTGCTGAGGCTTTAGTGTGTTAAGAAGTTCAGCCACCGACTATGTCATCTTGTCTGCTGGTTGCTTTGATATATGAAGTGACTTTATTGATAAGATTAGGTAGGTTACCTACCTGAGTTGATTGGTCAAAGGTCAGTGGGTGACTGACCTTTCAAAGGTCAAATGTCACTGACCTTTGACCTAATACGTACACCTACAGGTATACTTATTAGGTCAAAGGTCAGTGGGTAGACCATCATCAGTCCGTTGGTCAGATGACATCTGGATTTCGGCTAGAAACCTGTGAATGAGACTGGCTCAGGACCGGGCAAAGTGGCGGAAAAATGAAGAGGCCTTTACTCAGCAGTGGGTAGATGTGGGCTGATTAGATAGATACTTATTAAATATTGTATTTATTTATTTATTATCTACAGCTGGATGACAACTATAACAGGACGAACGTCCGCGTGCTGACGGTGTGTTTCGGCCCGACTGACACGGCGCTGCTGTCGCCCCAGAGTGTTGGCTCCTTCGACAAATTCACAGACGCCGGCTTAAAGGAATGGATCAAGGTTGCACATTTGCAGAAGTAAGTATATATGATAGACTGAAAGTAAGTATAATGTAAAAAAAAATCTAAATATACGAATGCCAAATTCAGGCTTTTTAAATCAAACAGAGTCTATTTTTTTCTAGGTTTATTCTATAGAAGTAGCAATTAACAATGGCGAGTAAGCTTTATTTGTGGTACTCAAGTGGTACTCATATGCACATGCAATGCAAGTATCTAATCTACCATACATATTAAAGTAAAATCGCTTCGTAAACCACGCACATTTGCACACGTATGCGCGATATGTGTTTACCACAAACAAATCTCACTCGCCATCGTAAATTGCAAGAGATAATATCAATTCTTTCGGCATCTGACATCCACGCTTATTCGTAATAGGTACTGATTCTGTCCCATTTACAAATTCATGTGTTTAATGAGATTCACTGTATCTTTATGCCAAACGATGCAGTATGAGGAGAGAAATAGAAGGTGAATGTAAAGTGGCCCACGCCATAGGCAATAATAGGTGCTTATGGCCCACCCGTTCGCTAAGAGGTACCTTATATACGGAGCCAGGTGTCCTGGAGGGTTACCTACTCCGAAAGTTATTCGACGTTCATATTGTATAGTCCCTCTCACTCTCTTGCGACTATTACTTAGTATGAGCAGAACGGCAAGAAACGAACTTCGAATTTTGAAGTATAGGTCCTGACATGTCGTCATCATAATGTCATATTTTTCAGATTGGAATCAGCAGCCAAAGGCGTAATAGACGCTTACAAATTCGGCAAGAGCGGCAGTACTTGGCTGGCGGCGAAAGACGAACAACCCAAAGACATCACAGGTGATGTCAAAAAGGCGTACGATATACTTACCGTCCACGCTGTGTAGTATTGAGTAGGGTACTTACCTACAAGTTATGACATTCTGCGTCATTAGCCCAAACTGTTCAAAGAAATACAACATATGCGACAGCAGCTTTTTAATTATATTCTATCTAAGTATAAGTAGTTAAGTATCTTAGGTAGGACAGAAGAAATCGAAGAAACAGAAGAAAAAGAAATCGAAAAGCATTGAAATGATTTGTTAACTTTATTGTGATGTGACGCATGTGAGAAGATTAGATTTGTGACTGATTCTCTCAAGAGCTCTCTCGCATATTATAATTTATTTTAAAACTAATAATACCTACATATTAATAATACTTTATTAAAGTTACGGCTGAGAAATAAAAGTATTTACCTATTCTGTTGTGTTGTACTAATTCATATTCTGTTATAATGTGCCTGATCATATTCATTTAATTTAATAAATATACTGACGACTACGAACCTATGATTTGTTAAAATAAATAAATCCGATAACAATGCAGTAAGTTTAGTATTAAAAAGAATAAAATTACAAATTGAAATTTTACTAAGTATTTATTTATACCTATCTAAATTTTTTTTTTAAATTAAGTTAGGTACACAGAACAAGGGGCGGGGGCTTCACCGAAATTTCATTTGTATAGGTATGTCGTCCCTCACACTCCTTTATTAAGGTGCGACCACACCGCCGCTTAAAAAACGGTGACGTTACGGAATCGCAACAAAATGTATGAATAAACGGTGAGAAAACGTGACGCATACGACACGTCACTGCGTAAACGCAGCGGTCTGGTCGCACCTATTAGTGTGAGCGGAAGGGCACAAAATGAATGGAGTAGGTACTTAAAAATATTATTTAGAAAAAATATTTTATAAATCGCAAGTAACGTAATAGATAACGTGAACCTGAAAAAACATTATAATCTTCATGTCATGATAAGTCACTGAAAATCAGCGTCACGACATTATCCTGGATCTTATCGTGACACATAGCTGAGTGGCGACCATTTGGCTGGTTAGAATAAGTATCCATCTGTAATATTCTGTTTGTGTTTCCGTATCAGCTAATAAAGTTCTCTTATTCTTATTCTTTCTTATTCTTATTCTTATAAGTTTCTTTTAAAGTATCGTCGTGTCATTCTTAGCTTTGACATTGCGGCCAGATTTAAGACTTCACTCTATAATTTTATTCTCCACGTCCTACCAAACTACAGAATAATAACAAGCAAGTGGGGGCTTATCGTATTGCTTTGTTGGTTTAAAAGTTTAAAACGACGCGAACGGAGTTAGTGTGCAGTACGGTGCTGGCCAGACAGAACGAAGTGGACTCACTAACTCACTGATTCACTGAAGATGGCGTATGATCTCAAAGGCAAAGTGGCGCTGGTGACAGGCGCCGCTAACGGGGTCGGCGCAGGCGTCGCCCGGATGCTACTCGACGAAGGCGTTAAGGTGTCGTATTTATTTATTGTTTCCTTAAAATCAAAGTTTTGCGTGACGTCCAAAAAATACTTCGAGCTGTCAATATTTTCATAATTCATTATAATTTAAAAACAAACTTGGCCGATCAGGGTCTTTATGAATAGGTACACACATAGTTGCAAAAATATGTATACGACAACCCCATCGCCATAATAATAAGACATTTATATATTAGTGTAAATGTAAATATATTTATTGAGCAAAAGAAGTTACAACATCTATATATTGGTGACCTTGGCGACCTTAAAATCAACAGTGTTAAATTTTTTTTCAAGCCTCAGTTTTAACAATATTATTTTTAAAATGTATTTTACCGTTTTCAACTTGATATCGTAGCATGTTAATGATTATGTAGAGTCGTAGAGGAAAGTTAATTCTGGTTCAAACGTATCGCAAGGATTTTTTTGTATAAGTAATAGTAGGGTACTCGTACTAACCTACTTAAGTACTTTATTTTGGTAATCTGATATACCTAATTATCATGACACACACAACGTATACCAAATAAAGCACACACCCACTTGCTGATTGCCCTTCCTTGTCGTATATAAAAAATAAAGCTTGGGGGCCGATTTTTGAAAGCACATTTGTGTGAAAATACCACTCGAAAGTGGTAAAAAATTGTGCTGAATTTGAAATACGAGTAGCATAGAAGATACTTACGGCTCTCATTAATCATGTGTACAAGTCAAACAATTTGATTAGAGCCGTAGTTTTGAACAAAGAGAATATAATCACTACGTTTTAAGAGACGGGACTGCCATACAAAAAGCGTGAACTTGGCGTGAACTCGTATTAGTATGAAACGCAGGGAAACAATCTGGCCAATTATGAAGACGCAAATAATTGTCAGTCATTCATGACATAATGTGATAATGCCAACATGAAGAACAATATAGGGATGTCACAGCCATTTATCACACAAATTATCGAATTATCGATATCGGTTTAAAAAAAAAAGAATATGATGAGCACCTAAATAAATGAATAAAAAAATAAAAAGAAATGTTATTAGCGTAGTAGTGACCCACGCGATCATTGTTTTAATGATAATTAAATAACAAAATTGTTTGCAAAGAATTTTATTTCGTTCAAACTTTGACTGGCTTGCTTAAACATAGACGAATAAAGGCCGCTTCTTCACTCCAGGCTGTGCTCCAGGTGGGAAGTTCTGCAACACACAATAACAGAAAATAACAGTAAAAATGTATCTGTTTGAACGTAAAGAAGTAACAAATACACACACACACACACACACACACACACACAAACTTTCGCAATCTAGGCAGCTACGACCTTTGACATGAATTATCAGTATCCCGCGGGAACTAGGTATACAATTTTCCGGGATAAAAAGTAGTCTATATGTTTATATTGTTAATCTAGTGTATACCAGCTATTTCCGTTAATTTTTTTATCCAAATCCGTCCAGTCGTTTGCGCGTAAAGAAGTAACAAACACACACACGCACACTTAAAACTTTCGCCTTTATACCTACCTAGTATTAGTTTGATTGGAGATACTTTGTTCAATTATTTATAACAGTTCCTATTGTTAGTGATAGTAATGTCTTATCCTCTCATCTGAAGCGGCTTTAACATTTGAGAGGATATGCTAAGCAAAAAACATTTATTCCTCAAGTGCACCCTTTTGTATACACATACCTACTAGGCTTTTGCTTGAAGAACGATATTTCGTATTAACCCAGGTACTTTTCACTTCAAGTGAAAATTATCGATAAAACTTACAAACAGCACTATTGTTTACATACAAATACGGGTATGTATTATTTTACCCAAAAATCCGAGTTTTCAACGAAAATTATGTTTAACTTAGTTATATCACGCGGTAATAAATTATATTCTGTACTTACCGATCTTCGTGAAGTGAAAATCTTGCCATGAATATAATCTTTTTTCACCGTCCATTCGACACGTTCTTATTGAACATATTTGACACTTTGTCTTTTTCAATCCACACATTTTTGTTTTTGTAATTGTCTTTTGTACCTTTTAGACGACCACCACGCCCAAAAATACAGCAAATACACACAAAATATAGCAAATAAGTATATTTGTGAAAAGAGCACAGAACCTTGACAGAACCAGACTACACGACACAAAAAAAACGTCAAACGTCAACTAACATGGCATGGCGGATAAAGATGGCGGTACAACCCGCTTAAATTCGAATGCCGTCAATTATCTACTGCTTTGTAGGTTTCTATTAAAATAAAAGCGTTAGCTCTTGACAACGATATATTTTCGAGTGACGTGAGTATGACAAGACAATAATATCAAAAACGTATGAAACCTTCTTAACATTCCCTCCCTTCTTTACAGGATGCCTAGTGCTTCAATTAGCAAAAGAAGTCTTGGCTTGTAAAGAGGTTTTGTCATCATGTCTGCGATGTTTTCCTCAGAGGACACTCTCTTCGCAACTAAATTATTTGCTTCTTGCATTAAACATTCTCGCAGAAAGAAATGCCGTCTATGGACATGCATGTGTTTAGTCTGGTGATGCCTTTCAATAGGGTTCTTGCTGAGTTTCAGAGCAGACTCACTATCAATCAGCAACTCTACGGCTTGCACATTCATAACCATGTCCTCTATGATTCGTTTCAGCCAAAGTAGCTCGCGTGCGGCTTCACTTGCAGCTACAATCTCTGCTTCGCTTGATGAAAGTGCTACTGTTCTTTGACGTAGGCTGCGCCAGGAAATAGCCCCACTTGAATACAGGCAAACCATCCCTGATGTCGATCTTCCTGTGATTGGGTCACCTCCAAGATCAGCATCTGTGTACATAGTAATCGGTTTATCGTTACCTTTGTATGTGATACCGTACTCTTTTGTGCCTCGAATGTAGCGCAGTATACGCTTGACCTTTATGATGTCTCCGTCGGTTGGATTTTCTAGGGTTCTCGACACTACTCCAACTGCGAAGGCAATATCCGGTCTTGTGCCGACCATAAGGTAGGACAAAGCGCCCACTGCTTCTCGATAAGGGAACTTTTCTTGGTTCTCAGTTGTCGCGACTGTTTTCATGTCTTTGACAATCGGAGTTGGTGCGGGCTTGCAGTTAGTCATACCAAACCGATACAAAACCTTTTCTGCATAGGCTTTCTGGTCTATTTTAATAGAACCATCTTCATGTGTCGTAATTTCAACACCGAGAAAATATGATGCGGGCTTAGTGGTAATTTTGAATCTCTTTCTGAGCTCCTGGTATAAATCTTCCACTCCCTTCTCATCAGATGCAGCCACTAATCCGTCATCAACATACAAAGCTATGATGACTTTTCTGATACCCTCTACTCTGGTGAACAGGCATGGATCTGCGGAACTTTGTTTGAATCCAATTTTCATTATATGCTCAGTAATGCAGGCGTTCCAGCATCTTGGTGCTTGTTTTAATCCATACAAGCTTTTCTTGAGTTTGCATACTATTTTAGAGTCATTGTCAGTGAGCCCCTCTGGCGGCTTCATGTATATCTCTTCGTTTAAGGTGCCATAGAGAAACGCAGTTGACACATCAAATTGTCCTAACTTCATTTTCTCTTTTGCAGCTACACTCAATAATGCTCTAATAGTGCTTGTCTTAGCAACCGGACTAAATGTTTCGTAATAGTCGAGTCCTTGTTTTTGAGTAAATCCCTTGATGACTAATCGGGCTTTGTATCTCTCGATAGCGCCGTCGGGTTTCGTCTTTACCTTATAGATCCATTTACACGGTATGGCTTTTCTATTCTGAGGTAAAGGTACCATTTCCCATGTATCATTCTCTTTAAGGGAATTCAGCTCTTGACCCATAGCTTCAATCCATCTGTCTTTGTCAGGGTGCAACATTGCCTCTTTAAAGGTCTTTGGTTCTGAATTTGCTTGATCCATATTTTCCACAACATTCATCACGTAGTCCTTGAACTTAGAGGGAAGTTTGATGTTATTTCTCTGCCTCAAAGTTCTTATGCCTTCCGCGTCTACTTCTTGAGCAGATAGATAATCATCACTCTCTAACTCGCTGTCAAGCTCTCTTTGTGATTCAATCGACTTGTCAAAAATATTTTCATGATCGTGACTAGAGTTTTCTTCATTTTCATTATCTTCGACTATTTCTTCATCGGATGGGTCTTTGGTAGATGTCGACGGTATAGGATTTTCTTGTGGGGGTTGTAAAAGAAATTCATTAGTTGGTGTGAGGGTCTTCTCCTGAAAGGATACGTCTCTTGACCTTATTAATGTGTTGTTCTCTTTACACCAAATCCTGTACCCATCGTCGTTATCATAACCAATCAAAATCCCTTTCACTGCTTTCTTGTCCATTTTCTTTCTATTACATTTTGGTACATGGGAGTAACAGGTGCTTCCAATGATTCGCAAGTGCTTGATGTTGGGTTTCTTATTAAACCATAGCTCATATGGCGACTTATCTTGCTGCGTAGGACCAGTTCGGTTTATTATGTAAGCAGCTGTACTGACAAGTTCAGCCCACAATCCTTGAGGCAGTGTCTCTTCTTGTCCGTACAACATGGCCCTGGCGCATTCTACCAGCGTCCTGTTTTCGCGCTCACAGCAGCCGTTCTGTTCCGGTGTGTATGGCATGGTAAGTCTTTGCCGTATTCCGTTCTTCCTCAAGATCCCTCTTACTTTTTCATTGTCAAATTCGCCTCCATTGTCACTGAGTATCTCTTTCACAATATGTCCAGTAGTCTTTGTCTCTGCCAACATTTGCTCAAGTTTCTCATGTACTTCTCCCTTTTCTTTCAAAAAATAGACTTGGCGAAATTTTGTGAAATCGTCTTTGAAGAGTACGAAGTATCTATACTTCGAGAATGAAAATCTAAAGGGCCCACATACATCGGTATGTATGAGCTCACCTGGACTTGTCGCTCGCTCTCTTGTTCCAAATTTGAGTCGATGGGCTTTACCAAACACGCATCCTTCGCATAACTCTGAATCTAATTTTAATTTTATGCCCAGCTCCTTTTCTATTACCTTCTTAACATGCGCTTTATTTTGATGTCCTAAACGTTCGTGATATAACTGCATCATGTTGGAGTCATCTAGTAGATTGATTTCATGGGGCTTATGAACGTTCTTCGCGATCAATTTGTACAGGCCGCCATGCGCATTTCTCTTTCCAATCAGTAGATCTCGACCTCCTTCAAATTTAATTACACACTCCTCAGTTCTAGACTCAAACACAGTGTTTGGTAATGTATCTTGGGCTGATAAAACTGAGTATAGGTTCTTCTTAATGGAAGGTACGAACCATACATCATTTAGGGTTATTAGCTCCTTAACTCCTCGTACATCAGCCTGAATTTCAAGGCTTCCTTTCCCAATCGCATGAACAGCTGTGCCATTGGCAGTTGTTACAGTATGAGCACCAGTAAAGTATTCAAAGGTTTTAAACAAGTCACCTCTATTGGTCACGTGACTAGTAGCTCCGTTGTCCACGTACCAGTTCTCGCTATCTTTGTCTTCTGTGTTACTGTCAAGCGCCATCAAGTTCATGTTGATATTGGATGCACTTTGAGTCGAAGTAGGTTTAGGTTTTGGTGGTCTACCATCTGCTTTCCATTTGGAGCAAGTTTTGACTCTATGTCCCAGCTCTCCACAATAATTACACTTCATCTTGTAATCCTTATCCTTTCTTTTCTCTTTCGACCTCATAACTGCCAGCGCTTCAACCTTCGTGTCATTTTCATTAACACTCGTCAAGGCTCTTTCATGAGTACATAACTGCGTCGTGAGATTTTCAATATTTCGATCCTTCTTGTTCATCAAAAGCCAGCTAGATTTGAAACTGAAATACTGCTCAGGAAGTGTATCAAGTATTTTACATATTAATAAAATCTCTGGAAGATCATTTCCATCTATTTCGGTGTTTAAATCATACCATAGGTTTTTGAGACTCGAAATATGTGTGGCTATATCATGCTCCTCGCTTTTCTGGTAGCGGAAGAACCTCATACATAGATCGTAACTCCTGTCTTCCTTTGCTCCGTCGTAAAGCCTGTGAAGCTCTATCCACATCTCATTTGACGTTTCGCATCGCATTACTTTTTGCAATGTTTCTTCTGTCATGTTTGTCGTAAGAATTAATAAGGCTTGACTGTCAATTTTTTCAAAATTTGCGACGTCGGATTCATACTTGGCTAACGCATCGGCGGTTGCCGACTTGCCTGGGATGCTAGGCCTCAATTTTCCTTCAACCGCTTCTAGCGTTCCTGGGGTACCTTTCAATAATAATCTTATCTTGTACCTCCAAGTCCGCCAGTTTGTAGTACCGTCGAGCCGACCGATCTCGATTTTCACACCTGACTGCATGATCGAGAGCTCCAATTTTCCTACAATTGCGACGAATTTGGAATCCTATAACCGTTATAAACGTTTATAAACGCTCTGCTACCATATTAAAATAAAAGCGTTAGCTCTTGACAACGATATATTTTCGAGTGACGTGAGTATGACAAGACAATAATATCAAAAACGTATGAAACCTTCTTAACAGTTTCGACGTTCTTCAAACTTAGATAGGTAAAAATTCGCGTTTGTTTCATACGATCGTTTTTCACCTTAAGAGTTGCGTGAGGCTGGTTTTGAAGATAAAAACAGATTTAGGGTGCGACCAAACCGCCGCGTATACGCAGTGACGTGTCGTATGCGTCACGTTTTCTCACCGTTTCTTCATACATTTTGTTGCGATTCCGTAACGTCACCGTTTTTTAAGCGGCGGGGTGGTCGCACCCTTATACCACTTTCCAGTGGTACTTTCGAGTGATGTGCTTTCAAAAAACGGGGCCCAGTTCGTCTAAATGTGGCCACGCTAGATAGATACTGGACAGCGTCACAGTTCTTGAATACTAGGTAAACTTGTAATATCAACATTTGGGTACCTACCTAACAATCATTTAAGTATAAAAATACACACAAACAAAATTAAAGTACTACTTTAGGGAATCGATGCCGCTAACCTAGCCTACATGCAAACTAGAGAGATAGATTCTGTGTATACTGCCAACCGTCTCTGCTATGTATTGACACTTCTTTTTAATTTATGACCTTCGATAATTTACTCAATACACAAACCTTTATTTTTACAGCACGTCGCTATCCTAGATATTGATGAACCCACTGGCACTGCCTTCCAAAACGAGCTGAACACAAAATACGGCGCTGGAAAGGCCAAGTTCTACAAAGTAGACGTGACGAGCGACGAACAGCTGTTTGCGGCGTTCTATGCTACTGCGGAAGGACAGGGTGGGATAGACTTGGTCGTCAACAACGCGGGCATCATGAACGACGAGCCGCATGTCTACAAAAAGGAGATTGAAATCAATGTGGTAGGTACTACATACATAAATCACGTCTTTATTCTTTACGGGGTAGACAGAACCTAAGATAACAAGACCTAAAGGCCACGTTTAACATAATTATGGGCGCATGGGTGGAAAGGGGACTCAAAATAGTAATGGGTTGCTTCCCTCTCGATGGACTCTTTTACCATTCTGTGTGGGAAGAGAAGCAACTGGTACATTCTTTGTTTTTCTTTGCTCCCAGACCAGCATAGAAGGGTAAGTAATATTAAATAATGCTTTTAATTGCAATGTTGCAATAGCACGGACGTATTTTGTAAAGGTACGCTAACCAACCACAGACGCAGCTCACTGAGAGTGAACTGAGAGTGAGGCTTTAACAGTTGCGCTTAATCATTAAGGGTGCAACCACACCGCCGCTTAAAAAACGGTGACGTTACGAAATCGCAACAAAATGTATGAAGAAACGGTGAGAAAACGTGACGCATCACTGCGTATACGCGGCGGTTTGGTCGCACCCTAAATTGACATAACAAGCAGTCGTTGCAATTTATGATAATCAAGGAATAATTCGAAACCTTGAACTTAAAAACAAGCATAGCAAGTGTTGTAACTCTTAACTCTGTAACTGTTATAAAAAGGCTGTCCGAAACCGATGTTTGACATAAGAATATCTAAGTAGGTAGGGTACTTATTATATTCATTACTTTAGGATCAATATATTAAGTATTATAATTATTAATTATTTTTGTACTTTGCACTGTACCTACATGCCTCGGAGAAATAAGAAGCTACTTGCAAGACTAATGTATGTAATTTCCTACCTCAATATGTTGACGACATTACGATGGACATTAATTACCTATCTTACTAATCTATTCTATTGTAAATGTGCTAATCGGTGCCTTTAAATCCTATTCCTACTAATATTATAAATGCGAAAGTTTGTGACGATGTGACGATGTGATGATGTGATGATGTGACGATGTGAGTGAGTGAGTGTGTATGTTTGTTCCTTCTTCACGCTAAAACGACTGGACGGCTTTGGATAAAATTTGGTACGAAGATAGCTGGTACCCTAGATTAAAACATAGTTAGGCTACTTTTTATCACGAAAAAGTGTATAGTTCCCGCGGGATAGCGATAAACATATCGATTGCTAATTCTAAGTGGACGGAGTCGCGGGCCGAAGCTAGTAAAAGATAAATTTATAATTTCTAAGTAACTCAATTGCATAAGATGTCTTAACAACTTCTCTAACCACAAACAAATTAACATTACCTACCCGATGAGAATGACTATGCCGTATGATTATGCAGCGCAAGTACCTAACAAATACTAGATACTAAATCTTGAATCTCACCATGATCGTGTCAAAATTCAGGTACCTATCTATGTCCAAACACCGGCAAAATACCACGAACCCCTGAATCTACAGGGCCCCGAACTGACTTGGCCGATAGCACAGAATGGGCGATGATGCACTTCTTGTACATTGCGGAAGGACCTCAATCTTATGAATTTAGCACGGCCCCCAGACGTTATAGTTACGCCACTTTACATCACTTAATTTTCCAGACAGCTCTAGTTACGAGCACCTTAAAAGCCTTGGAGCTGATGCGTAAAGATGACGGCGGCAAGGGTGGCACAGTTATCAACATCGCGTCCATCGCCGGCCTGTGCCAGATGTCCATCATGCCCATCTACTGGGCCACCAAAGCTGCAGTTATCCAGTTTAGCAATTGTATTGGCGTAAGTAATAAAAATAAATCATCACATCATCTAACTCAGCTAAGATTTTTTATTAGTTCATACGAGCAAATGTTGTAGTTAGGATGATTAATATAATATTTAATTTAGTTTCACAAAAAATTATGTAACTCTCTTTAAATTTAATTTTGTACATAGCTGTTTAGCCGTTTCGCCGTTATAACTTTTATCGTTTTATCGCAAAGAAAACAATTTTTGACGAAAAAAGCCCAAAATAAATTCTTTTCGTATTTATCTGCTTACACTTTATGAACGCTCCAAGAAGTGCTGTCTGAAATCAATCGTTTATGGTTTAGATAAGTAGATGTCTAGATACCACTTGTTTTCAATTTGTCTCCTTAACCTCGTTTCGATACAGAAAGAAGATTACTACGAGAAGACGGGTGTACGAGTAGTGGCGGTCTGCTTCGGCGCCACAGACACGGCGCTCATCACTCCGCAGAAGTTGGGTTCACTCGACAAAAACTCGGACGGAGCAACCATTGCAGGCTTTGTGGACTCACGCTTTGTTCAACGGTACGTTGCGTTTTCGTCAACTGGGGCCTTACCTGACGTCCTAAAGCGATAAAAACAAAAAAAAGTGAAGACATGTAACGAAAAAAAATGTAGTTGATTCGGAATAAAAAGGCTCATGGAAAGGTCCCTGAGAGTCTCATTTAAATGACTATTAATGTGAGCGGAATGGCACGCACGATACAAACATAGAATTTCTAACTTCAACGATAAGCTGACACTACATTGAAACGGAAGTAGATAATTACCAAAATATACTTTTATCTGATCTGTTATTGTACAACCCAGTATTGTAACAATTTCTTACGTAATAGTTAACTGGCTGATGTGTTATCAACTGTTATGTTAGTAACTGGCCTCCAAAACAATAATGGTTGTAGCTTAAATAATAGGTAGGTATGAAATTATTTCGATGAAATAAATAAATGTTTGGTATGTAGGTAGGTAGGACTGGCACAGGACCGGGCAAAGTGGCGTGAAAATGAAGAGGCCTTTACTCAGCAGTGGGCGGATGTGGGCTGATTAGATAGATAGATGTAGGTAGATGTACGTATGATAGTGTCATGTCCCCGCGGAGTTGTTGCATATTGGCTTCGGTTGCAGAATCCTGCTTTTAGTAATAAATATGTGACGAAGTTATGAGGGTTTGAAAATGCGGCGAAACGGGTCAAGACAAGCTTCCCCGCTTCCCCGTCTCCTTTCTTTTCGTCTTGACGGGGTCACGGAAGTGCCCCCAGATTCACGAAAATAAAACGCACGTTAACCTCCTTTAAAAGAAGACATACAGATAGTGCAAAATGATTTTCCATTACATTTCGTTAAGTTTGATCCGGTTTTGAACTTTAGTAACATATATGTTATTAAAGTCAAGTGTCAAGTCAAAATAAAGGTAAGTGTGTACTTACTACAAAATTCATCATGACCGCTCTTGCTTTTGACATACCTACCCCGTACTCTCCCCCTCGCGCTCAAAGGCTATAGCCCCCGTTTCAAATGTTAATTTAGTTATGGTCCACTCTGTACATGCCAGTACTTAATCATTTTTGTACAACGATATGCCTGAGATGAAGGTTAGGTTAAGGAAAGGGTTCTCGAGTGAAGACCGCGGATCGGCAAGCGCAGCGCAGGACGTCCACTAACGAAATGGACGGATGACCTGGTTAAAGTTCACAGTGAGTGAATGCTAGCCGCTACCAACCGAGGCAATTGCAGGTCTATGGGGGAGGCCTATGTCCAACAGTGGACGTCCTATGGCTAATAATAATGATGATGATGATGCCTGAGACTGAAGCAGTGTTTTGATTGATATAATTTCCAACAGGATGGAGTCAGCAGCGCGGGGAGTCATCGACGCCTACAAGAAGGGCGCTAGCGGGAGCACATGGGTTGCGTCCAAGGACCTGCCCGCGGTGGACATCACAGACAACGTAGACCGCGCCTACAAGATCCTCGGCGAACACAATTGAACAGTTTCTTATGACAAAAACTATTAATAAAATTATGTCAGCACGAGTGCAAACGAGGTAGACTACCCGTCTCTGTCTAGAACGAACGGTAAGAAAAAGACAGGCAGACTAACTCACGCGCGACATAGCTCTCGCGGGCACTTGTGCTAATAGCCGTGCTGGGACCTGGGAAACTAGAGACTAACTGAAACTAGAGAAGGTTAGCAGATAAGAGGATGTACAAATTCTCTCTATTGCTCTCTTACTTGCACATTTGCCTAAGCTAATAAGGGTATAAATTGATTTGCTATTTATGTATGTTGTTCGTAGTTGTATAAGTAGTTTCGTTCTAAGTTTTAAGCCAATTACATGTTTCCATTGACATTTTAAAGGATCAAGTTTTATTTATTCCCTCCCTAGTGTTGCGCTTATTGTTAACACTAGAGGATTGCAGATGCGTTGCCTGCCTGGCCTAGAGGGCTAATATCGAATACCTCATGTACTCATATCCCAACAAACAATTAAGCGTTGGTTGCAGCTTATTTTAAATCTTAGAGTGCTACTATTGATATACAATGGATTCCATTGCCACTAAAGGTGATACAAAATAGTTACGAAATACTTTTAGCTCCTCAGGTTGTATTAGAACTGTTAATGACGAAGCAGTATTTTCTTTACAGTTAGTGTAGTGGCAGTGGCTGCTTATATACTTAAACGTTAAAGCTTGTTTCGGCCTGCAACTTCAAAAGCTCTTTAAAGATCTTCATAAACTCCCTGTAATTCTTATTGCTGTAAATCTGGTATATTGGAGTAGCTTATATACCATAAGGCTGTATATCAACTTTAGTGAAGTTATTGGTTCTACAAAAGAGTTAATTGAGAGTCTAGTAACACCAAACTCTACATGCGTTGAATAACTCTTATATACAGCTTACGCCTGTTATACTAAAGGCAATTATAGGTTAAATAGTTACAGCAGTTTTGTACGATCCTGATATAAAAGTTTAAGTGTAAGATAAATTAGTTGTAACGTTTTAAGCTTTTGAGTATAATCTAACCTCAAATTATGAAAACGTTTATCGAAATGAGCTCGTGAAAATATTTAGTGTATGTGCATTGTTGTGTGGATTTTATATTGTGCATTTTCTTTAAGACGAATGAGACGGGACTGTCACCGTATTTAAGTGTCACGTCCCGTACTGTTTCTTGTCCCGTATTTGTCCCGTTTTATCAATATTTCAATATGCACGAACGAACTAAGGGCTCTAATCCAAGGGGAATTTCATAAAAAAAACCCGGAATTTCGAGCACAAAGATGGCGGATGACATTTAGACACTATGACACTAAAAATGTTTATGGGTGTCGTTTTCGAGTAATTTGGTGGCTCTGACTAAAACCGATTTTGGCATCATTTTTTGGATCCAAGATGGCGGACGACATTTTGACACTATGACATTAAAAATGTTTATGCGTGTCGTATTTGGGTAATTTGGTGGCTCTGAGCCCGACTTTGGCATAATTTTTTGGATTTTGACACTACTGACACAAAAAAGTGTAAAATGTTACTCGAAAACGACCCCCATAAACATTTTTAGTGTCAATAGTGTCAAAATGTCATCTGCCATCTTGAGTCCAAAAAATTATGCCAAAATCAGGTTCAGGAGCACCAAATTACTCAAAAACGATACCCATAGACATTTTAGTGTCAATAGTGTCAAAATGTCATCCGCCATCTTGGATCCAAAAAAGTAGGTATGTCAAAATCGGGCTCAGAGCCACCAAATTACTCGAAAACGACCCCCATAAACATTTTTAGTGTCAATAGTGTCAAAATGTCAACCGCCATCTTGGATCCAAAAAAGTATGTCAAAATCAGGCTCAGAAGCACCAAATTACTCGAAAACGACACCCATCAATATTTTAGTGTCAAAGTGTCAATAGTGTCAAAATATCAACCGCCATCTTGGATCTAAAAATTTACTATGCCAAAATCGGGCTCAGAGCCACCAAATTACTCGAAAACGACCCCCATAAACATTTTTAGTGTCAATAGTGTCAAAATGTCATCCGCCATCTTGGATCCAAAAAAGTATGTCAAAATCAGGCTCAGAAGCACCAAATTACTCGAAAACGACACCCATCAATATTTTAGTGTCAAAGTGTCAATAGTGTCAAAATATCATCCGCCATCTTGGATCTAAAAAATTAGGTATTCCAAAATCGGGCTGTCTTACTCTCCTCACCCGGAACACATCAGCGCAAGCATTGCTGCTTGGCGGCAGGATTATTGAGTAAGATGCTGGTAGCGATCCCGACGAACCTAGAACAAGGCTCTTACACCCACAAAAATTCCCATTGCATTCCCAAATATACCTATAATACAGTCCCACGGGACTATAAAAAAAACTAGGAATATCAACCACAAAATCTAGCCATTATGATTTACGTACGGCCGAAGAAACTGAATCACGTAACCAACTTCTAATACAATTTAGCAATAATTTCTCCGGCAGGGTGTAATGGTAAAATTCCACAGTGGTAAGCGATTCAGTATCTTTCACCGTACTTACTTTATTAAGTGAAATCAGGTCCAGTAAAATCAACCCAGTTCACATCAGAAACATTATCAGGATTAAGCTTTTATTCTACCTACACATGACTATAACAAAAATTTACTCACTATCAGGTGATACGTGTGCTCGTTTGCCACCTTATTTCATAAAAAAAAATTATCTTGAAGCTAACAATTTAAGAAGATTAGGGATTTCATTACTTCGCAAAGATCCCTAATTTAAACCAATAGGTAAAGCTAAAGCCGGTATTTTACTCTCTGCTGCAGATAAATGTCTCCGCTAACTGCGTAGTTCCTCTCTTATGCCAACCAAAGACTGCACAATACTCTTGACAAACGGCGTTGTACTTCATTGAGTGTCATAATAAACGTAAGAGAAGACTGTGCCGTTAAGAAAAAAACACCATGTTTGATTACTTTTTGTCAACATAACCTAAAAATATTTACACAAAATCACTTTTAAATGACAAAGTACCTAAATTTTCCTAATTATATGGCATACATTACTTACACAATCGCTCAAACTAACGAATATTTTGAAAATTAATGTCTAAAAACTGATTTAGGTTATTACCACTTTTAATTGATTTCCTTTTTTTTGTATAAAATCATTGTTTTTTGAAGGCGCGTCAAAATTGAGATGAAAACATGATACATATTCACATTAAACTTGCAATCGCACTAATAATTAACCACACACTTTAAGAAACCTGTTAATCAAAACAATACTTTACTCGTGATGAAAATGTTGCAATGGCCGCTCGCTGATAAACTGAAGCACATTCGATACACAAGTAACTCAATAAACTGTATAATTTGAAGACTTTAAAGCTTTAAATATCTGTTTGTCACCGAAAACGCTACAAACGAGTTATAAGGTTTCAAGATACCACTCTTAGTTCTATCTAACACCGTTATAGATGTTTTATATTACTAAAGGTTTCAAAAGACTCTATTATAAGGATGCAATAAAGTTTCAAGCGAAATCTGACGATCTTATAGCACCCTTGTACACTTCTAGTAAGCGTTAAATAGAACCACTATAGAGGGTTTATAGAGGCTTTACCTGCAAAATTTTGTGCCAAAATCGAAGGTATAAGGGAGTTATAGCATGCTATAACGCTCTTATAACGCTCTTACAAACTCTTATATATCTAAGCAGAACCTAAATACAGGTCCTCTACCGCTTGTCTTAACGCTTAATTGTTTGTTGGGATTAGAGAATGCAAATCCGTTTATGTTTGAAAATCCGGATTTTCAAAAACGGATTTCCATGTCAAATCCGGATATCCGGATTTTTTGGATTTTTCGGATTTTAAGTGAAAACTATGTGCGGGGTATCTTAATTTTAGGTTTTCTTGTTATATTTCTTCCTTTCCAACCTATCACTACTATAAGGATTTTTATTGGGTACTATAGACATCAAAATATGTGAATGAAAAACACGCATTGTTTTAATATCCTTCTTTAGTAGGTTTGTTTAAATAGTCAGTCTCCTTTATGACTCCAAGATTCCAACAAAACAAGAGAAACAATAATATAAGAGGAGGGAACACTAAAATTAAAAGGAACTTCTTCTTATAAAATTACTTAATTAGAAATCGAAACAAAAATAGAGGACGTCTGAAACAAACAAAATTAACAAAATATACTCTTTGTCTCAAACAAAATTAACGAAATAATTATACTCTTTGTATCATACAAACTAAAAACAAAACAAGTTAGATAATTATTTGAGGCAAAAACAATTATAAAAACTATTTCTTTTTTCACATTTATAATTTTTGAGAGCTTATTTTATGTTGTTTTGCTAAATATAAAATGAGATCAACACAAGTCACAACTCGTCCGTCCCCGGCCCGCGCGCGCCGCGCGTGAATCGCGTGATCTCCCCCCACCCCACTGAGCTGAGTGGCGGGACCGGGCCGGGCGGGACGCACGAACCACAGTATATTTGTAAGCTAAAGCAGTAGGGAATCTAGGAACAAAACGGTCGAAACGAACGCACACATAGACGCGCGCTTTTATACGGCCCCTAAGCGGATCTCGCGGTGCTGTCAGTCGCGCGTGGCGCATTGAGATGAGCGGCCATTTTTTCGTTTTAAATATGCCAAGAGCGAATTGCGCTGTGTACGGCTGCTTGAACTCGGCTTCTTCAAAACCGAAATAAACATAAATTGCAAATTAGCTTTATTAATTTACAAAGAACTAGAAAAAAAACAGTTTTATAGTGTCGTGTCCATGTTTCCCAATAGTTTATTTAAGAAAGCTATTCATTCGGATGAGAATTTTTATACAATAAAATTTAATAACAGAGCTTTCCGAACGTGTCGTAGCAGGCGAAAGTATTTTTCAGTAAGTAATATATAATACTTACTTACCGACAAATAAAAAATCTTAAACTGTTAAAGTCTTTTTTAAATACCCTATTTTATTTAATAAATAGTTAATTCATTCGATTATTATTTAATTAATATAGAATCCATTTGTTTCTCTTTTACACAAATTATGGGTGCCAACCCTAATACTCTTAATTAAGTGTAGCTAGTTACTCTAAAAATAGGCCTTACCAGCTGAGATTATAGCGCTAACTAGACAAAAAACTTTTCAATTTAACAAAAATTAAATCGACAATCCTAACGCTTTATTGGAGCGTAGGTACTTATTTCAAAAAGTACGCCTATCTTCCCTACTGCTTTAGCTTATATATATACTGTGCACGAACAGAGTCATCTATCGTCCGTCTGGCTAATGAAAGCAACTCGCATCGCAACTCGCCCGTTTATTTCACTTTGGATTGAATATTTTGATTCATGTTCGAAAAATTCGGATTCGACTTTTCAAATCCGGATTTATAAACCCAGTAAAAATATGTGTAAATCCGGATTTTTCGGATTTCGGATTATCCGGATTGCATTCCCTAGTTGGGATGTACCAGTCATTTCACCTACTGTCATAATCATAATCTCTATAGTAGTAAATAATCTTATCTAATTAATCTGAGATAAAATAAAGCGACCTTATACATACATGACTTTGCAATTGATAAATTGTTATACAGGGTGTATCAGATGGCCCCTAACAATAATCAACTGGGGTATATAACCATAGCTATAGAAACTAAAAAAAAATTGGAGTAATTTTTTTTATGTTTTCTATAGGAATGATTACAGTTAATACTACCATTCCTATAAAAAAAATTACTCCAATTTTTTTTTAAATTTTTTTTTTAGCTTCTGTAGCTATGGTTATATACCCCAGTTGATTATTGTTAGGGGGTATCTGATACACCTGTAGATCTGAACGAAAGTTGTACACACGAGATAGCGCATTGCGCCAAACCAAAAAGCATCCGTAAGAAGCATAATAGTACATTACACGCTGAGGGTGCTTAAATAAAGGACATAAATTGGATCGCTGTCTAATTTTCTATACCTTGCAGCCTTGCTTATCTGAACCATTTTTATTTATATAAAAATTGGCTGCAGGTAGACAGGGTGGTCGTCATCACGTTCGAATTTGAAAAACATTTATCACCTAAGGGGAGAAAAAGCACTTTTCCACGCGGATATTAAAGGAGAAAGACAGCTTTTTCGAGCAAGTAAGTTGAAAATATTGTTGCTAAGCTCAAAACTGGACGGATTCTGCTGGGATAATTTGGAATATTTTTTTATATATTCCGTTCCACAGAATGTTTTTATGGAGAAAAAAAAAACCATAAAAAACAAAAAGAAATTGAACGGGGCGAAGTCGCAGGGAACAGCTAGTTTTTGAAATATGTTTAGAACACATTATCTTTCAAGTTTTCATCACGTTAATAGACGAGTGAAGAACAATCTTAAATAGATCGGATCTTAAGACCATATAGCATTTTGAGAATATCAGTAGGCAATAAACGCGACACAAATTTATCAGGATCAGGACATCTCATTCATCTCAAGGAACTACATTAGGTATACTTATTTGGCAAAATAAAGTATTTATTTTATTTTATTAATCCTCTCACTCTACACTGCTATGCTAATGACGACAAACCATTTCTAAAGTAAAGTGCAACGGTTTGAACTTGACCACACAATAATATTGTGTCCCTGAGTGCGGTGTCTATTTATCTGTGAAATGTCATGATAAAGATTAATTCAGCTGACAAATCGTTAATTTTATGGTTTTAAGATAAAAGCATAAAACATAATCGTAATCAAATTTCAACAGTGGTCTTATCGCATTCGAGTGGCTGGTGGTCGATAGGTTAAAAACGACACGGGGCTGAGGTTTCTGTGCAGTTTGAGTGCGATACGGCCTGAACGAAGAACTCACTAACTCACTGACTCACTAAAGATGGCGTATGATCTCAAAGGCAAAGTGGCGCTGGTGACAGGCGCCGCTAACGGAGTCGGCGCAGGCGTCGTTCGGTTACTACTCGACGAAGGCGTTAAGGTGACCTCTAATTAAATAATAAATATAAGCATTTGTAAATACCTTGATCCTGCCAATGGTTCTAATAGAAAACGTACTTAGCACTGATAACTTCTAAAGGTAGGTAGGTAGGTAATAATGTAAAATGTTTCACCAAATTTCCTGTGACAAATAAGAGCAATGAACCTAATACAATAGGTATAGGTACTTGAACAGTTTTTATTGCATCACAGTTAATTAATTACATTAGACATATTTTCCATCGAGAGAATGGGCGAAAATCATAGGAAACATGTTATATATAGTTAGGTAGGCGATGCCCATCACTATTTTGATTCTTTCTTCTACGCCTGCCTAAAACGTATTATGCCTATTTCGCGTTTTGCCTACACTTCATTATTTTGTGGCATTTAGGCTATACATACACCGTGTATTTTTTGATTTACGATAACTTCGGCATATTACTAGGTATATCCATAGAAACTAAGTGGTAGATTAGATTTTTAAATATTGTAAAAAAAAAATCGGTTTAGAACAAAGTAATTAAATGTTGTGGTAGCCTAGTGGCTTGACCTGTGGCCTCTCAAGCAGAGTGTCGTGGGTTCAAATCCCGGCCTCGCACCTCTGAGTTTTTCGGAATTTATGTGCGAAAATTACATTTGTAATTTGCCATGAGCTTTTCGGTGAAGGAAAACATCGTGAGGAAACCTGCACACATCTGCGAAGAAATTCAATGGTGTGTGATAAGTTCCCAATGCGCACTGGGCGCGCGTGGGAACTATAGCCCAAACCCTCCAATACACGGAGGAGGCCTATGACGCACGCCGAATTACGCGACAATTGAGTCTTTGAATTTAAAAAAAATATCGATTTTTTTTATGTTTTTTAAAACTTTATGACATATTATATAATATCTAATTCAAAGAATTCTTAAAATATCTTTTTTAAATTAATTATAAGCAATTCAAAATTGATGAAATTTGAAATATGACCACTTGACCGGGAACGGGCCATGATTGGTCGCCATGGCTGTGACGTCACAATGTTAAAGCAATTTCACGACAGTACTGGGTTAACGGCTGATTTCACTAAAAATATCCGAAATTTAATACAAAAAATATCTGCTGAAGTTTTTTTTATGAAATAAGGTGACAAACGAGCACGCGTATCACCTTATAGTAAGTAAATTTTTGTTTTAGTCATGTGTAGGTAGGTAATAAAAGCTTAATCCTGATAATGTTTCTGATTTATGTGAACTGGATTGATTTTACTGGACCTGAGATTTCACAATAAAGTACTCTAAGTACAGTGAAAGATACTGAAATCGCTTCTACCACTGTGGAATTTTAACATACACCCTGCCAGAGATATTATTGCTAAATTGTACTTACCTATTAGGTAAGTTACGTGATTCAGTTTCTTCGACCGTAGGTACGTAAATTTTAATGGCTAGATTTTGTGGTTGATAGGTATTCCTAGTTTTTTTATAATCCCGTGGGATTGTATTATATATTCAATGGGATTTTTTGCGGGTGTAAGAGCCTAACCTTGTTCTAGGTAGGTACGTCCGGATCGCTAGGTACGGTCAACGTCAAAGATATCTTTACTTTAGACTTTAGTGCCTTGTCGTTTTAACTATATTTGAAGTTATCAAAGTGCTTGGAGCGACAAGGCACTAAAGTGTAAAGATATCTTTGACGTCGAATGTACCAGCATCTTAGTAATCCTGCCGCCAAGCAGCAATGCTTGCGCTGATGTGTTCCGGGTGAGGAGAGTAAAACAGCCCGATTTTGGCATAATTTTTTAAATCCAAGATGGCGGATGACATTTTGACACTATTGACACTAAAATGTTGATGGGTGTCGTTTTTGAGTAATTTAGTGCCTCTGAACCCGATTTTGGCATAATTTTTTGGATCCAAGATGGTGAATGACATTTTGACACTATTGACACTAAAAATGTTTATGGGGGTCGTTTTCGAGTAACATTTTACACGTTTTTTGTGTCAGTAATGTCAAAATGTCATCCGCCATCTTGGATCCAAAAAGTTATGCCAAAACCGGGCTGAGAAACACCAAATTACTCGAAAACGACACCCATAAACATTTTTAGTGTCAAAGTGTCAAAATGTCATCCGCCATCTTGGATCCAAAAAAGTATGTCAAAATCTGGCTCAGAGCCACAAAATTACTCGAAAACGACACCCATAAACATTTTTAGTGTCAAAGTGTCAAAATGTCATCCGCCATCTTGGATCCAAAAAAGTATGTCAAAATCTGGCTCAGAGCCACAAAATTACTCGAAAACGACACCCATAAACATTTTTAGTGCCAAAATGTCATCCGCCATCTTGGATCCAAAAAAGTATGTCAAAATCTGGCTCAGAACCACAAAATTACTCGAAAACAACACCCATAAACATTTTTAGTGTCAAAATGTCATCCGCCATCTTGAATCCAAAAAAGTATGTCAAAATCAGGCTCAGAAGCACCAAATTACTCAAAAACGACACCCATCAATATTTTAGTGTCAAAGTGTCAATAGTGTCAAAATGTCATCCGCCATCTTGAATCTAAAAAATTATGCCAAAATCGGGCTCAGAGCCACCAAATTACTCAAAAACGACACCCATAAACATTTTTAGTGTCATAGTGTCAAAATTTCATCCGCCATCTTTGTGCTCGAAAATCCGGATTTTCTTATGAAATTCCCCTGGGATAAAATCAACGGGATTTTCAACTGAAATCCCACGACTTATTTACTTATTCATATAAATAGTTATTACCAAAGTGTATTCATCACTATTCTCATCTAATTTTATGGTTTTAAATCCCGGTACCGTGGAAAGTTGGGATAGAAGCATGATAGAAGTATAGATAGTGCCATCCACAAAGACTCGTAGATGTATTAAAATTAACCTTTAACTACAAATTAATAAGAACCACGGTGGATGGCATCCATCGTGAATGACACCTACTATAGCCAGTACGTAAATCCAGATTATAAATTATAAAGTTCGTGTATGCCAAATTTTGTCGAAATCTGTTTAGCCGTTTTAGCGTGAAAGAGTCACAAACCAATACGCTCTCACAAACAATAGCATTTTATAATAATAGTACGATAATAACAGAATAGAGTAGATTTAAAGTCAAAAAACGGTATCACCTGTATACTAACTACGAGTGGAAACTAACATTGTGACGTCACACGCGCCTCGGCCTTGTTCGGGAACTGTCGGTGTGTTTTCGGTGCGGTACTCGACGATCAGTTTTCAAATCGGTATAACTCGTTAATTATAGCGAATAAAAAAAAACTAAAAATACTTTTCTAACAAAACTTATATATGATCTTTCCATTTCTGACAAAAAAAAATTGATTCAAAAACTCAATTAAATAATTAAAACGACAATAACATCAACAACAACATGTACTTACTGAAATTGTAGCTAATTTGGAATAAAAAGGCTTATAAATAAATAAATTAATTAAATGTTATATCTTCGATCATTCTAAAAGGGTCTTTTGATTTAACTAATAGTTAGTGTCAAATACGTCAATGTTGGCGTGACATACACACACAAGTAAAGATAACACTTGACAGCTGTACAAGATCGTTTGGCTCGGCGGTAAGTGTCATGCTTACTGTACTGAGCTCAGATCAATTACTAAAGCCTAGATACCGTGTTAAAATTTAAGTAGTGACATCAATATGTACATCTCTTAATTCTCATGAAGAAATCAACAAGCTGGAAAGAGATAAATATAGTATTATCTAGTCTGCTTGTACACACCGTACACACCTGAAATGTCAAGTTGGTCCCGTTGGTCTAGTTTTACGCTACTAAATTCAAAAGTCTTTCACATCATATTTCCTTCTGAGAACAGCAGGTCATCTGTATTAAGTTGTATTTGAAATGGTTATGGCAGATAAAAATTTGTAAGTCGACCAGTGATTGCTTTTCATAAATCTGTACCTAACAGAAAAGTTATAAAATAAGGTGAAAGTGGTAATGTGTGCCTAAGGATTGCTTAAATGGCTTGTATTGTTTTGGGATGTAAATCTCATTCGTCTCGTAAGGAAAATGAACGGGAATATATACGCTTTCATCGGTGAGTACATTTTACGTGTTTTCAATATTATGCGCTAACCAATTTGAGCTGAATTAAAATTAATGAACGTATAACTTTGATTATAGTGACAAATAAACATTTGGACTCAATAACGGCGATAAATCTTCGAGATAATTAGGTATTTTGTAATAGCTTAGAGGTTATGATGTTTTGGTGATAGTGATGTTCCTGTTCATTGCCAGTTTTATCGATATCGAATTATTTTCCTAAACTTCGTATTGTAGACTAAATTATTTACATAAATAATAATGTAATAATGACAATTACAGATTACCTATGGACGAAGAACTAAAAATCGCTACGTCCATAAAATTTGAAGAGTTTCTTCAGTTTCTCCAAGACCTCGTCATCGGATCCTGATTTGGTGGCAATGGGACCAAACTGGAAGTATTCCCTTTCCAACAAAAAAAGAATTTTCCAAATCGGTTCATAACTGACGGAGTTCTGAAGATGCAAACATAAAAAAAAATACAACCGAATTTAGAACCTCCCCCTTTTTTTTTCAAGTTTGTTATAAAGAAAAGTGATTATTATTTATTGTAATTGTATTTAATAATGTAAATATATATACCTATATGTGAACATGTCCAGATTTTGTTTCTTTTATTCCAAGCCGAATTTAAAAATCGAAGAAAACAGTACAAATACCAAGCTAAGAAAATGGGCAGACTGTGACTGTGGTACAATTTACAATAACCGCCTTCTCTCTGACAGTTTGTTCAATTGCAGATGCTTGTAACTGACGTGACAAAACACTCTGAACAATTAAATTGTTTATTTGAAACCGCTGTTTGATGTTCAGGGATTTCTCTAAATTTCATTTAAAGCCGATCTTACGGGGTATTCTGTATCCACCCTAACGATACATTATTCTGACTATACCCCGTCGTACATCAAATAATAATCATCTGTTTTACTTTGGATCATCTAAATAGTCATAATGAGGCATCGCCTTTTCTTCGCGTTATGTTCCATACCGAAAATCCACCCATTCCACGATCCGTAAAATGTCGATAACATACTTTCGATAAAACTTTTTGCTACATCTCTTCTTTATCAAAACAGTGGGGGAACAGTGTACAACCTTGTAGTTTTGAGTACCTAAGAAATATATAGACTACCTTTTTCTCCCATTATCAAACGTCATATGAGTAAGCGGTCAAGCTATATGTAACATTGTTTTGATATTAGGACGGTATCTAGGCTTTAGTAATTGATCTGAGGTACTGAGGTCACCGGTTCGATTCCCAGGTGTGTTACTTTTACTTTTTTTTGCGTTTATTTTTCTAAATTCTACTATTCAACCATAACGAGCGTATCGTACTTATCTTTTAAAATAGAGACGTTTTATTCTAAATGCATTCATAACGAATGGTTTGTAAAATGAACAAAATCTTGGTTGCATTGGTTAAAAAGAATTTTAATCAAGAGTACATAAATTTTCATCCCTATTCCAACGCTTTCAACCCTTTTTTAAAAAAAAAAAAAAAGTGGCTTTTGTCTTTTCTTCAGGTCAAAACACCTGTACCAAATTCCATGTCAATCGCGGTTAAGTGGTTTTGGTTTGAAAGCGTAAGAGACAGACAGAAAGAGTCGCTTTTGCATTTATAATATTAGTGGGGAAATAGGGATGTAGAATAAATGGCCGCACAAAACTACAAAACTCAACAGTCAGTCATTTTTATTATCTTACTATTTACAATAACAAAGCTATTTATTTACATTACTTAAAACTGTAAAATACATACGTAACAAAACAATGACAACAAATACAAGTAATGTGCATATCGTAGAGAGAGAATGTAGGTCAAGATCCGTCTAAATCGGAAATTAAATGAAACTGGTTTGGAAAATTATCGGAAGTCTACTACTATTGTAGCAAACTCAACACCGAAACAGTATTAAAAACTTCCACTGCAACTTTGGTAACGTCAATATCACAATAATCGATAGTAACGAAAAGAAAAGCCCAGTTATCAACGCTGTTCCCGAGGTCACTGTCTGCGCGTCCATTTCTTTTTCCGCCGCTTCCAAACTCTCCAAACTTTATCGTGACTTACGTTGTAAATACACCCCACACGTCTTGTCGATAAGGTCGGATCTTCTATTATTAAATTAATGATTGCGTCTTCATCCTGCACACTTAAATTGATACTTCTTTCGTGAGGAGTTTTTTTTAAGCCCTGTTCCCTAAATCTTCGGTGTAACTGTAACAATAATAATTATGGTTAGTTTAACATAAAATAAGAACTAATGAATGAAGGAATAAAGTAATCAATAATTAGAAATACTTACACTTATGAATGTATGAGGGTTAGGTGTACGTCAGTCGGGATAACGCCGCCTGTATTCCCGTGCAGCTTCAGAAGCGTTACCGTTGCATAGTCCGTATAAAAAATGCATGTCAGCTTCTTCTTCGGGACGGTAATTAAAGCGTGGCATTTTTATTCAATTCAATTCAAATTTACGAAAAAGTAGCTCGATCGGGTTTTTGATATTCATAGAAATTACTACGAAAATTTGGTGACATTGTCACTTTAGATTGACGCGTATCAATGTCACAGATTATGAGGATATGTCTTAAGTCATTCGTAATAGTAGATTATACACTAAGGGGATAAAGCACTGTATTATTATATTGAATCCTGAGCGCAGCGAAGGACTCTAAATTTAACTCCCGAGCGAAGCGAGGGTGTTATGAGTTAATTCCTGAGCGTAGCGAGGGAATTAAGATGAGTCCTGAGAGGAGCGAAGAATTTAAGCGCACCCAAGACATAAACAGTTTTATCCCCGAGGAGTATACTCTACTTTTCTCACCTTTTGCGAGACAATAAAAACCAAGGCAACTAGAAAAAGAATTTAATTAAAACAACAGTAAAACAGAATTAAAAGTATACCTACCTAAAATTATTTTTGAGACATTGGTCCAGTTTTAATATTTTTATTTGGAATCTTAGCAGTTCTAATGCGTAACTATATCACAGCGCCAGCAAACACTCGCGGCTTCTGTTTTATTTGAAATTTGTTTCATTCGTTTGAAAATCGAACGCCGCCGCTTGCCGTGGCATGGCCATCTCGATTTTCGGAGCCGTGCGATTTTTACGAAATTAGACTGTAAGAGTATAGCAATAAGAACTATGAGAAGTGAGATTCATATTACTAACCGGCGGGTTATAATGAAATCCAGTACAATATTATTACCCGGCTAAAACCAACCCAAGTAACATTTTGGCCCTATAACGTGGGGTTACGTAGCAAAAATGTCGAGTAAACGTCCTTTAAAGGTTTTAGCTGTACCTGTTCGTCATATAAAAGCGTTTGTTGATACTTTTTTGCTCTATAAGGTATATAACCAAATAGTCCTATTAGCTGTTGATGTAAAGGTTTACTTAACCATTTTATAGAGCCGTTATTGTCAAGCGCTATAAAAAGCTTGAATGTAGCCAGTACAGAGCGATATTACTGTATAACAGTAGCCGGAATCACTATTATGTACCTAATTAGCACTGTAAGGTTTCCCTGCTGACCACTACAGTTTTTACGTTATAGTAGTGATGAAGACTCAACAATACAATAATTTTAAGTTATTGTGGTTCCACAAATCACTGTTATGGTGCATGGTACTATAGTAGTCATAATGACACTGTAACAGAGCGGTTTTACTTTAAAAACGGTTTTCAAGACATTTTTATAGCGATTAAAGTACTTTAGTAGTTTTTATATTTCTATTATAGTCTTAATGCTGCAGTCGTCTGTAATACGCTGTTATATGGCCGAAGCATTCTATAATGGTGTTGGTTGGTCTTTTAAAACTCAATAGCGTTTAAAGCTGTTTTTTTATTACCTTTATATGATAAATTTGACACATACAAGAAGCAAACTGCTACTTTTAAATGATAATTTTGACCTGTAAAGGCATAATTACGTATCATAATCACAATAACAAAAGTGTTACTCACCGAGAAGTTCGGGTAAAACCAGCGCCATGTGGTTCCGTAAAAATTTTGTTTGTATTGACGATGTAACTAATAAAGACCCCAGTGACATTTATAGTGATTGCAGTTCACAATAATGAAAAAAAAACAACACTAATGAATAGATACACATTGCACATGAACTTTCCCTTGATTTTCAAATGTATTTTCATTTAAAGAGTTTAAGTGACCCAGCTAAAGTCTAGTGGAACCCTGATTTTTATCATGATGGCGGCGAATATTTTGTCATGAGTACTATAGTTAGCCTATAAAAGCCACTTCTTCACTTCTTCACTATAAAGTATAGAAACTATACGGAATCTAATTTTAAATTATTAATATATTTTATTCAAAACGGTGTACTGCCGTTTGGCAAATTATTTTTCCCAAATATGACTTCCCAAACAACTTATCGCAATACTTACATTTTCCAAGTGAACCTTTAGCAAAGTTACATTTAGCATTTAGTTCATTTGGTCAAACTATCATTTGGCAAAGTTTCACTTCGTCAAGATTTTATTAAGCAAATGCTTCTTAAGCAAATGTTTTGTTTGGTCATAAGTTATATTCCAAAAATAAAATTCCCAAATGTGACACTTTGCATGGTATACTTATAGCAAAAATCTGGCAAATGATAAATATTTTTTACTGTTGCAGTAATACAATAGTAGGAATACACTGCAGGAATTTTAAGTATAAAATGAGCAAATGGCAGAACTTATATATTTAATTGCTTAAACAAAGAAATAGTTCGTACAATTTAGTATCAAAACAGTCGGGAACACCCAAATACTCCGAAATATTTTATTCCGAATTCACTAATTCCGATTTTTAAAACTCCGAATTTCATAATTCCTAAGAAATAAAATTCCGATTACTATAAAACACGAAATTTATTTAACCGAATTCCAAAATTCCGGTTGTATATTATTCCGATTTGTATAACTCCGAATGATGAAAAGCCCGAAGTGTCATTGGCCCGAAAACAAAATTCCGATTATTAATTTTCCGATACTTCATTACTAATTCGGAAATTTGATATTCGGGATTCGGGATAGTGAAATTCGTGTTTTCAATGATCGGAATGTTGTTTATTAGGAATTGGATTAATTTAGGTTAAGGTGCGGCGGGGGTGGCCCTTGGGCCACCCCTAAGCCGCGAACATGTTTGTTTTACTCCAATAATATTCGGAGTTTTGAAAATCGGTATTTTAATAATCGGAATTCGTATTTTTGATATTTCGGATTATTATTCATTCGGACTTCTTATTGTTCGGTGTATTGAAATTCGGATTTTGAAAAACGCGATTGTAAACGTTAGGCATTTTGAAATTTCGGACTTATAAAAGATAAGACTTACAAAATATAATCATGTTGTTATGTTTATCCTACGCATTACTCACATTGCGATAGAAATCGTATGCCATGTGATATTTTGGGTTTAGTACGTTATGCTAAACGATACATTTGCCAAAAAAAAATTTGGGAAAATTAACATGACCAATTCATTATTTGCTAAATAATCACTTGCCGAAAAAAAGGTTTGCTAACTGTTATATTGCGATAAGTAGTTTTGACAATTGAATTTTTGCCAAATAAAAATTTGGGAAACAAAATTTGCGATGTGATGCTTTGGGGAACATTATTTGCCAAACATTAGTAATCCATTCAAAACTCAATAAATTAAGGGCGCATAAAAATATCAAGTAAAGCTAATACTAGTTTATCAGTAAAACTTTGGTCGCACATGGTTTTTGCAGTATTGAACGAATTATTCAATATCTAAAGAAGAAACATTCACTTAACGATATATAAATCCTTTAGTAACTTTTACGTAACTTTTTGTGAAGTCCACTGTTTGTCACACAATCAAAACACTATGCTGGATAAATTGCGTAATATCTACACCAGTTCTAGTTAACGGACTATAATGCAATCATGAACGCTACTACAGTATAAAAATACACTATAATAGCGTTACTGTGCCCCTTGTATCACTAAATTTGTCATAAGAAACACCATCACATCTACTTTATAGACCTAAAATGTCACAACTAACACTGCTAATGTTCCACTATGTCACTGAATGGAGTTATAAGTGCGCCAGATCGGAGTTATACAACCTTCTTAGGTCTATTATAGTGCCAAAGGTGGTTTTTGAAATACGTTCTATGGACTACTATAGGACAAGAAATTGTTACTTGGGAAGGGCTGTAATGAGTTACTTTGAGTAAGGTTTACATGATATATAATTAGCCATTGTCGAGCAAGTGGTGTGTAAAAAGGTTTTACTGGCCCTCCTGAGACTCCACGTATAAAAGTAAAGCAAGGGAGGGTTTCGACTAGACGGTTTATCCACTATTTGATGAAGACAGACAGTCTTTAAAATACAGCAGTTACTGAGGACTAGGAGGATCAATTTGAATTTTACCAATGCCAAGTGAATAACATAAGATACTCGACCGATTTTCTTTAACCTTCGTTCGTATTGTACTTAACTATTGTACAAACTTATCTATTGGAAACTCTTTACTCATAAGAATTAAAGGAAAATTGTTGTTAGGTATCCATTAAGAGCCTTTTACACTAGTCCAACGTGATTAACTGATTAAATTTAATAATTGAATATCTTTAAAACCGTACGAGTTATCTTCTGCCTGTCTTTGGAAATTAACTTTATTTCAGCTAAGCAACGTTCCCTTAAAGTTATCGTAAATCAAAAAAAACACGGTGTATACCTAGTTAATTCGTCTACTTCGCTTTTGATCTCTTCAGTATAACGCCTCTTTCTACAATGCACATTATTCGCCATTAGGCCTATTTCGCGTTTTGCCTTTTTTTTTTATGTGAATAGGAAGGCAAACGAGAAGCCTACACTTCAATTAGTAATGCAAACTCATTCACATTCTTTGTAATTTATCTGGCCACTTGGGTTTTGAAGTAATGTGTGACAGATGATTAGAAAGACTTAAATATTTACGTCAAGCGATTTTTGTTCGTGTTCATTCATTTGTGATGTGATCTGGTCATTTTACGGAATATGGATCGAAACCATGAAAAAATAGAATTCGTAACGAATAAAAAAGGTACCAAGAATTTATTATTTAATGGTTACTCTTACTCAATAAATAAAAAGAATAAAGACGGATCTTCTTTATGGCGATGTTCTAAGAGGCAGGAATGTAGTGCCTGTATAAAAATAAATTCTAAAAGCAACATTTTAAACGTAAATATGCATACATGCACGCAAAATTACGAGAAAAACATTATTGCAGTGATAATTGACAAAAACAAAACACGGGTTTGCCAATCATTTGGACCTATACCCAAAATATTCGAAAATATCGTTTTAGATAACCCTCAACCCGCAAATTTAGTTAAAGAGGAAATAAACATGCCAGCTGTATTTAAATCTAAAAAAGATTCGTTATATAGAGCAAGAAATAGATTTTTGGATGTTCAAAAGACCCATTTCACGAATTTGATGGAAGTACAGGTGCCAAGTATAATAGCTGATAACTTTCTTGTGTGTAACGACGGTGAAAGAAATGATAATAAAATACTGATTTTATCGAGTAAATTATCAAAAACAACCATAAATAATTTTGCTGATAACGATGCAACTTTTTACGGAGACGGCACGTTCAGAAGTGTGCCGACATTTTATCAGCTATACACTATCCATATGGATATAAATACTAACAATAACGACACAGTAAATATTGTACCGATGATCTTCTGCCTACTGCCAGATAAAAGGCAGGAGACATACGTGAGAATGTTTCAACTTATACGAGAACATTAGATGATTACAACAGAGATGTAGGTGTAGTGACAATTAGGAAAATGGCGTTTTAAACAGTGTGCGACTTAGACCATATAGCGACATAGGCATATTAAGTTTTAGGCAGGCGTAGAACAAAGGATTTTGATTCCACTTTCCACCCATACGCCCACAGTCTTGTTAAACGTGGCCTGTTGACTATGTCTATCCCATAAGGGATCAAGAAGTGATGTGTGTGTGTGTGTGTGTGTGTGTGTGTGTGTGTGTGTGTGTGTGTATGTGTGTGTGACATATTGTCTACCCGTGTATCTTATCATGTGATCACGATCATGATGCACGGTTGCATGTAACTCTGCGACAACCTATCGGGAGCTCATATAAAGGTAATTTCGGATATCCCGTAGAAAATACGTCAATGTAGCGCAATATAATTCACCCACATTACCTGGAAATGATGTCGTAATCACCTGTTATGCTTTTCAGCACGTAGCCATCCTAGACATAGACGAGGAAACAGGAGTAGTGTTTCAAAACGAATTGAACATAAAATACGGCGCTGGCAAGGCTAAGTTCTATCGAGTAGACGTGACGAACGATGTGCAGCTGTTTGCGGCGTTCTACGCTACTGCGGAAGAGCAGGAGGGGTTAGACTTGGTCATCAACAACGCGGGCATCATGAACGACGCACCGCATGTCTACAAGAAGGCGATCGAGGTCAATGTGGTAGGTAACCGTCGATCACGAAGGTCATACTTGTTCGCTGTAATGAAATTCATGGTTTCCCATTATTCGGCCACGGTTTTGTTTCCGTTCACGGTTGTACACAACCATCGGAATATGAAAGCAGCCAGTATGGCTGTTGACTAAGTTGCAATAAATTACACTGATTGCTTCAAATATCTACCTATTCGTGTAAAATGGCAGCTTATATACAACCTACCAAATTCATACTCAAAACTTCAAACTTAACTTAGATTTTGGCCACTTTCGAATAGCTCACAAAACAGCCGCCCCTGACTTTGTGTGACAACTAGAGAGTACAAAGACTAGGATGATCCTAGTCGAATATTCAAATTATCCGAATATCCGCCGTTTATAAAATCCGAATACCACAGCATTCAATATTCGAATATTTTGAATATTTTGAATACTACGAAAAATGACGAAATGTAACTTTTTTTAATAAAACTTCTCTATTTGAACATTACAAATTGAGTAAAACTAAATTTTATAACAAACTGTTTCATGTGTATTATGTTTCTTCTCCCTCGACCATCGGTGAGTCAACAAAAAGGAGCTCTAAAGTACTAAGACCGCACCGGCTGACTAGAAGGTGTTTGAAAGACTGCTGCTTAACAAATTGAAGCCCTATATAGAGCCACGTCCGGAGCAGTTCGGCTTCCGCACAGGCCACTTAACAACTCTGCAGCTCACAAGAGTGCTCCATTTCCTAGCGACGACGAGAAACCGGAGGGAGCACGCCGTCGCAGCACTCTTGGACATGGAAAAGGCGTTCGACCGCGTATGGCATGACTGCTGTACAAGCTGTCAACGTCGCCAACTCCTAAGCGCATCGTCCGCGTCCTGGCTTCGTTCCCGACCTCCGCCGCCACTCCGACTCTATGGTCAGGGGGTGCCATGGTCAGGCACCGTAAAATACCTGGGAGTCACCATAGACAAGGGACTCCATGAAGCAGCATGTCGACGGTGTAGTGAACCGTGCGAAACAGGCGCGCACCTGCCTGCGTCCAGTGCTCGCCAGCAAACTCCCCATGTGCACGAAGCTGGGGATCTACAAGACCTACGTACGGTCGCGCCTCACATATGCGGCACCAGCCTGGTACGCACTTGTGAGCGAGACCAACCGCAAACGTCTACGTGCGCAGGAAACCCAATCCCTGCGCACCATCGTCGCCGCCCCACGCTCCGTGCGCAATGAGGACATCCAGCGCAGCCTCCACTGGCAGAGGCTGGACGCATTTATTGAGCACCTCGCGCGCCGCATGTTCGACCGCGCTGACAGGCCACCGATCCCGTCATGCCGCAGATAGGCAACCATCCGCTACGCCAAGATAGGCTAATCGGACTAACGCCGCAGAGAGGCCGAAAAACCAAAGATTGGTAAGCACAGACCGGCCCATTGTTATGGGCCGCGACAGCCGCTGACTTAAAGAGCAGGGCCCTGATAAGTCTTCCCCACACACCCCCACGCTTCGCGCGGGGAGGCGTGTGAGATGATTCGCGAGGCCGACGGTTCGTGCGGGAGTAGGACAGCTAATGTAACTAACGGTGATCAAAAACCCTTAAGAGGGTACATCCCTAATGAGTTGGCAACGTCGCATTTTTGGTCATTTTTTGCGATTATTTCACAGAAATTGAATGAAAGTTTCAAATTTGAGTCTGTAGTGCACTTCATTTTTAGTGTAGATATTAATGTATCTAATGCAATAATTGATCGCGATGAACTTTTATTTTCTTATTAAACGAGACAAGTATAGTATATTATCCCTTACGTAACGTAATTTTCGTTCATAATTGCGATATTTGTGATTCACCATAATTCATATACTTCAGTTAATTACATTTCAGACTTTTAATTATTTTATCTAAAATATTGTTAAACTTTACAAGATTACAATTAGTGTTTTTTTTTACTAGCTTTAGTGTTAATTTTTTATTGTTATTGTTCACAATCACAAAAATGTACTATCACACAACTGGGAATCATTATTTTGTTTTATTTACTAAAATTCAAAATATTCGAATTATCCGAATATTCGGATTCGTGTTGTGGACCTATTCATATTATCCGAATTCTGAAAATGGACGGATATTGCAAACTCTAATTGTAATATGCTGTAGGCATTGTAAGTATCAGATGTTTTTCAGACTGCCCTCATCACGAGCACCATAAAAGCCTTGGAGCTGATGCGTAAAGACGACGGTGGCAAGGGCGGCACAGTCATCAACATCGCTTCCATCGCCGGTCTGAGCCAGCTGTCCATCATGCCCATCTACTGGGCCACTAAGGCCGCCGTTATCCAGTTTAGCAACTGTATTGGCGTAAGTACCGTACCTATCCAAACCAGAAGCAGAGAACTCCATGATCACAAACGCTAATCAACGCAAGAGACACTGAAAATTAGAACACAGAAAAAACCGAAAAGTAAAGCTATGGCCGGCAATCGAACCCGGGTCTTCGTCATTCCGTGACGGGTTCTCTATTATTGATTTGCCGAAATTTTTATTGCCGAATTTCACTTCCCAACCAACGTTTGGCCGAATTTCATTTTGCCGAATCATCATATGGCAACTTGTTAAAATGATTAGTTTCATTTCCCAACCTCACGATTGCCAACTCAACGTTTGTTATTTTTTTACATGGACACTTATTAAAATGTCATTTTTTTATATAGCCAAATGGTACTACATAACCATTAGTAAAAAATAAGACATTCTAAGGTAAAATAAAGACTGTTTATAAATTGAAACAAACATGTTCGCGGCTAAGGGGTGGCCCTTGGACCATCCCGCCGCACCTAAACCTAGATTAATCCAAATTAATCATAAGACTTTTTCGGCCTAGTGTAACATTTGCCATGTGAAAGATATTCCAAAAGTTTAAAATCAAAATGATATTTGTCTTTATGAAAATTCGGCCAAATGAGAGGTTGGCATACAAAAATTTGCCAATTTGTCAGTTGTCAAAGTGAACATTCGGTGAAATGTTGGTTGCCAAATGAAATTCTATCAAAAAAATTTCGGCGAAAAGGCAGAACACCCCGTGACGCGTGCTATACCCCTACACCACCCATAGCAGGTGAGTAGGTATACCTCCAAGAGATGCGTTTTGCAAAAGATGTTCTCTCTTAAAAACGGGAATAGAATTACGCCCGTGGCCTCTAGCGTTTCGAGCCACTCACTCACTACAGTTTCACATCTAAACGACTCTATAATCCGTAAAATATTTGTATACTTTTCTGTTAAAGAAAGAAGACTTCTACGAGACGACCGGCGTGCGTGTGCTTGCTATGTGCTTCGGTGCTACTTCCACTGCTCTCGTCAGTTCTCAGAAGTTGGGATCTCTCGACAAAAATTCAGACGGAGCCAGCCTTTCCGCCTTAATTAGAAACAGCTTTGAGCTCCAAAGGTACCTATAGTAAACGCCTTCAATCGAATAAATTTTATTAGGACGAGACTAGCTCAACAATTTTGCACGTAGTGCAGTTTTAGAATTTTAGTGGAGATCTGTCAAAGGACATGTTACATTGAAGTGAATAAATTTCTTCTTCTTCTTCTTCTTCTTCTTCTATTGCGAAGCCAGCAGACAGCCTCTTTCGTGATGTCAATAACATCTTATAATAATGCTCGTAACATGCAACAAAATCAACGCGCACTAATATCTTCTTCCTAGCGTTTTTCCCGGCATTTGCCACGGCTCAGTGAGCCTGGGGTCCGCTTTGACAACCTAATCCCAAGATTTGGCATAGGCACTAGTTTTTACAGACGCGACTGCCATCTGACCTTCCAACCCAGATGGGTAACTAAGCCTTATTGGGATTGGTCCGGTTTCCTCACGATGTTTTCCTTCACCGAAAAGCTCATGATAAAATTCAAATGTAATTTCGCACATAAATTCCGAAAAACTCAGATGTGCGAGCCCGGGATTCGAACCCGCGACCCTCTGCTTGAGAGGCCACAAGTCAAACCACTAGGCTACCACGGCTTTTTATGACATTTGATGTTCTTTTACATTACAGGATGGAATCAGCAGCCCGAGGAGTAATCGACGCGTACAAGAAAGGCTCCAGCGGGAGCACTTGGGTCGCGTCCCGAGACCTACCCGCGGTGGATATTACAGACAACGTCAACCGCGCCTATGACATCTTGGGCGAACACAATTGAACTATAATAATACCTACCACATGTTAAAGCACTTCCAGTTTGAAGAGCTTCTAGTTACTCTATGATAGTTTGAGCTCTATATCTGTGTCGTTGCTATTGGTTGTTTATTCTGTTTATTGTTGACGTTACTTGAATATAATATTTTTCATCACACTTGCTCGGTGGGGTGGGTGTTATAACACGCGTGCTTATAGAGCCGTAGTAGCTGATTTACCTCCCGCGGGAATTTCAAACATTTTACTCCCGAGGGAGTTATTTTTGTATGGATTTTCATAACTCCCTCGGGAGGAAAAGTTTAGTTTTAAAATTAAGAGTACATTGTACGTCATTTCAGACTAAGGAGGTTTCAGATCAGCCAGATTTATTTAATATTAAAAAAAAACACTCAAACCAATTTTATAAAACTTTCAATTAGACATTACTGATTACGATCCAAGATGGCGGATGACATTTTGACACTAAAAATATTGATGGCGAGTGTCATTTTCGAGTAATTTGGTGGCTCTGAGCCCGATTTTGGCATAATTTTTTGGATCCAAAATGGCGGATGACATTTTGACAATATTGACGCTAAAATGTTGATGGGTGTCATTTTCGAGTAATTTGGTGACTCTTGAGCCTGATTTTGGCATAATTTTTTGAATCCAAGATGGCGGATGACATGTTGACACTATTGATACTAAAATGATGATGGGTGTCGTTTTCGAGTAATTTGGTATTTCTGAGACCGATTTTGGCATAATTTTTTGAATCCAAGATGGCGGATGACATGTTGACACTATTGATACTAAAATGATGATGGGTGTCGTTTTCGAGTAATTTGGTAATTCTGAGACCGATTTTGGCATAATTTTTTGGATCCAAGATGGCGGATGACATTTTGACACTATTGACACTAAAATGATGATGGGTGTCGTTTTCGAGTAATTTGGTGATTCTGAGACCGATTTTGGCATAATTTTTTGGATCCAAGATGGCGGATGACATTTTGACATTATTGACACTAAAATGTTGATGGGTTCGTTTTCGAGTAATGTGGTGGTTCTGAGCCCAATTTTAGCATAATTTTTTGGATCCAAAATGGCGGACGATATTTTCACACTATTGGTACATAAATGTTGATGAGTGACGTTTTCGGGTAGTTTTGTTATTCTATTTTTTTGATAGGTATTTTTTTTATTTCCTCGCAAATGTGATGAAAAACATTGTGTGTATCACGGGCAGTACCTAAGGGGATTACAAACTCGAGTCATTAAAAGCCCTCCGCCTTCGGCGTCGGGCTTCTAATAGACTCTCGTTAGCAATCCCCTTCTTACCGCCCTCGGTGCACAATGTACTATTCCCTTGAATGCATTTATTATACTTTAATACCACACACTACCAACACTAGATATATCAGAACCATCCGCATGGTTCATTTCATTTGGTCTTGAAGAAGACGAAGATGCAGCGATCGCTGAAGACCCTGGTCCGCATGGATCTCCTGGTCCTAATAATGGCACCCCAAGCTCGAGTTTCGAAACTCGTACCATACCGTCTCTCACACTCTTAAATTAATGACTTAGCGTGAGCGAAACGGCACTTAACGAACTTCGAAAATTGAATCTCGGAGTATAAGGACAGCAGCAGCTTCTTATGGTCGAGGTGGTTCTTTTACTTAGCTTAGGTAGTCATTAGGTAATTATTCCTCTTTGCTATACTCGGTAACTACGAATAGTCTTAAAGACTTCGTTAACCAGCTGCTAAACTAAATTACATACATAATGTACCCTACCTACTATCTTATCTGGCTGCTTTGCTTTCAGAGTTTAAGTAATCGAAACATGTTAAGTTATCTTAACATGTTTCGAGAAAAGATGTTATGTAACGTTTTACATCAAGCACCTTTCTTTCTTTTGTAAACATCGAATATTAGGTACCTACTTTAGTTATCACAATCACACCTATCAAGAATGCCTTACGTTTTCCCGCTGATCAAATAACACAAATTTTAAATAATTAACCGGCTTTTACCACTGGGCCAAAATGCACTCGCCTAGCTGCACTGGTCCGACATGGTGAGATTTTAATTTTTAGTAATGTTTTTTTAATTTTTGGATGTGTGATTTTTAATGTAAAAAATTGATTTTAATTTTATCTTTGTTCTATTTTTGATATTTATTTCATTTTTGTATTAATTTAATTTCATTTTTAATTTGATTATTTTATATTTTGCTGATTTTAACTTTATTTTTATACTTATGTGACATTATGGATTATTATCTGAAATAAATGACATTATTATTATTATTTTGCTTTGTTTTGAGTACCTAACTATTTGTTTACAAGCAAGCATTTGCTTTCTGTGAAATTCACTAATGGCTATACGACGTACGTATACGTAACGTACGTGTTTTAGTCGAGAAAAAGTAACGTTCTCAAGAAGCTTTTAGTTACGTAAATTTAACAAAACATTCTCGTAATAAGCTAAACTAAACTAAAAATAAACCTCATTTATCGATATCCATGTCTACTTACTTAATTGTAATTAATTATGTTGTTGTCATGCAACGTTTTAAATCATTTTATGGGGACATTATTTTTGTAATTTTAGTAGTTAATTAACAATTTATAAACATAATTTCACAATTTCGAATAGAGTTTTTTTTTCATTTTTGTACAAAAAGCATTCTCTTACTTACATACAAAGTATTTCAATATTTAAAGTGAGTGGTGGTGTGAGTGGGTTCGAATCCCGGGCTCGCTCCTCTGAGTTTTTCGGAATTTAGATGCGAAATTAGATACTAAATTTACCATGAGCTTTTAGGTAAAGGAAAACATCGTGAGCAAACTTGCACAAGTTGAACACCCTTGCGAAAAATTCAATGGTGTATGAGAAGTTTCCAATCCGCACTGGGCCCGCGTGGGAACTATAGCCCAAGCCCTCTCTTCTGAGAGGTGGCCTGTGCCCAGCCGTGGGACGAATAGGCTGTAGCAACAATATCTAGAACTATAGTTGGTGTTATTGTGTATCAAATCAATATTATTCGTAATGCTAATATACATTCGGCAACAATACAATGATTGCTATGAGACTGCAGGATAGTCAATTTCTGTTCCCACTCATCTCCCCCCTGCCGTTTTCCAAAACATATCATCGTATCTGCGGCAACGGCATAGTTCCGTTCTTGAGCTGTACTCGATAGACGCAGTTCCTATCTCAATATTAACAGGGAACCAACGCGCATTAAAATAAAGACTATAGAAAAAACAGCTGCATTCCTGAGCTCCTAAAACCGACATTTGGGTTTCGGGTACGATCGGAAACTTCAAGTATCAAAATCATAGGAGTGAGTTACCTACATACAGCAAGACAAACCTCAAGGTCTTTTTAAATACTATTATTGCCTTTGTATCTACCCAGCTTTTGTTGGTCAACAGAGAGAGCGGCGATTGCCAGCTGTGGCATGGCTGGCCGAAGATTGGCAAAAGTCGTTACAGCTCTGATTGTAATTAGCCAATACAGCCTCCACGTCCAACTAAGAGTAACGAGCGAATTCCTGAAAGCCCAACGAAACGAAAGTGAACCGGACGACATAACGTTGAATGACATATTTATTTGTGTTAAAACTACGCGTTATTTTCAACGCACAAGACTACCTATCATACTGAAGACATGGTTCCAATTGGCTAAAGAACAGGTAACAAATCGCTCATGATAGCTATGTTTTAAAATATATAGTCCCCTTCAAAGTAGCCAATAATAGAAAGTATTTAAATAGTATCTGATGGTAAATAAAAGTTAACGAACTATTAGGCTTTATGTGGTACAGTCGTCAACACAGTTAGTTCACTTCACTTTCATTGATGATCTGTATAGGTAGTATAGGTAATAATAAAAAATATTACTTTTATCAATCAGACCACATGGTTGTTACAGATATGGTTCTTTACAGACATAGACGACCCTCTCCATCAAAAAGTAACAAGTAAGTTAATATCCCCAAATCAAGATACCTTTTGATCAAGATGTTCCTTTGTGTAAGAGTACCTTGTAATAACTACTTATTTTAAGTGTGTCTCGACTTACCTACTTAATTTTATTCCATACCATACACATTTTGGGCCCTGATGGGGCCCTGAATTTTTTTTTTTATTACAGATGGTCATATGGTAAATACAAAATGTGATGCATCTCATACTAGAAAAGGTCTATGCTGCAAAACTAGTGTCCAATATGATTACTACTTGAAAACTAATAAAAGGTAAATGGAATTTTCTGAGATAAAAAATATCCTATGTGATTCAACGTACAATAGGTACATACATATATCACGTATTTATCCCTTACGGGGTAGACAGAGCCCAAGGTAGCAAAACAAGACCCAAAGGCCACGTTTAGCATGATATCCTATGTCCTTCCCCCAAAATCCCAATACCTCTGTACTAAATTCCACTAAAATCGGTTCAGTGGCTTAGGCGTGAAAGCGACACTAGACAGAAAGAGTTAATGTTGCATATAAATAATGTTAGTATTAGTCATCATCATCTAGGCCTCTACATCTATGGCAGATGATTTAAACATTGTCAGCGGCACTTCCGTTGATGGCTGTCCACAGACAATGCATCGCCAGGGACAATGTTAAGGAGTGTACCTATGTCATGTGAGGAGGAGTAGATGTTAGTATTGATAGGGATTTATAAATTGAGATATCTTTATACCAGTTGGTTCTGCTACTTTGACGACGACAACTACGTGAACGTACCGCGGCTGGTGACGGTGTTACAGAGGTACGACTACAAAGAGGATTGGTATCTCGGCCAGATTTCAGTGGACGCGCCTACAGTGTTCGAAAATAAGCATGTAAGTGTACTGTTACATTACAGTAACTCTTTATTGCACTTTAGTTTTTCGGAATTTATGAGTGAAATTACATTTTTGAAATTTACCATGAGCTTGTCGGTGAAGGAAAATATCGTGAGGAAAGCTGCACACATCTGCGAAGCAATTCAATGGTGTATGTGAAGTTCCCAATGCGCACTGGGCCCGCGTGGGAACTATAGCCCAAGCCCTTTCGTTCTGAAAGGAGGCCTGTGCCTAGCTGTGGGCGTATCTAGAAGATGATGATGATGAAGCTCCTAGAATGGCATTCGGGTTTGTATTGCCGTCTCGCTCTTATGGGTTTGATACTTGAATTGGTCAATGGTACCCGAAACACAAATGTCAATCTAAAAGCTCACGGACTGCTATTGGCAGAAAGAAGTACAAATGCGAACTTTTCCCTAGAAAGGAATCTCCTTCAATTAACTTTATTTAAGAGAATAAAACTAAAATACGAGCGTTCCTATAGAAAATATAAAAAAAATTACTCTAATTTTTTTCAAAATATATTTTTTTAGCTTCTATAGCTATGGTTATATAGTTACCCCAGTGAATTATTGTTAGGGGGTGTTTGTTACACCCTGTATGTTACTATCGTAACGTAACGTACCTATGTTCATTACCTATGCTCATTGTTTGTTTCAGTCATATTACACATTTAGGTTCGGCACTGGTGGGGCTGGAGTCTGCGTAAGTCGAAGTTTGGCTCTCAAAGTTTCACCTTATGTAAGGTAAATAGCTGCAACATGACAGAAAGAAAATGTACAGTACACTACAATTTCACGTCAGAGTACAAGTGAATGCTGATTGCTGATAATGATTATAATTTTAACACGTTCTGAAACGGCCTTTATTGTTTTGTGAGTTGTTGCAAAAGCGTATTATTTTCATTTTTATCCACGACGGAACGGAGAAGGTACATACATGCGTTTAGTTAGGGTGATAGGTTGTATGTGTGTTGTGTTTGCCCGCAATCGAATGTTCCCATTTATCTCGAGAACCTTTGGACCGATTTAGATGCGGTTTTCAGTATTAGGTTCGTGTTTCCTTAGTTTGTGCTCAACTGTATGCTACACAGAATTTGGCTTGCATTTTTCGCATGGACATAATCTACCCGCAAATAGAAGATTGATAAGTACGAAACGTTTTTTGTGAAACTGCTAACAAATGAGAAAGACGTACTTATGGGAATGCACATATTTTTCAGTGGTAAGAGGTTAATCGCTGTTTGCGATTATCTGCACTACGGTGATGACGTGGCTTTGGGATACATTATAGGTAGGTAAGGGAGGTAGCTGTATCAAAATAAAAATTTAAAGGTACTGTTGCAGGGTAGTCAGTCTGTTTCAACACTTTTAACCTCAACAAAACTAGTTTAAGTACAAGCTTTTTACATACAATTATTTTAACGCCACAGTAATACAATAATGTTTGGTGCAAAACTTGCAAAGTTGAATTTCACCTTTTCGTGGTTGGATCGACTTGAAATTTGTTATTAAATGTATTTGCAGCCTGGACTTTAGTAGTTACTATTACTTAGGCCTCTAGTAGACGTCCGGTATTTTCACCGGAGAACGGACCGTTTTATTTGCCGGACTCGCGGTGGTGTATGGCACACAATGGATGTGTGTACACGCACCAGATACGGACAAGTATCCGGTGCGTGCGATGGTCCGTTCATCCTTAGGTACGTGCCTTATCATGTAAACAAACACGAATCATTTAGGTATCACGAATTGTTTTCAGAAATACAAGCTGTAACAAAATGTTATGACGTCTAGTGAATGTTGTCGACCTATTTAGTCGCGGCAGCAACTAGTTTTATAAATCCTATTTTTGTTTAGAAAACCTGGTGATTCGAAGGCTGACCGTGGTGCCTGAGTTTCATTCGCATCTGGAGAACATGACGCTGCTAGATGCGAGTACCTTCACAGAGCAAGTGTCTTTCGGTTACCACCTCCAGAGCGGGAGCGTCGTCAATGTAACTGGGTTCGCGAAAAGCTATGACCGTACTAGGTGAGCGACGTACCCTAACATGGAATTAATAAAACAACATGAAAGGCTGGAAGAGATCCCTTTAAAGTATATTCACCTCTGTACATCTGCTTATCTTGTTAGATACCTGTAAAATTATCGTGTTTTTTGTAGGTACATTAAAGAATACATACCTACATACATCACCGAATTTATCACGGGGAGTGCTCCGATGAACTTTTCGGATTGTTGCCTGCGGCTAAATTCCACTACCGCACTTCGCGGAACCGTCTGTCTTCCATCCTTAACATCTTGATGGTTGGCAGTCAAGTACCGTGCGTTTTAAACGCAATTTCTTTCCTCGTACGACAAAGATCTGGAACCAACTTCCTGCTGCAACATTCCCTGAGCGGTACAATTTAGGGATCTTTAAAAAGGAAGCCTTCCTGTTCTTGAAAGGGCCGGCAACGCACCTGTGATTCCCCATTCCCCAAGTCTTGCAGGTGTCCCTGGGCGGTGGTGATTACTTTCCATCAGGTGACCCGTCTGCTCGTTTTCCCCCTCTTATATAAAAAAAAACATACCACCTTGTACCTAAGTCCCATTTTTAAAGTTCCGCTAATTTATTTTGTAGTTGTTAAGTTTTTTTTTAACGAGCACGCGTTGTCTCTTATAGATGGTTATAAGTTCTTGTACATGGGTGACATGTTGCCTCCATTGTTGCAGGTTCCTCTCGCTGCACTGTTTTCTTTTCCCGCACTTTACTCTCTGCCAGCCGCTGCGGAACTGGCACAAAAGAAGCAAGTTGGTGAAAAAGGATCGCAAAAGTTACCAGTCGACTAATCACAGCCACGCGTGTATGGGGATGCCTTCTGTATTGTAATGTGCTATACCTAATTATAATATTCAGGCAATGGCAACCAAAAAGTGTCCAATTTCCAAGAGTTCTACAGAATCTGACCGATTGGAATTGATTTAATTGTTCCAGAGTAGGTAAACATTTAATTTTGAATACGTGTGTTGTGTTGTGATCGTTTATGTCCTCAATTGATTAAACTACACGAATTATCAGGTCGTACATTCCAGACCATGCAAACCGTTTATTTTTACCTGATGGTAAGCGATCACCGCCAGCCATGGTTTTTGTCTAAAATGGTTTTTTTTTCCTAGTTCGACGTGCTTGTTCCCACATGGGCGTGGGGAATGACAACTTTAAACAAATCATAAGAAAACAACAAGCATTTGATTATGAAGTCAGTTATGATGTATTAATATAAAATTATGATTACAACGGCTTTTACAATACATTCTGCATCTCCACCTCAACCTATTATTATAAAAAAGATCAAACATTCAGCCTTGAACATCTAAATATTTCATAACAAAACGATCTAAATAAAACAAAATTCATTATCGAGACAAACCCTATGTACAAAATATTTACAAACAATTTGCAAAACATAAAAACTTATCAGAAATATCGTAATTAGAATAGCAGTCATCAGGGCCGTCTTTAAACTATTTGAGGCCCTGGGCACATTAGGATCATGGGGCCCCTATGACCTAAATATCGGTTATCATTTGGTAATCTGGCAGGAACTAGGGGGCCCCATTCGATCGCGGGGCCCTGGGCACGTGCCCATAGTGCCCAGTGGAGAAGAGGGGCCTGGCAGTCATCTAATTACTGTCACTACTAAAAATATTGAAAATAACGGTGATAGTGATAGTGGTGTTGCACTTCATCAAACATCTTTTATTATTTACAATTGAACCATTATGTTGAAGTCTTTAGCATACATAATACGTCAGTCATGCACCATAATAGCATGTTTCAATTAAAAAAGTCTCCTCTGTACGATATACAGACAAACAGCCAAGAAGAAAAGAAATGCAAAAAACATGATTAATTTGTCAGTAAATTCTCTTCGCCCATATTTCTTCAATAATTTGCTTGATTGGGAAATGGATCCAGCTGTGTTCAACAACTCTGATTGCGTGCCCTGGAATTGTTAGAGGTATTAAATTTAATTCGTAACTATAGTATCACAATGATGTACATAAGTGGCATAAGTATAGGGTGGCAGGGCTGGCAAAATGCCACGGGCCCCCAGCTCTATGGGGCCCCGAACAGGCTTGGCCTGGAGCACAAAAGGGAAGATGATCTTTTGTGAGGAAGGGCCCCATAATAATTATGATAAATTTGCCGCGGGTCCCTGACGTTGTAGTTACATAATGACTATTAAGCAGAAAGTAAGACACAATACACATGCAGTTTGACAAAATGACGATTTAATAGGTCAAGACCAAATTGTTATCAACAACAACTAATATCTCTGATGACGATAACAGCACGGCTAGCACAAGAGCGCGTGAGAGCTGTGCGCATAAGATAGACCTCCTGGCTCTTTCTAGAATAAACAGTAAGAAAAATCTCGCAGGTATCTCGCATACGACATAGCTATCGCGCGTAATTGTGCTAGCCGTGCTAGAATATGATGATAATACTTACATGCACTGATGAACTTGAGGACACCAAACTGTCTAAAGTATTCTGACTCCGTTGTGTTGTGTCAGCAAGCTGTCTACTGATAGCTAACAGCTGCTCTGTCACACCTGACGAATAAATAGTTTCATTTTTAGAAACAATACCATTTGTCAAGTTCCTCGCAGCATATTCTTCTTGACAATAATAGTCTTCACAAAAGTGCTCCAAATTAGACAATTATTGTTTATAATTAAACTGAAATAATAATTAATCTAGGCTGGCAATGCATCTGCAATCCTCTAGTATTGCAGGTGTCCATAGGTGGTGGTGCTTACTTACCATCAGCTGACAAGTGTGCTTGTTTACCTTCCTTGTTGTATAAAAAATAAAAAACAATTACCTGATGATTTTTCCAATAATGCATCCCTATCCACTTTCTTCTTTCTGTTTCTGAGACTGGAGTCATCCCCTTCTGGAGGCTTCAGAAGCTCCTCGCGTTGAGCCTTCTCTATAGCAAACATACTACTAATATTGGCATCCTTGAACTCTTTAAGTAATCTGAAATAAAAAATTGTATAAAATGAAAATACATGTTCATAGGTATGATAAAAAAAATAGTTTCATTAATAAAACATTCTTTTCCTGCCAATATGTCCCACAGTAGTGGACTTATATGTCTTCAACCACACAGTCGTCGTTCTGTCAAAGAGAGAGCTCAGATCGCAGTTACGGTGGCTCAGTGTAGAATAGGTCATTAAATTGCATCAGTTTCACACAGTTAAAGAATGCCAATCCAAGACGAACAAACTATTTGTTAAATTAAATAATGTCAATGATGGAGACTGTAATAAATTAGCCTCACTGTCACTCGCCTTTTGTTTTAAATTAATATGAATTAGTGGCTCTGGGAGGACCAGAGTAAGAAAATTATTTTAGCTTACAAAACTAGTTGGTGTTTTTGAGTCTCCATCTCTACAGAGTATTTATCATCACATGTTTCTTTTCCATAGACTTCCATACTCTCTAACTCTTCTCTCAGCTGTGATATTTTCTCTCGCCCCTTCTCATTTAGCTCAGATAGTGCTTCCATAGAATCTTTACATTCTAAAATATCCTGGAACAATAAGAAAGCTTACAATATAAAATAGGTCGATACCCTCATCTGGATAATACGATAGTGTTTCACATCAAATAAATAATGATCTACGAATTTTGTCGAAACAAAAGGTAAATATATCTAGGCGTGCATAGATTAGCTATTATTTTACATTCTAAAACATTTAAAAATACAATATCTTACCTGAATTATGGCTTTGATCTGAAATTGGTACCGGGCTATTTTCTTTACATAATTCTGGAAAACTACGTCTGGATTTTCCAACTTGGTAAATAATTTCTGATAAGTATCGATACTACTAATATCCTGTTTCATATTCATCCTGGACATTTATGTTAATTAAGAATTTTCAGTAATTTTTAACTATAGAAAACACTCGGAACAGCACACGTCAATCGGTAGTTAGATCTGACCTGACATCTGTCAATGTCATTTTTTTTCTTCCACACCAGAAAGGCAAAAGGCTTAACACCCATACAGCCATGTTTGAGTATACAAATAATATAGCTTTTTTCAAGTTTTTGTTAAGTCCTGTCGCATTCAAAGACTTGTTGGGGGTGCGACCACACCGGCGCTTAAAAAGCGGTGACGTTACGGAATCGCAACAAAATGTATGAAGAAACGGTGAGAAAACGTGACGCATACGGCACGTCACTGCGTATACGCGGCGGTTTGGTCGGGAAGAAAACGGACTTTTTATCCCCTCAGATGGCGCATAAGCGACTGTACCTTGACCTCAGCTGCGGTTCGTTTTTGGATCCGTCCGAGGGGAAGAGCTGGTCTTATACTATGAAATTCGATTTTCGAAGTTCGTTTGTTGCCGTTCCGCTCATACTAATATACATTCATTTGAGAGTGAGAGGGACGGTATGACACGAACTTCGAAAATCGAATTTCGTAGTAGCCCCCCTGGCCTTAAACTCCGAAATTCGATTTTCGAAGTTCGTTTCGTGCCGTTCCGTTCCCACTAATAGTTATTAATTTGAGAGTGAGAGGGACGGCGTGATACGAACTTCGAAAATCGAATTTCGGAGTAGCCCCCCAGTGCTTGGTCCGGTGCACCCTAGGCTACGGTTAATGATTTCCTGGCAGATTCTGAGGGATATCATTATCCGTTGGCTAAGAGCCCGACAGGGGGGAGGGGGGTCTTTTGACCATATTACCGTACAACATTGCCGACATTTTGTCACAAGATTTTTGAAAGTTTTTATTAATTAATACTGACATTGGCCCAAGCCTTGCGGCCGCCATTAATGAGAAGAAGAAGACTGTACTTTGTTATGACATAAGAACTGTCAAATCCAGTACATTTTTTATGAATAGTTTTAAACTTTTGCATTTTATTCAAAGATGCCTCAATGTAGCGCGCTAAACTGTAAAAACAGGGGAGTTCATCTATTTCCTAATGACCCTAAGCGCAGAAAACAATGGGAAAATGCTTTACGTATTAAAAACTTTCAAGCAAGTGATACAGCACGTTTGTGTTCATTCTTGTATAGTAGGCGGCAAAAAATTAAAACGTGGAGGGGATATGCGCAGTATGAAAATGATGTTGTTTTTCATACTGTGCATATCCCCTCCACGTTTTACTTAAGTACTTGCTGCCTACTATATTTCTTGTTTGCTGATGTTTGGAATAGGCGAATCGCCGTTCACGTCTTTGAAAGAATCCGAGGGTGGACTTACTTACTGTAATTATAATGAACGGTCTTCTTGGACATCAAAGTCAGCACCAAAGTTTTGGTTCCGATCATACGCCTCTACTCTAACCTAAAAGAAAGAACTGCACATAAGCCTCCAGAATTCAAATTCAAATACGGAACCATAACCTTAATTATTTGAAGTGGTTACTTTTTTTTATCAAATCAGCCTTTTTACCAGCCATCGATGCATGTCTCCTTCAAAGCTCAGCTTGAAGTTCAGGCATAGTCATAACAGAGTACATTTGGCCAGTTAAATCGCAGAAATAACTCAGAAAATCACAACCAGACATTTGACACGAAACGTACCTAAACAAGGTACAGTCGCAATCCCGGAAAATTGCGTAGTTCCCGCGTGATAGCGATAAACGGATTCTTTGCAGACGAAGTCGCTGGCAACAGCTAGTAACATTATAAATACACTGAAAGAACACGATCCAATCTCGTCGATTTCCCGCCAAGAATCCTTGTCAAACTAATGGTAAAGTAAACTTTAGATATGCGAATTATGAAGAAAATTATGACACTGGTTAAAAATGAATAAAACAACAGGTACAGCGGATTAATCTACAATATTACGGTACATACTAAAAGAACGAACGTTCTAGTGAGTAATATAAGCATTTTGTGTAACTAAATTACATTATTTTTGATAAACTTCTAGTGTATAAATAAATTTAATCTACAGCATCATTCAACACCGCGAATATGGAGTAACCGTTGTATAAAGTCTGAAAAATGAACAGATATATGGAGAAATTAATTATCTAAATTATTTTATTTTAGAAATACAGTCATTCGAATTTCCATGTAGCAATTTTAAAGCTGACCTGGCTGTAGGTTTGCATTGACATGGCGGCCATGCCTCCGGCACTCAATTTGAGAGGTTTCTGGGCTGCTCTTATGAGTATCTGTAAATCTTTTTGAAGGTCTAACGGCCAGGAGGTCCATGTCGACTCGTAAGCTGCTAAAGCAATGCACTGACTCTGAAATTAACAAAATAAAATATACAATTAGATTGAATAAATCTCATTTATTTCCTTAAAAAAAAATGATTACCTATGATTAATATTCTGAGCCTGGGCCCTGATGGTCTATTGTAGTGTTCTGTAGCTTCAAATCTCAGTAACGTCTGTTCTTCATAACTTTGTAACTTATACAGGGTGTATCAGATAGCCCCTAACAATAATCAACTGGGGTATATAACCATAGCTACAGAAGCTAAAAAAAAATATTCTGTTATGTATTGTATGTATGTATGCTTAATACCATGTCCTGTCAATCGTTCAAAGGTTAACTGGAAGAGATTCCTTTTAGGGATAAGTTCGCCTTTGTGCATATGTGTTTTCCTGTTTTCATCTTTTTCATGTGTTTTATGTAAGTACAATAAAGAGTTTTACATACATACATACACTACACTAGACTCTCTCTCTAGTGACTAGAGCAGAGGTTCCCAAACTCTTTTGTTCCATAGACCACTTTCAAAATTTTGCTGGATCCGGTGGACCCCCTGCAGCTACATTACCACTAATTTCTAAACTAAATCTCGAAAAAAAAATCAAGATTAGCTCTATAATCTACGGAAACTGGCGTTGTTGCTGAGTTTCAACGATAAATTAACAGCTTTGACAACATTTCATATTTCTGAGCCTATAATTTTAATGGTTCTCTGTATTTTGTTTGAAAAGTTGAACATGCTGGCAGTTTAATTTTTTCGCTAGGGTTTGTATTTAATTTATAATTAATTTATTAATTTTTGCTTATTCTAAAAGGGCGTAACTCCGATACTATCACAGAATAGACACTTATCCTTTTGTCTTTTCTGTATAGAAAAAAACTGACGTCAATTTCAAATTGACAATGTCAGGCCTTATTCTCCGATATTCGATTTTCGAGGTTCGCTTCGTGCTGTTCCGCTCATACTAATATAGTCATTAACTTGAGAGTGAGAGAGAAGGTATGCAACGAACTTCAAAAATAGAATTACAGAGTTGCCCCCCTTGTACTTTGAAGTTGTCAAATACAAAATTATGGTCGCTTACTTTTTCTCGTGAAACAGGCAAAGGCATTTCACCTATCCTGTGGTAGAATTGGTAAAATTAAGACATGTTTTTAATTAATTTTTATTTTCTATAATAAGCAATATTAAAATTATATAAACATATTGCAGTGATCAAGAGGCAAAATGCTTTCGAACCATATATACATTTTCAGGTGTTATAAAAATGAAATGTTGTCAATTGATTGCTTGATAGGGTTAATTATTTGAAAATAAAGTCGACTAAACAAATTTTCAATTATATTATATTTTTGTGCTGCGAGTGACTCCATCCTACTTTACTTTCTTGAAATCTACAATGACTCACAGCACAAGAACCAATTAATTCTCACAAATTTTATTCAATTTTCATGCACCCCGGCTTGCGTTTGTTTACCCCCATTTTTGGTCACGCCCAACGTAGACACCCGTCGAGTCTTCCGTGGACCCCTGGGGGTCCACCTGGACCACTTTGGGAACTACTGGACTAGAGCATCAGGGCCTTGAAAGGACGTCAAAAGTCGAAACTCGCCTCTTAGGTACATTTTCTTCCTTAGTATGCCTATGTTAAACAGCTGCCGATCGCCCTTGACCTTCAAGGGATCTACCTAGGTACTTTGTCTCCAACAGTGAATTTCTAAAACTCCCCTGACCTGAAGGCTTCTCCTAGAAGCTTCAGAAGCTCTCTAGTCTTAATGTTTTATAGTTAGGTACCACTTACTTGAACAATTAGCTCATCGCCCAGATAGCAATAAATGTAAGCATTTAAAAGGGCAACACATAAAAATGCTACGAAGCTGGCAAGAAGGGATTGTTGTTCTAGACCCGCCTGAAATATAGCAAAACAATTAAAATAAACCACCTTCCAAACTAATTTTGTAAAGCACAAATATTCCTGATTAACGCAATTAGAACTTACTATTGTTGCCATGAAAGCGCTTAGACACAACTCTACTGTAACCGCTAAGTTCTGAATCAAGAAATATTCTTTAAAAATTTCAGCCATCTCCTGAGAATACCTGAAATACAAGCATTTTTATTTAAATCACATAAAAATATACCTACCGCCATAAAACAAACAGTGCCCAACTCACCCTATTAAACGTATATGCTTCTTAATGATATCCTTAAAGTTCTCCCTCATGGCCCTTTCACTCTCAGGAGTATACACCAAAGCTCTAATCCTCTCCTGAACATCTACCAACTGGTCACACACGTACATCACCAGACCACACACTATCCCCTGCATAGCCATACCTCTCCACACGCAAGGCACCGTAAACGTAATGAAAAGTATCTGCATTGAAAGCATCAAGTTCATTTTATTAGCCATCGGATCAAATGGCATCCAAGCTTCAATGGTCATCTCGTTATTGTAAAAAGCCAGACAACTAAATGCTCCGGCTACGGACATAATCAATCCAGTAACAACCACCACATGAATCAGCATCACTTTTTTGCGCTCTTCAGATATTCTATCCCCTGAGCGGCTTATTTCAGTAATAAGTATTTCCAAATGCTTACGTTTGTAAAGGAATACGATAACTTTACTAGTTAAGTTGTAGCCAACCAAAGATTTATCCACATTACCCAATAGCGTCATAATATCATTTCGGCTTCTGTAAGTACCAATACCAGTAACAATCAAGAAAAAGGCTGTTAAAATGTGTAAAGTCACTTCGTAGATTCTATACACAAAGCGGTTTTCCCTGGCCCATTTATCACTGGGCCATAATCCCGCCAGGAACAAGTATTTTAAATTGAACGCAAAAATGTCATTGCTCAGCGCAAATATATTACCGAACATCGTGGAAACTTCCCGCCTTATGAAGTCAAATTGCTCTTAAGTGGGTTAAGTATTTAACTTATAAAAATCGAGGTTGGCAAATTACAGGCTCAAAGTTTTAATGTGACTTTGATAAACTTACTACTTAGGTATTGAACTGGTTAGCAAATCTTAAAGCAATACCTAATAATACCTAGTGACTTGGCATTACCAGGAGAAGGTTAACCTTCAAAAGTTTTCTTGAAATTACTTTTAAGTATCTACCTAGTGCACTTTCAGAACTTTCAATAGCTTTTCAGTAAATGTATAAAAAACACAGTTTGTTTAAACGAGTTTAATAGCATTTCGAATACAAATGAACGTATACATCGCAGATCAGGAAAAGCCTTCGTGTACGAAAGTGAATTTGGTTTTGCCTCTTGACATGCGTTTACATTTGCCTCTTAGCATTTTCACTAGTGTCTTTGGTCCACAGCAATATAAATTTAGGTGATCCCTGTAACAAAATATAAAATTGATCCTGAAATCTTATAAGTAAAAGAAGCACTAGTAACCCGTAGATTCGCCCATCAATTTAAATTATTTACAGAGGAAAAAATATGTACAGTAAAAGTAAGTAGATATATCTTAAACCATATTTACGCTGCTATGCTTATATAATTATGCTTACACAATGTTGCTATGCTTAGCTTAATCATTAATAATAACTTGTAATGATTATTCGTAAATTCAGTAGTAATACTTACTCAGGGTATAGATGCACCCAATATCCAAACAGTCGATCCCAATGGGGTCTTCCTTTTCTCACTCTACAAGCCAAATGGGGAAAGTCTTTGGCTAAATTGTAATCTTCTCTAACACTTTCACTCTTAACGCTATGCAAATAATCTCTTCTCTTTCTATTCGGAGTGAGAAGCGTCACTTTCTCGTCATTGATATCGTTAGTAACTACGTGAGTGAGTGAGCCTCTTTCGTTGACTACAAGAATATGTGCAGCATTTTGTTTTTTGTTTTCTTCATTTATGCCGGTGTTAGTTACGTATAGTTCTAGCTGAAGACGGTCAGGTCTGTTAGCGTTTCTTAGTTCTGATAATACTTTGGATGCTAGTTCCGCGAGCCAAGTTAGTTCTCTCTCGTGTCGCACAATCCACAACAAATGGATTCGGCCGGGCAAATGTTTTCTTGGGTTCCTGAAAATTAAAAAAAAATACCTTGATTGTACCAAATAATGTGGTACTAATCAAACATTGGTTTCAGAGCTCAGAACCATATTTTATGTATAAAAAGATATATGTAATTTAATATCCAAGCAGCAAAATTCACATATGTATATGCGAAAATTCGTAATGAGACATCACATCTTGTAGATTCATAAAGCTCAACTCTTACATGCGATGAACAATGGGTACTATTTGTACCTAAAAAATAGAAAAATGGAAATGTCAAAATATTTTACATAGTTTACTTTTAGTTAATTAGTTTTAATAGTTTTCTTACAGCAACATATCATGTAGGGTGGCCACAAACGGTGTGATCCCGACGCCGGCTGCCACGCACACCGCGACCCTGCTCCGGCGCACCCCTTCCATTGGGCTCGAGAACGGACCATCTACTAAAACACTGGAACGTTTTTACAAACAATAATTAAATAATCGAAATAGATTTACCAAAAGTAATCAATTTATATGTAAAGGATAGAGTTGGCATCAAATATCGTCACTGTCGACGAGGAAAACTTAACACCGGCAGGAGTAGAGTACTAATTACGAGGCAGTTTTAGAGGGGATGCATGCAATGAAGAAAATAATTGAGAAAATCTTAATGGGAATGGAAACACATTCTAAAGATCTGAATGTAAAAGTAACTCACTTGAGATTTTCTGAGCCTGTTTGCAGCAGCCGCCTCTCTAACGCGCCTGTCCAATCGCCCTTTACTCTTATCCAAACCATAAAATTTCTTTGACTAGATGTAGGAACCTGTAACGTCAACGCAACAAGAATGTGTGAATATGAGAAATGATAAAGCTCTTAACCGTTTCCTAATAAAATTAAATGGTTAACTAAAAAACTTTTCGCATTTTACTCCTAATTCGACTCTACTTGTTCGTTTACTATCTGCGCAAGATTATTCGTATTGCTCTAAGAATAAACCAACCAGACATGCAACTCGGAGTCAGAATGAATCTTAGTACTACGCCCCGCCATGTAGATTATCTATCTTAACAGTTACTAAATAGCGATAACATGAAATCCTTACTTTGACGACTGTGAATGGATGCCACTCGAGGCGCGAGACCTCTTGGCATTGGAGCAGGACGTACTGTCCCGCGTGGCAGCTGAACTGGTCGTGGCAACTCAGAGTCAAGCTGATCGTACGCCCCGCCATGTGGGTTGCCTGGTGGGGTTTAGATAGGTAATTAAAATAAAGGATGTGTTTACTTAATTATACGCAAATAAAAAATCCTTGGACATGGAAGGACGCAGAAGGCGTGAGACCACATACTTTGTGTTGCGGTGGGCTGATCTATGCTCACTATAAGCACCTACTCATCAGTAAGATACGTATAGACTGAACGAGTAAATACAGACATGTTAATATTGTTAATCTTTTACGTTTGTCAGACCCATTGTGGTGTATACATTGCATACATTATTAGGTAATGACCTACTGTAGAGTGTAGACGTCAGATTTTTTTACCTAAAATTTGGACTCATCACCTACAATGTTAATTCATATCAATTATTTTTCCAACAAGAAATTATTTTTCATTCAAAGTTACTTGCTTGTCTACTTCAAGGTGCGAAGCGCAAAATGTGCAATTTAATGTGATTCCAATTCAAAATCCCCCCAGAAGCCATACAGAGCGAATTGAAATCCGTACGTAGTTGGGGATTATGCAAAGTTTAATCGGTTATTGGACCAAATCGCGGGCGCGAATCGTTCCAATAGGCAATGTGCTTTATCAGAATAGCGACACTGCTGCATTGTTGGCACAAAATGGTTTTTCCTTGTAACTTGTATGTTTAAATTTAAACTAAGTATCTAAGTATTGTAACTAAAAATCAATTTCGGAAAAGATCGCTCTCTGAAAAGTAAGTTTCATAATTTTGAGTCGAAAAATTGGAGAAGGGACACAGTTTTAACGACTTACTGGAAGTCATGTTATAAATAGATTATCAAATATTTAGAAGCAGCTAAATTATAAAATTAACATCAATTAAATCAGTATTATTCTAACGGTATAGAATAACGTAAGTACAGCCACGATTTTACAGAGCATTTAGTTAAGGATTCGCTTTACCTAGAGAGTAGGCAGATAAAACTCATGCAGGAGAAAAACCCGGTACTTAATTAACCTTATGATAGGTGAAATTAAGTTTAATTATTTTAGTGCAGGTAGGTAAGTACATACAAAAATTTGTATCACTTACTCGTATTATGTCAACTTTCGCACGATTTCTCGAAAAAATTCGCCACAGGAGGTCAAGGAAAAAACAAATGAGTGGCAGCGCCATCCAAATCCAAGTCTGGAATATAAATGAGACATTAGTAAAAAATTTATAAGATTTGAACAGTTTTTTTCATAATTTAGTCGAATATAATTTATAATTTCTATGCCTACATAAATATTGAGATATTTGTACACAATTTACTCCCATAAGCCCATGTGTAGTGTAGGTACAGATCCCAATTTTACAGATTTTAATTATAACTTTGATGAAAACTAACACATAGGTACTTAAATATTAAATAGCTTCATGGTTGTGTAATCCAAATTTACGTCTTCTTTATATTGGCCTTATTGAATACAGCTTCATTTAATTCAGTCAAACGAGGTCAATGTATATGTTTAATGAGAGGCGGAGCAGGAAGAGTCGTAAAGTCTGGTATTCCGAATACATTATGGGACAGATCTATTATTGAAAACCATATGCACTTGACCCAAATAGATTCCTTAAGTACATATTTAAAAGTTACAACAGTTTAAGAAGACAAACCATCAATGAAGTTAAACAAGAATAATACTGGAATATTCAACAGGTGGTTGAGTTTGTTTAATTGAACATTCCTGTTAAAATTTCTCATTTTGAACATCGATCGAGCAGGTATGGAAGCATTATGTGCCCACAATTTAGAAAGCAAGAAATAAATAAAAAAGAGGATGCAGAAAGGAATGACAAGTTGAAAGTAGCGATTATCTCACCTTTGACTGGATAGAAACAAAAACAGGAGAGATTCTTCTAGTATCATCTGCAATATCTTCTTTTTCGATATAGTTCAGCCTGTTTTCAACCAATAATTCCTCTTTTAGCACACCGCTGAAAATAAAAGTGGTTACTGATACTGATCTCACTTAAAATAGTACAGAATCCAAAAATAATCGTTTTAGTGTTTAGAAACTCGTAAAACATAGAGCTTATTGGAATGAAAGTTTGTTTAAACTGTAGTCTCTATTTCGGTTTTTAAAGTACTCAATCGATCAAATAATATTTACGAGTCTGATACCATCATAACGTATACAAAATTTCCCTAAAAAAACCTCAAAAAGTATTTGTATAAGTAAGTACCTAGTAACCAACAGTATGCTGGCCATGACATCAAAAGTTTTAAGGTCTTACTGGTCGAATAATGAGTTACTTTATGAGTCCCGCTTTTAATGTCTAGTAGTAAGTCTGTAGCTTTACATATATTATTGTTTCTGTTAGCACTATTTTGAGATAATTTGCCATAGTAGCAGAATCGTAGCGAATTATTTTTAAAAGATCATTAGAAAAGGTCCTCTTGGGTGTACGTACATTGTTCACAACACACTAACTTAATTACAGACTTCACTTATCATAGTCAATATCAATTGTGCACAGTATAATCTTACCTTAAAGGATGAACAATCAGCAACGCCATAAACGGCATGTAAAGTTGATGAGTATACCAGAACGCGTTATAGATCTTACGACGGACAATTCTCATTGAAGTGAGTCCCATGCTCAGAGTGATGGCCAACATGGTTACCCCAGTCAGGCCTGTGGGATTCATCAGTAACCTTAAAGGGTTCTGAAATTAGAATTATTAAACTTAAAACTGTTTTCGTCAGGTCATTTTTATTGATTTTGTACCTAAGTTTTTTCTGAATTGTTTTAAAGTGGGTAAAGTTTTTGAGCTAGAGATAGAACTTAGCCTAAATGAAATGTTGGTTCGCTTATCGTTGTTTCCGTTAAATATCACCACTGTCACGTTGTCATGTTTGCTAACATTTGCGAAGGACTAGGCGATCCCAGGTGGAACTATAAAGTAAGTATATCTTTTACGTTGTGAAACGAAAACCTTTCACTTACTTACACAATATACGAAGCCCCGCAAACTTAACAAGTCTCCAAGACTACAGAAGAGAGGTAATATTTTCCGTCACATGACGACATACATACATATGAAAGAATTTTCTTTATTTACGTCGAGGATCCCCACCTAAGATTATCCGATCCATCCAACTGAATATAATCGTTATGGGACACGTGTCAGGAGAAGCTTTACAATAGCCGCATAAGGGGAGAGTCCTTTGCTTATTCGGATGTGATTACCTAGCCGACTAATAGGTTCCATTATTATGTAAAGGTAGTGGCAGCTAGTGTATTCGATTTCCGGATTATCTCATGAACGTGAAGTTGAATCACGTGAATGATATAATGAAGTCCTATTGTGATTATGTCCATATGGACTTCCATTTACTTCTCTGACTTATATTTCTTTACATCGATAATATTGTAACATATGTATGAATCAAGATGAACCGATAAAATTGGATTTCGATTTTTTTTTCTCCAACATTCATAAATTCCAACCACCCAATGCTACCTGATTCACTTTTAGTTCTAAAGTTTCCATAGTTTTTGCATCCAATTTAGATAAAACAAGCAAATTCCAAAACTGAAAACAAACTTGAGTCCATGTTAAATTTACGGTACTAACCTCATTCTTGTAGTTAGCCAAGTTAATTTCCTTTAGAGTCTCATCGTAGTTCCTTGAGAAATTCCACAAGTTCACGAAGTGAGATGTGGAATGTATCACTGTAAGAAAAAGTTTATTCTCAAGTAAAAGAAAAACAACAGGTAGAGTACTTAATTGGAAAACTTTATTACATAATGGGAGAAACATTTTGTTCTACAGACTTCAGTTGGTCGTAATTATGTCATCTTTCTTTTCTTGGCTAGATATAATACTACACCAGCAAAGCTTTATCAATCGCGTTCTAACACTGCTCTATCATATTAATTTAAAGTTTATACCTACGCCAGTGAAGCGCTACAGATGAAAAGTTTGTCGGCATATTTAGGATATAATTAAGATGCTTTAACTTCTAAGCTTACTTCAACATTATGTTTTGTAAATTCAAAGACAGAAGTAGCTGCGTTTTACTTAGTTACTAAAAACAGAAACTGCAAAAAGTGCTTATGTCGTGCGTTAAACCGTGTTATTTTATAGCTATGACAAACTGCACTGCAGGGACGTTTATATCACGTTGAACTAACTGCGAAACTAGGTAGCTCGAAATTCTAAGCAGCTAGGTAGCCACCATTAGCCCCGTCTCAAGAACTTAATGGTGCTCTGAGACCGGGGCCTTTTAGCTCTTAAGTGATTTAGGGCTGTATCGCTTTGTGAAAGCGAGCCACGTTCCCTTCTGCTGTGTACACGCTATGAATTTATGGCATGGTATTGGTCCTGAAATTCCGATCTACAGGAATTTTATGTACAGCCATATATTCAATCAAAGAGCATTGCATGCATACCATCCTTATTAAGCCCGTCCATTATGCATGTGCACGGATTTCCAATGTGAAACCAAATAACGGCTTTGATGTAGAGGCTCACTGTGCTGTGTATATGGATGCACGAACCTATCAATTGACCAAATTCTTATTCAAATATTACTAGTAATACCCACCAGCGAATATAACAAGTGTTGTCGCAACAGTCATATGAAAGCTCTTCGCTTTTTCCAACCAGAAAAAGAAAAGTCCAGGGAAAAGTTTCGACAGAATTCGATAAAGGAGTTGGTTGAGTTTCTTGCACAAAGGAAGTAAAACTAGTGCACAACATATATTTAGAACTGTTGCAGTCCCACGGGAAATACATAGACCAATCTAAAACAAAAGAATGCTGCTGTGAGTAAAAAGTAAAGCATCTCCGTAACTTGTGTCAACAATTTAACTGGGTTGAAATAATTTGAACTTACCCCTAATAATTGTCTTAAATAATAGAATTGGCGACTAGTTTTGTAAAACATAAAAGTTGTATAAAACAAATAAACGACTAGTGAGATCCATGATATCTGAAACAAACAAAAAGTTCATATCAGTCGTGTCACACTACTATTACCAATAACGGGGAAGCCGAAGCTCTCGTGTCGTGTAGCAATAGTGAAATAATAGCGCACAACAATACCGCCGGTAATGACTATTTTCTTTCCATTAACTATGCATGTCATTCAGAGTTAGCTCGTAGGTACAAAGCAACCAACCATCTTTTACGCGCATTAGTAGCTAAGATGACCAACACAAATCAATGAGCATAAAATCTGTAATGGCTACATGCTTGCCTGGAAATATAAACTGACGTAGCTACAAGTATAATAGCTAGCCACTTCAGACGCTATTCAGCGGGTGTGCGTTACGACATTCTCTATGCACCCGCCTTTGACAGCCTAGGTAGGCCTAGCCTACCTCCATTGAACAACTAAATAGAGCCGATGCCGTGAGTCGATGACAGCGCGGATTCGCATTAATTACTAGATGGGACGTGCTACACGGGGATATCATTTACATACGGTGACAGCTTCCGGGGCCCGGCTGTCATCTGTGTGAACGAAAGCGGCGATTGCATTTTTGACAAACTCATTCTGCTGCTTTAGTTAACGGGCTCCATTCACACTGTTGACTGATTTTGTGTTGCTTTTTATTTTATTTTCAGCTTTCATTTAACTTGTATATGCGTTTTGCTGGGTAAAGGTTTTGGATGGAGATAAAAAGCTCTACCTATAGGGGCGGATATTATACATTACATTATGCATGTATTATACATATAAACCTTCCTCTTGAATCACTCTATCTATTAAAAAATAAAACCGCATCAAAATTCGTAGCGTAGTTTTAAAGATATAAGCATACATAGGGACGGACAGACGGCGGAAAGTGACTTTGATTTAGACTACCTTTAAACGAGCAATTCTTGTATTGTAATCTGGCACTGGCAGCACGCAGTAACGGCTCCAACGATTTTCATGAAATTTGGTATGCAGGGGGTTTCGGGGGCGATAAATCGATCTAGCTAGGTTTAATTTTTAGGAACGTATCAAATAAAAACCGAGCTAAGCTCGGTCATCCATTTGTTTATTTCGAAGGTTCCGAATAGGCGGGACCCTTTTGTAATCTTTACCTATTAGTCATATAGGTATAATCGTTAGTTATAATTTTTTTGTTATAAAACATGAAATTGTGCATTTTCCTAAAAATTTTGAAAAATCATCAGAATGTCTGGGTTGGTTACGTTAGTTTACTATCAATTCTAAAAAAAATACTTACCTACTGTTTCAGAAATAAAACGCTTAAGACTAACGAAAATTATGGCAAACCGTACATTCGGAACTTCAATTTTATATGGGACGAAATATAGACCCCTCGAATAGGTACCATGGCTCTAATATTTCAATTAAATTAGTTCTGTACCACAATTTTTTTTATCGATTTATAACATACTAGCTTCTGCCTGCGACTTCGTCTGCTTAGAATTATACATAGGTATAGGTAAATGTAGTTTTAAAGATCTAAGCACACAGTACCCACAGACAGCGTAAAGCGACTTTATTTTATACTCTGTAGTGATGTAATTTGTAGGAAAACGCGTTTCTCCGTCTTTGGCAAACACCTAACTTTGCCCGGTCACTTTTCAGGTACAAAAAATCATATTATGTTATGTCAGTCAAATCGTATCTAGCTCAAAAACAGGTTTAACGACCCTGATTTCTTTTAAATCCTTAGTTTAGCTAATATTGATGCAGTGTCTAGTCCGTGAGCCAAGCTGCCAGTTACTATAATTGATTAATAGCAGTGATATACGATACATGATGGTTTCCTGCCACAGAACAGAGCAGAGATTAGATAATTATCAACTAAACTACTATACGTCCCTACGTCGCACCGCGTCATCTCGCCAAATTGGATTAATGATTGCGATAACAGCCGTCTGAAGTAGAGAAATTCCTATTTTCTACTTTGAATTCAATTTCCCCCTTCTTCGCTACTTTGTCTTACTTGATTAACACGCGGCAACTTCAGAAATTACATAAGTAAAATATTCAACTGTTCGCCGCCATATAGCTCCAATTTTATTTTTTAATCTGCTCTTTCTTTATGAAAAGGTTAATTAAGTAGGTATTTGAAATCGAATACCTTTAAGCGAACAATTATTATATGTACTACTAGCGACCCGTCCCGGCTTCGCACGGTATATTATGCATGTATTATACATATAAACCTTCCTCTTGGTTCACTCTATTATTTAAAAAAAACGCATCAAAATCCGTAGCGTAGTTTTAAAGATTTAAGCATACATAGAGACAGAGAAAGCGACTTTGTTTTATACTATGTAGTGATGATATTAGTAATTTTGTATGAAAAGTGACCCGTTATTTTTGCTCGTCAGTGTGTAATCTGAATCTCGGAAACTGCTCCAACGATTTTCATGAAATTTGGTAGGCAGGGCGTTTCGGGGGCGATAAGTCGATCTAGCAAGGTTTCATCTTTAGAACACGTACCAAAAAAAATTGTCATCCGGGTACTAGAAACTAGAACATAAAATATTAGGTACGATCAATAGCTACCGCGAAAGCCATAAATCACTAAGTAATTTCAATTTGCTACATATTCGGCAGCAACATGAAAATACATTGTTTATTAAATGGAGCCCGCGACAGTTAAAATAAAACTTAAAATCCTTAACACAAGTTTAACTTTTCAGTAGCAAAACAAAGTACGTTGACCTATATGGATGCATTCCTTACATGCCGCCTTTTTTGAGAATGCAATAAAACTATGAATCGCTTCACGCTTGTCCCTATGCAGTTATAAGGACTTGCGTCATTTTGCGATGATGCGTAATACATTGCTGGTTTTTTGCTAAAGTTGTAATAAAAAATGTTGGCTGATGAGGTAATGTATGTGCCTATGTAGCTCGATGGGGACAAAAGACGAGTCACAGTGCGATTCTCGGAATAATGAGCAATGCACGAGCCCGACTGAAGCGGTGAAGCGGCACACTAAGCTAATAAGTTAGCATAAGTTTTAGACAGTTTTAGTGCACCTAGTAAATAATAAGTTAAAATTAATCATGCATTTTATTTCTTGTCCTCCCTATTGTTATTTTATGTAGGTACAGCCTAACAGTTGTTACTATAGTCAGAGATTTTTAAACTTGACTGAATAAATTTTATAGAAACATAATATCTTACCTGAAAAAATCGCCTTATGAAAAAATCGTAACAATCACGATTTCTTCTTGACATGTTTACATCAATTATAGTATTGGTATAACTAAAATTTGTATAATCGATGTAACTTTAGGTACGCCCAAAACTTTGTAATATTTATTTCACATTTTTTTGTTTTGGAAGAAAACTTCCCGCGCATTTGTTTTTTTATCACGCTTTTATGCCGCCAAATAACATCGTGATTTCAAATTTAGAACCGGCTTGTAACAGCGTTCAGCATGTGACTGGCAGGCTGGCTGAATGCCGTACTCGCGGCTGGCGGGTGAATGCGACGGCGATTCCCGCGAACTGAAACGCGCTGAGATTTGGTAGGTCATCTCATCTCGCATTATAAACATGCTGTTAAAGGTGATTTGCAGCGTGCACCGTAGGCGTGTGTTGACTCACGGCAAGTGAAAAAATTTCTCTTATGAAATAAATTGTAAGCTGTTAGCTACTTAAGTAGAACACGCTTGTCGAATTGATCGAATTGTTATAATTAAGTATGACCTAACAGCAGCCTGGTTAAATACCTACTCACATAGTTAATGGCGCTTTTCAGCTTTTCTGGGATAAAAAGAGGGATAGGATAGCGCAGTTTTCTATTAGGGAAATATATATTTTTTAATGTTTTAATTTTATTGTTTCAGATATTACTTTTATTAGTACCTAGGTGGTTACCTTTTAAATTACAAAATACACAAATAAAGTTAGTCTTTTAATATAAGACGCCGTACAACAAATACATAAGTAGGTAACTAAACATGATGTTAGTTATTATTTAGATATAAATACGAAACATAATTTATTGGATTCACGCATAGAGCGATGAACGTAATGGAATGAAAGAGTAATAGGTATATACCTATTTAATTCATAATTAAATAATTAATTTGGTCAATCATTCGTGACAAGAGTGCAATTAATGGCTAATTCCTTAATTGATTATTAAGAAATTGGAGATTAAAGTACTCAGTGAGTTGTAGCCAATTACACGAATATACTTACACAATTGACAACATTTCATTTTTATAACACCTGAAAATGTATATATGGTTCGAAAGCATTTTGCCTCCTGATCACTGCAATATGTTTATATAATTTTAATATCGCTTATAATAAAAATTAAAAAATAATTAAAACTATGTGCTAATTTTACCAAAACAACCACATGATAGGTGAAACGCCTTTGCTTTTTTCACGAGAAAAAATAAGCGATCGAAACTTTGTATTTTTGACAACTTCAAAGTACAAGGGGGGCAACTCTCAAATTCTATTTTCGAAGTTCGTAGCATACCTTTCCTCTCACTCAAGATAATGACTATTAGTATGAGCGGAAGAGCACGAAGCGAATCTCGAAAATCGAATATTGGAGAATAGGGCCTGACATTGACAATCTGAAATTAACGTCGGTTTCTTTTTCTATAGAGGAAAGACAAAGGGATAAGTGTGTATTCTGTGATAGTATCGGAGTTACGCCCTTTTAGAATAAGCACAAATTAATAAATTAATTATAAATTAAATACAAGCCCTAGCGAAAAAATTAAACTGTCAGCATGTTCATCTTTTCAAACAAAATACAGAGAACCATTAAAATTATAGGCTCAGAAATATGAAATGTTGTCAATTCTTAACGTAGTATTATATTCTCTTTCGGTAATAGATAGAGGTCAGTCGTTGTGTGGCATAGTAAGCGAAACTCGATCAATTTTAATAAACCCAAAAAATAAATATACCTATAATCAATTCGTTCCATGAACGATAATAAAGGAAACCGGGTGGTGGTGGCGGGTGGTAGGGCCTTGTGCAAGGTCCGTCCGGATCGCTACCACCATCTTACTCGCTAATCCTGCCGCAAAGCAGCAGTGCTTGCACTGCTGTGTTCCGGTGTGGAGAGTAAGACAGCCGGGGAAATTACGGGCACAAGAGGCATTTCATCTAAGTCCTCTAGGTTGGCAACGCATCTGCAATCCCTCCGGGGTTGCGGGTGTCTATGGGCAGTGGTGATCGCTTACCTTCAGGTGACCCATTTGCTCGTTTGCCTTCCTATTCACATTAAAAAAAAAAAACCCAATCGCGAAAAATTTGTGCAAGTCTGATGGAAGTGGAAATAAACTGACGTTTTGGATATTTTCTCTATTCTTCGTAGGTAAGTATGGACGAAAGACTGTTTGGTTAAAAATATGTTTAATGTTTTAATGTTTATTTGGGCACAAACGGTACATAATACTTAAATTTAAACACAAGTACAACTTACATAAACCAATGAAGCTGCCACCACTTACTTACATTTGACGGATATTTTACGAATTTCGCAAATATGTCTCTAGGTATAACTTAAAAAACTCAAGTGTTTTTAAGACAGATTTGTACTTGACAACACCTAGGCTAGTCGAGTTTGATGAAAGAAAATAGTACCTACATGAAATTTCGAACAGAAGCATACCCTAGTTACATGAAAATTATATTAATTAAGGTACTAGATATCTAACATGCCACTGTAACAAAATTTCGAGACCAAAAAGAGTAAGTAGGTACCCCGGATTAAAGACCGACCGCTTAAACGAGTCCTGGCCCGCGCGGTACAGGGGTGCGGGGTAGGCGACAAAGGGGACCGAGAGAGGCGCGGGCGGCAGGCGCACTATACCCGCCCGCACCTCTCTCGGTCCCCTTTGCCGTCCTACCTCGCGCCCCTGTACCCGCGAGGGGGAGGACTAAGTTAAGCGGTCGGTCCATAGCAGAATTATCTAAAATCTGATATGGAGCCATATTCCCAAAAATTGAATTGAATCGAGTTATATAGACTGACATGTTCTCAAGAGATTACGATGTCATATATGTCAATAAAGATTCAAAGCTATTATAATCAGTCTCTTACTTAAATAGGTAAATAAATAAAAAATGCCTACCTACCCCTATGGGAAATAGGCGTGACTGTATGTATGTATAAAAAAACAGGTAAAAAAAAATAACTAAAAAATGTATTTTCTGATGCCTCAGATCCGTAAATTGTTAGTTAAGGCGGAACCACATTATTAACACGCGACGCGACCCGACGTGTCGACACCCGACGTGCACCGTGCACATAACCAACACCCGATGCCACGACACGCTAGCAATTTCTTTAGCTGACAGCTGTGGAAGTGTGTAGTTCACAAACACATGCATACATTCTGCGAATGTTCTCGAACAACTGACGCGTCGGGTGTTGTCCAGAACCACACTGCGCGTGCTGCGTCGGGTGGGGTGTTTACCCCCGCCATCGGCAACACGTCGATCTGGCCCGTCTGGGTCGGGTGGCGTGTGTGCGCGTGGCGTCGCGTCGGGTGTTGACAGTGTGGCTCTGGTCATAGAAAATAATACAATTTGATTCGACTCAACACGCGTCGCGTCGCGTCGGGTCGCGTCGGGTGTTAATAATGTGGTTCCGCCATTACAATGTTACAAAACAATTAATAAAATTAGTACTAGTATAACTTAAAGTTCCATGCGGCAGACCTAAGGTGACTTCGACCGTCAGAATTGGCTGTATGGGCTTAATTTTATTTGCCTTTTTTGTAGGGAAGAAAACAAAAAAAAAACATTTCAGTGTTGCTAATATATTTTATATTCCCTAAATCAAAGATTAAGGAATATTAAACAACTAGATGAAAACCCGGCTTCGCTCGGGTGAAATTTGAATCATAATATGTACACTTGTAAAAAGCCGTGGTAGCCTAGTGGTTTGACCTGTGGCCTCTCAAGCAGAGCGTCGTGGGTTCAAATCCCGGGCTCGCACCTCTGAGTTTTTCGGAATTTATGTGCGAAAATTACATTTGTAATTTGCCATGAGCTTTTCGGTGAAGGAAAACATCGTGAGGAAACCTGCACACATCTGCGAAGAAATTCAATGGTGTGTGTTAAGTTCCCAATCCGCACTGGGCGCGCGTGGGAACTATAGCCCAAACCCTCCAATACACGGAGGAGGCCTATGCCACGAGGCACGCCGAATTACGCGACAATTTAATAAATAAAAAATAAATGAACAACAATAACAACAGCAACAACAACATGTACTTACTGAAATTGTAGCGAATTCGGAATAAAAAAGGCTTATAAATAAAAATGTACACTTGTAGGTACAAAATGTAGGTAGAATGTGTAGCCATTATTTCGAATCACTGTTTATTATTTTAATACAAAAATAGATAGATGTGATAGCATTCACAATAACTGAAATTATCTGCAAGAATATATCCGTGCATGGCGTGAACAACTTGATGAGTCCAAAATGGCAATTTTACAGGGCGGCCATTTTAAAGTTTGAAAATCCGTTTTTATTTTGAATTGGGAATGCATGATTATTTTAAAAGTGTGTTTGGTGATTTTTCTATTGATACGAATAACCATCCTTAGCTACGGAAAAAAGTTTCAGATTTGACGACCGGATAGTCTAGTGGTTAGTGACCCTGACTATGAAGCTAGAGGTCCCGGGTTCGAATCCCGGTAGGAGCAGACATTTGTATGATGAATACGAATGTTTGTGCCCGAGTCATGGACGTTGTATGTATTTAAGCATGTATTTATCTAAATTATATAAGTATTCTTATCCGTTGCTTGGTACCCATAGCACAAAGCTTTGCTTAGTTGGGGACCGGGTCAGTTGGTGTAATTTGTCCCATGATATTTATTTGTTTGTTATTATTTATTTTTCCGTCGAGCCATATATTTTATAAAAATAAAAACATTTTACTCAGTCACTCGGCGGCCTCTATACGGCTGATAAGCACTACGCCAATGACATATCATTTTTTTTTTAATTGCTGCTTGAATCTGTGGTAAACGATGACATTTGTAGCTAAAAAAAGCAACGGCTAAGTGGCACCGCCTGTAGATTGTTTGTGTTACTACCATACATTGGGAATTGACATTGTTCATTTTTTTTAGTATGCTCCAATTCGAAAACCATTTGGAGGAAAACCATCAAATAACCGATTTATCTTGTCTGATTTCAAAAATACTTTACGATTGCAGATATTTTTGTAAAAGTACGTAGTAAGTTTTGACCTTTGTTTGATCTAACGACCGGGTTTTATGTTTTATGTAAGAATCGGCCATTCAATTTTGCCACAAAAATGAAAAAAAAAAGTTTAGCTACGGTATCTGTCACGCTATCACTGTCACGTCTACATCATAACATTACATTCTGACTTAACCTACAAACATTAGAAATAAAAGCAAATTCAAAGTATAAAACTGTAACAAACAATGGATATTTATAAAAAAAAAAAATCTGCCGGGATGCAACAATGACTCGAACTATAGCCCCAACAAAATCATTGTGAAAATCAGAGAAGGTTTGCAGAAGAAATGGTGTACGCAAGCTAATGTGGAATATTTCAAAGTTTACACGATGCATTGTTGCGAAGACCATTTTAATGTAAGTAGAAGTCAGGAAAGATGTGCAGGGGTGAAACGAAAAAGCAAAAACAGCACGGAAAACAATAACAACGCCAACGAACGGAAATAATTTCGAACACGCGAACATTGTTGACATTAAACGTGAGTTTGCCGTTAAATTCACACACATCTACAGATCTATGACGTTGACATATAGACAAAACCTTTTTTTATATTTCTGTACGAAGGCGATTGGGATCCTGCCAAAATTAACAAATTATCTAACAGCGAAAAATATTTATATTTATTATTAATAAACAAAGATACGTAGAAGCATAATATTCAAGTTAGTGTCTTAAAAAAGTCCATTCTATCAAATAAAGGTTAAAACAGCTTAAAAAAAATGAACAATGCCAATTTCAATAAAAATTACCATAGTGGTTTAGTAACACGAACAATCTACAGACGGCGCCACTTAGCCGTTGCTTCTTTTAGCTAGTAATGTGATGACATTTCTACTACAGATTCAGGCAGTTTTTTTTTTAATTTGATATGCATTGGCGTACTGCTTAACTGCCGTATAAGGGCCGAGTAGTGATGTAACTAATATTCGCATTCGCATCCGCATTCGCGAATATTCGCATATTTCTGGAATATTCGCATTCCCATTCGCAAAATTACTGCGAATGTTATGCGAATATAAAAAAAAATTGAGGGTATCTAGTAGTTGTTTAATTATATAATTTTCGCCGCCCGGTAAGGGAGATAGCCCCCAGCCCCATTGGCTTGGCGCTAAATTAAATAGCCCATCTGGCAACATAGAGTGGAATGACATTTCAATCAGATGCGTTCGTTCGTCTCAACTCGGCTATTCTAGGAACAAAAAACAAACGGAACGTACTTCGTTTGTACGGGACTGCCACCAAAGTCACCAAGCCATAGACAACTGGTGCCAAATTTTAACAAAAACTGAATATTCGCATTCGCATTTGCATTCGCTAATGTCGAAAATATGACATTCGTTACATCACTACCGCCGAGTGACTGAATAAAATGTTTTTATTTTTATAAAATATATGGCTCGACGGAAAAAATCTGAAACTTTTTTCCGTAGCTGAGAATGGTTACTCCTATCAAAAGAAAAATCACCAAGCACTTTTAAAATAATCATCCATTCCCAATTATTCTATTTTTTCTATGGTTATGTTGGCCAATCTCAGGTTTAAGAAAAATCGCACGGCGTATGTGCGCTAGCATGAAACGGAACGTATGTCGTCCTCCGGTGTCAGTTTCGCGCTAGTCTGTGGTGTCCAATATGGCGACTGCGATCTGTCCATCAGCACCGTTAGAATTTTACAAAATACTCGACAATCCGAATTTTGCGGATACATGTTGTCGACTCGAAATTTTTATTTTTTCACGTTCTATCATCCAGGCAACGTTTCGATCGAGTCTACCGTAACCGGTCACGAAATTATTAATATAGACTAGATGAAAACCCGGCTTCGCTCGGGTGAAATTTGAATCATAATACACTTGTAGGTACAAAATGTAGGTAGAATGTGTAGCCATTATTTCGAATCACTGTTTATTATTTTAATACAAAAATAGGTAGATGTGATAGCATTCATAATAACTGAAATTATCTGCAAGAATATATCCGTGCATGGCGTGAACAACTTGATGAGTCCAAAATGGCAATTTTACAGGGCGGCCATTTTAAAGTTTGAAAATCCGTTTTTATTTTGATTTGGGAATGCATGATTATTTCAAAAGTGTGTTTGGTGATTTTTCTATTGATACGAATAACCATCCTTAGCTACGGAAAAAAGTTTCAGATTTGACGACCGGATAGTCTAGTGGTTAGTGACCCTGACTATGAAGCTAGAGGTCCCGGGTTCGAATCCCGGTAGGGGCAGACATTTGTATGATGAATACGAATGTTTGTGCCCGAGTCATGGATGTTGTATGTATTTAAGCATATATTTATCTAAATTATATAAGTATTCTTATCCGTTTCTTGGTACCCATAGCACAAAGCTTTGCTTAGTTGGGGACTGGGTCAGTTGGTGTACTTTGTCCCATGATATCTATTTGTTTATTATTATTTATTTTTCCGTCGAGCCATATATTTTATAAAAATAAAAACATTTTACTCAGTCACTCGGCGGCCTCTATACGGCTGATAAGCACTACGCCAATGACATATCATTTTTTTTTAAATTGCTGCTTGAATCTGTGGTAAACGATGACATTTGTAGCTAAAAAAAGCAACGGCTAAGTGGCGCCGCCTGTAGATTGTTTGTGTTACTACCATACATGGGGAATTGACATTGTTCATTTTTTTTAGTATGCTCCAATCCGAAAACCATTTGGAGGAAAACCATCAAATAACCGATTTATCTTGTCCGATTTCAAAAATACTTTACGATTGCAGATATTTTTGTAAAAGTACGTAGTAAGTTTTGACCTTTGTTTGATCTAACGACCGGGTTTTATGTTTTATGTAAGAATCGGCCATTAAATGTTTGCCACAAAAATGAAAAAAAAAAGTTTAGCTACGGTATCTGTCACGCTATCACTGTCACGTCTACATCATAACATTACATTTTGACTTAACCTACAAACATTAGAAATAAAAGCAAATTCAAAGTATAAAACTGTAACAAACAATGGATATTTTTAAAAAAATGCCCCAACAAAATCATTGTGAAAATCAGAGAAGGTTTGCAGAAGAAATGGTGTACGCAAGCTAATGTGGAATATTTTTAAGTTTACACGATGCATTGTTGCGAAGACCATTTTAATGTAAGTAGAAGTCAGGAAAGATATGCAGGGGTGAAACGAAAAAGCAAAAACAGCACGGAAAACAATAACAACGCCAACGAACGGAAATAATTTCGAACACGCGAACATTGTTGACATTAAACGTGAGTTTGCCGTTAAATTCACACACATCTACAGATCTATGACGTCGACATATAGACAAAACCTTTTTTTATATTTCTGTACGAAGGCGATTGGGATCCTGCCAAAATTAACAAATTATCAAACAGCGAAAAATATTTATATTTATTATTAATAAACAAAGATACGTAGAAGCATAATATTCAAGTTAGTTTCTTAAAAAAGTCCATTCTATCAATTAAAGGTGTTAAAAGCACAGCTTAAAAAAAATGAACAATGTCAATTTCAATAAAAATTACCATAGTGGTTTAGTAACACGAACAATCTACAGACGGCGCCACTTAGCCGCTTACTACAGATTCAAGCAGTTTTTTTTTTAATTTGATATGCATTGGCGTACTGCTTAACTGCCGTATAAGGGCCGAGTAAGTGATGTAACGAATAATCGCATTCGCATTCGCATTAGCGAATATTCGCATATTTCTTGAATAATCGCATTCGCATTCCCATTCGCAAAATTACTGCGAATGTTATGCGAATATAAAAAAAAATTGAGGGTATCTAGTAGTTTAATTATATAATTTTCGCCGCCCGGTAAGGGAGATAGCCCCATTGGCTTGGCGCTAAATTAAATAGCCCATCTGGCAACATAGAGTGGAATGACATTTCAATCAGATGCGTTCGTTCGTCTCAACTCTGCTATTCTAGGAACAAAAAACAAACGGAACGTACTTCGTTTGTACGGGACTGCCACCAAAGTCACCAAGCCATAGACAAATGGTGCCAAATTTTAACAAAAACTGAATATTCGCATTCGCATTTGCATTCGCTAATGTCGAAAATATGACATTCATTACACATCACTACCGCCGAGTGACTGAATAAAATGTTTTTATTTTTATAAAATATATGGCTCGACGGAAAAAATCGGAAACTTTTTTCCGTAGCTGAGAATGGTTATTCCTATCAAAAGAAAAATCACCAAGCACTTTTAAAATAATCATCCATTCCCAATTATTCTATTTTTTCTATGGTTATGTTGGCCAATCTCAGGTTTAAGAAAAATCGCACGGCGTATGTGCGCTAGCATGAAACGGAACGTTTGTCGTCCTCCGGTGTCAGTTTCGCGCTAGTCTGTGGTGTCCAATATGGCGACTGCGATTTGTCCATCAGCACCGTTAGAATTTTACAAAATACTCGACAATCCGAATTTTGCGGATACATGTTGTCGACTCGAAATTTTTATTTTTTCACGTTCTATCATTCGGGCAACGTTTCGATCGAGTCTACCGTAACCGGTCACGAAATTATTAATATAGACTAGATGAAAACCCGGCTTCGCTCGGGTGAAATTTAAATCATAATACACTTGTAGGTACAAAATGTAGGTAGAATGTGTAGCCATTATTTCGAATCACTGTTTATTATTTTAATACAAAAATAGGTAGATGTGATAGCATTCACAATAACTGAAATTATCTGCAAGAATATATCCGTGCATGGCGTGAACAACTTGATGAGTCCAAAATGGAAATTTTACAGGGCGGCCATTTTAAAGTTTGAAAATCCGTTTTTATTTTGAATTGGGAATGCATGATTATTTTAAAAGTGTGTTTGGTGATTTTTCTCTTGATACGAATAACCATCCTTAGCTACGGAAAAAAGTTTCAGATTTGACGACCGGATAGTCTAGTGGTTAGTGACCCTGACTATGAAGCTAGAGGTCCCGGGTTCGAATCCCGGTAGGGGCAGACATTTGTATGATGAATACGAATGTTTGTGCCCGAGTCATGGATGTTGTATGTATTTAAGCATGTATTTATCTAAATTATATAAGTATTCTTATCCGTTGCTTGGTACCCATAGCACAAAGCTTTGCTTAGTTGGGGACTGGGTCAGTTGGTGTAATTTGTCCCATGATATTTATTTGTTTATTATTATTTATTTTTCCGTCGAGCCATATATTTTATAAAAATAAAAACATTTTACTCAGTCACTCGGCGGCCTCTATACGGCTGATAAGCACTACGCCAATGACATATCATTTTTTTTTAAATTGCTGCTTGAATCTGTGGTAAACGATGACATTTGTAGCTAAAAAAAGCAACGGCTAAGTGGCGCTGCCTGTAGATTGTTTGTGTTACTACCATACATGGGGAATTGACATTGGTCATTTTTTTTAGTATGCTCCAATCCAATTCGAAAACCATTTGGAGGAAAACCATCAAATAACCGATTTATCTTGTCCGATTTCAAAAATACTTTACGATTGCAGATATTTTTGTAAAAGTACGTAGTAAGTTTTGACCTTTGTTTGATCTAACGACCGGGTTTTATGTTTTATGTAAGAATCGGCCATTAAATGTTTGCCACAAAAATGAAAAAAAAAAGTTTAGCTACGGTATCTGTCACGCTATCACTGTCACGTCTACATCATAACATTACATTCTGACTTAACCTACAAACATTAGAAATAAAAGCAAATTCAAAGTATAAAACTGTAACAAACAATGGATATTTATAAAAAAAAAAAATCTGCCGGGATGCAACAATGACTCGAACTATAGCCCCAACAAAATCATTGTGAAAATCAGAGAAGGTTTGCAGAAGAAATGGTGTACGCAAGCTAATGTGGAATATTTCAAAGTTTACACGATGCATTGTTGCGAAGACCATTTTAATGTAAGTAGAAGTCAGGAAAGATGTGCAGGGGTGAAACGAAAAAGCAAAAACAGCACGGAAAACAATAACAACGCCAACGAACGGAAATAATTTCGAACACGCGAACATTGTTGACATTAAACGTGAGTTTGCCGTTAAATTCACACACATCTACAGATCTATGACGTTGACATATAGACAAAACCTTTTTTTATATTTCTGTACGAAGGCGATTGGGATCCTGCCAAAATTAACAAATTATCAAACAGCGAAAAATATTTATATTTATTATTAATAAACAAAGATACGTAGAAGCATAATATTCAAGTTAGTTTCTTAAAAAAGTCCATTCTATCAAATAAAGGTGTTAAAAGCACAGCTTAAAAAAAATGAACAATGCCAATTTCAATAAAAATTACCATAGTGGTTTAGTAACACGAACAATCTACAGACGGAGCCACTTAGCCGTTGCTTCTTTTAGCTAGAAATGTGATGACATTTCTACTACAGATTCAAGCAGTTTTTTTTTTAATTTGATATGCATTGGCGTACTGCTTAACTGCCGTATAAGGGCCGAGTAGTGATGTAACTAATATTCGCATTCGCATTCGCGTTCGCGAATATTCCCATATATCTGGAATATTCGCATTCGCATTCCCATTCGCAAAATTACTGCGAATGTTATGCGAATATAAAAAAAAATGAGGGTATCTAGTAGTTGTTTAATTATATAATTTTCGCCGCCCGGTAAGCGAGATAGCCCCATTGGCTTGGCGCTAAATTAAATAGCCCATCTGGCAACATAGAGTGGAATGACATTTCAATCAGATGCGTTCGTTCGTCTCAACTCGGCTATTCTAGGAACAAAAAACAAACGGAACGTACTTCGTTTGTACGGGACTGCCACCAAAGTCACCAAGCCATAGACAAAAATGTGCCTAATTGTAACAAAAACTGAATATTCGCATTTGCATTCGCTAATGTCGAAAATATGACATTCGTTACATCACTACCGCCGAGTGACTGAATAAAATGTTTTTTATTTTTATAAAATATATGGCTCGACGGAAAAAATCGGAAACTTTTTTCCGTAGCTGAGGATGGTTATTCCTATCAAAAGAAAAATCACCAAGCACTTTTAAAATAATCATCCATTTCCAATTATTCTATTTTTTCTATGGTTATGTTGGCCAATCTCAGGTTTAAGAAAAATAGCACGGCGTATGTGCGCTAGCATGAAACGGAACGTTTGTCGTCCTCCGGTGTCAGTTTCGCGCTAGTCTGTGGTGTCCAACATGGCGACTGCGATTTGTCCATCGGCACCGTTAGAATTTTACAAAATACTCGACAATCCGAATTTTGCGGATACATGTTGTCGACTCGAAATTTTTATTTTTTCACGTTCTATCATTCGGGCAACGTTTCGATCGAGTCTACCGTAACCGGTCACGAAATTATTAATATAGATGATTACTCTGTGGTCTAAATCAACGGATTACTTATTTATAAATTTTTAAGCGGATTTCGCATCGATATTACGGATATTACTGTAATTTTTAAGCCGTTCATTGTAATGGAAGCTAATATTTATGTGCTGCTCAAGCGTTTGTATTCGATCGCCAAGCAGTTGAAATTCCATATTTTTTCTGGCAACTCTATTTTTGACACTTCTTACTTACATTCGTTCGTTGACTTCACTTCGTTGGTATCGTCCGTCTCCGTCTATTGTTTTATTTATTTATCACCTTAGTTAAATATTAATCAGTTAATTAATGGAAAGTTAACTTGAGTGGACTTAATTGAAATTATGTTTTAGTTGAGTTTAGTTGTTAAGTTGTATTCGACCGATACAATGGATCCGCCTACTTCGCCATGGAAAAAGCCGAACGAAGTTTTGAAACTGCACAGGCTGAAAAAGCGAAAACAAGCATTGCAGGTTTGAAACAAATAATAAATTTGAATTTAAAATTATTCAGTGTTCGTAATTACGCTACTAAATAGTATATTCAATTGAAATAACATAATCTGATTACTTCAGCAAATTTGTAATAATTTCATGTTAATTTTATTATTGTGCTCGTGGTTTTTTTTAGAGCATGATTTACATTTAATTTTAATTTTATTTAACACAGGAACGCATGAAACAACAGTCTGTCGCTACGGAAGAAATACCCAACAATAATGAAACCAGTGCTTTAGATTTCTCTAGACTTATTAATGGAGATAAAAGGAAAAACCCATTTTTGAAGTAAGTTTATTAATTTGTTCAATTAATATCAGCGTGATATTTCGTCTGTTTTATTAAATTGAATAATAGTGAGTACTAAATACACAATAAAGTTGACAAAGATACATTCCCATACTACATACATTTTGCTTTGGAGCAGGGCTCTGCTTACACTTGTTTCCAGATAATTATAGATAATGGTACGAAACCCTTTGTGCGCGAGTCTGACTCGCACTTGGCCGGTTTTTATTTTATTATTCTGTACTTAAAAGCTTATAAATAAATAAAATAAATAAAAATCATTTATTTCGGACATCAAGATCCACATCGGGTTAGTAATACAACTTAAACACTATGTTAGCTCCTTCCTCCTTCCTTTATGCTTGCTCCTTCACCCTCATGAAATAATAAAACATAGGCTGGTTCCCTATCCAGTGGGAATATCCAAGTATGCCCCTATGGGGTATTATAGAATTTATAGGTCCATGCTCTACCTATGAAGCATGGGAGCTATTATGGTTTGAGAGACAAATTTATATCATTTACGAAAATAAAACGTCAAAATTTTAAATTTCTACAAAACATTAGCTTGAATCATCAGGTTCGATTCTAACACCAGATTTAGCAATTCCCTGGATCTACATTTTGCTGCACTAATAATGCAGTCTAACTGTACTAGTATTGTTACATTTGTGTAATATTTTTGTCTTCAGGACAAATCAAGAAAGCAAAAAGGCAAAGGTGGAATGTGCACAGGAATATGTACAGTTGGATGAATCTAATGATAAGACACTGTTTGCCTTGTTGAACCTACCTGCAAAAGTGTCGGACAAGGTATCTCAGGGGCTGGAGACCAGTAAACTAGCAACTTTTTCAAATCTATTGCAGAAATTTACAGCAGAACACTCGGTACCAGTAAGTTTTTTCCCACTATAATTTTTTAATGTAGTTTTGGTGTCTCACTTCTGCGCAAAAGCCTCTCCCTCTCCTCACTTTTCTATCGGTGTTTTACAAGAAAAAGCTTCAAATCGTCTGCCTCTGAAACCAAATCACTGGTGACTTTTGCCTAACAATTCATGTGTACATACATCATAAAGTATGTCTAAGCAAATTTTCAGCTATCTAGGTCCATGACTTTGAGCTCTATGCTAATGATTTACTAGGCAGTCAGGACTTTTTTATTTGTATTTAGATGAAATTTACTCCTCATGCACTTAGGATATTACCCCCTTATTCATCAACACTGTAGGCTTCTATTAACTTAGAAATCATTTGTCCTTATCTGTCACATTGACATTTACCTTTCACAGATGAGGACAAATGATTGCTAAGTTAGCAGAAACCTATAGAGCGTTTATGAATAAGGTGGTTAATATTTGTTAGCTTTTATTGTCACTTTCTCATTTGCATTTGGTTTTTATAATGGGCTTATTGGGCTTATAATTTAATTATCTGCGGGTGGTAGGGCCTTGTGCAAGGTCCGTCCGGATCGCTACCACCATCTTACTCACTAATCCTGCCGCTAAGCAGAGTGTGGAGAGTAAGACAGCCGGGGAAATTACGGGCACAAGAGGCATTTCATCTAAGTACTTTAGGTTTGCAACGCATCTGCAATCCCTCTGGGCTTCCGGGTGTCTATGGGCAGTGGTAATCGCTTACCATCAGGTGACCCACATGCTCGTTTGCCTTCCTATTCACATTTAAAAAAAATAATTAAAAATGAAAAATAGTTCTTAACCTACAATTATTTATCTTCCTTAGAAAGTTGAGGACAAAAGATACAAGTACCTGCCGATCGACTGGGCGCTCACATCCAAAGTCAGACTTATGTCGCCAAAGCCATTTGCGTGGACAGCGAAATTGAAAGCCAGCGAAGAAGCTTCAGGCATCACAGGGTACGTTCAATGAATAAATTAATTAATAATCACACCATAATTTGACACCAATTTACCCAGTCTCTATTTAAGCAAAGGTTGTAGTATTAGGATACATTAAGGTACAATTTTATACTAAGTAAACATCCCAGATTACACATACATATTGTCTGTTCCAACAGGTCAGATTCTCTAACTTGTAGTTAGTAATTACTAGGATATCCGGTCCTCGTTTACAGCTCGGTTGCAACTTATTTAAGTACAACACAAAAAACTCTACAAAACACGCGTTAAAATGAAGTGTAAAAAAAAAATTATAGGTCTTGTGAGACACCTAGTTTGAAGAAGTTCCTTTCAACACGGATGCTGCATGAATGTTGACCTCCGATCCTCTTGAGTCCTCCCATGAGGCTGACATAGTCAACCCTGTGTACTAAAGCCTCTTTAAAATATAAGATTAAAAAAAAAACTTTCAACATGAAACTACTCACGTATAAAAGCCGAACAATGCTCCGACATATGTTTCGGACTATTTCGTAGTCCTTCAGAGAGCGCTCGCCCGGCGGCAGCGAAACGAACACTCCAAGAAGAAGGACTACGGAATAGTCCGAAACATATGTTGATATGTCGGAGCATTGTTCGGCTTTTATACGTGAGTTATCCGTTTGTGTAATTAAGTAAGTGCCTTTCATATTTTGGTTCAATTTTTCAACTTGTATGAAACCTTCGACTCTTGACCGGCTTTTTTATTTGGCACAGTTTCGTCCGTTGCCTAGACACGACAGCGTCTTCCACTCTGGACACGTCCCCCCGCGCGCGCTTCCACCAGACCTGCCTGTACTGGCAGCACCCGCACCTGCCCTGGCTGGAGCTCTTCCCGCGCTCCACGGGGCGGGTGGCTGCAACCAGCTTCATGGCCACCAACGAGGAGGTCAAAGAGGCCCTGCTCACTGAGTGGAAGGAGAGCTTCCGGTCACTGTTTCAGGTAAGAAATTGTAACCTACACAAGTCCAGCCTTCCTGTTCTTGAAACCTGTGATTCCCCAAGTCTTGCTGTTGCAGGTGTCCTTGGGCGATGGTGATCATTTTCCATCAGGTGACCCGTCTGCTCCTTTGCCCACTCTTATATAAAAAAAAGTTCCATGTGATGTCAAGGTGTCTTAAAATTACTGTCGAATATTTCGGCCTTTTAGGTCTTTTTACCTTATGCTCTGTCTACCCCGTAAGGGATAAAGACTTGATTTATGTACGTATTATAAACTTTCAACATGAAACTACCGTGAGACTCAATCAGAATTACACAAACGAGTAATCTTGCTAAACGTGGCCTGTAGCCTACGGGTATTTAAGCGTACAGTCCGTTATTTTCGAGGCCTGTCCGGTAAAAAATAAATGGTCTTACCGGACAGAATAATGTCCGGTATTTTGAAGAAAGTCGGTACTACTGGTCACAAGCGCCTACAAAAGTAGGCATATGAAATCCCTCAAACGCAAAACTCGCGCGCGCGTGCTCCTCGCGCGCTCTGTCTGTACGCGTTGGGGGGCTCTCACTTCACCACTGTATACCCGTCTCACTCACTCGTACTTGCTGCCTGAGTCCACCCCCTTTTGGGGTTGTCCGGTATTTTTTCGCGACTCACCTGGCAACCCTACCTGTAGGTCGTGTCACCTTAAGCTCTGTCTACCCCGTAAGGGATAAAGACGTGATTTGTGTATGTAATCGCCGTATTAGAAGCAAAACCAACTAACTAGCTCGAATTTTTTGGGATAGTTAGTTGGTTTTGCTTCTAACAATGTATGAAAATGGTTCGTGACTGCAAATACTTAAAGAAGTGTTTCTTGGTCTAATCCATGCCTATGGGTTGGTTTGGTATAGTGTTCGCTTAGAGCACACGTAGCGCAACGGTTGCTGTATCTGTTGCAGCTGGTGCGCGCGTTGCACTGCCCGTACTTCTACCTGTGCGCGAACACTTTCACGGCGCTCTTCCGCGCGGCCGGCGTCGGCGGCGCCGCCGAGCCCGTCGCGCTCGTCACGCCCACCACGAGGGGCTTCCGGCAAGCGCTGCGGCAAGAAGGTACGGTTTTGACGCTTTGTGCCAGATTCCAGATTCGAAAAACGCCAGATTCACGGAACGCCAGATTCGCATAATACCAGATTTTCAGATTCGCAATCCTGTAGAACTCTATAGGTTAGGTTAGGTTTTTTTCATAACAATCCTGAACAATTAACAGTTAAAGAGAAAAAAGAGTTATGGCAAACAATACATTTATGACAAATGAAATTCGGGGGGGTGCGCATCAGAATACATAAAGTTTAAAATGTATAATGGGTTAAAATACATAATGGTTCAAAATCAAGTTCAAAATGTATAATGCTATTTTCTCTTTGACTATAAAATTAACTTTTTTGATATCGTAAATTCGTAATCTATAGATTGGTTTAGGTTAGGTTTGTTTTATAACAAACCTATTAATTTGTCACTTTCTGAGAAAATCGCATTATACATTTTGAACCATTATGTATTTTAACTCATTATGCATTTTAAGCTTTGTTTATTTTAATACGTACCCAATTTCGGGGAAACAATAGAGAACCGTTCTACAGAGGTCTATTCGTGGTGGCCATTATAAACGTCCATCCTTCCACAGACGTAGAGTTCACAATGCCTCTCCGGCCGGATAAGAAGCGGCTCAACACCTCAGACGACGACAAGCCCAAGAACTCGTCCCATGACAGCTGCTACGACACCATGGACGGCACGCGGCAGGACAAGGGCTCTGGCGACGAGGAGGACCCCGACGAATTCCTCTCGCAACTCGGACTCGACACTTCAATGCTGCAGAAAATTAATAATACACAGGTAAAGAAGAACTCTTCATAAGCCGTGGTAACCCTAGTGGTTTGACCTGTGGCCTCTTAAGCAGAGGGTCGTGTGTTCGAGCCCGGGCTCGCACCTCTTGAGTTTTCTTTGAGTTCGGAATTTATGTCCGATTTTACATTTGAAATACACCATGAGCTTTTCGGTGAAGGAAAATATCGTGAGGAAACCTGCACACGTCTGCGAAGCAATTCAATGGTGTGTGAAGTTCCCAATCGGCACTGGGCCCGCGTGGGAACTATAGCCCAACCCCTCCACATGGAGGAGGCCTATGCCATGAGGCACGCTGAATTACGCGAGTTTATTTAAAAAAAAGACAACATGTACTTACTGCAATTTCTGAAATTGTAGTGAATTCGGAATAAAAGGGGCTATATTATTTATTTTTTTTATCAAAGACTTGATCAGAGACACTAACACTTAGTTAAATTTTTTTTCGTAACATCCTGCATGGCATGGATTAGACGGTAAATTGTTTAGGTCATAAGCAGTAAATGTTACTATGAAACATGATATCTAAAATAATCGATATCCAAATAGGAATAATGTTAAAATTAAATTTTTTAATACAGTCGGGTTCGATTCCCGAACTAACTAAAAGTTTTTTTTTAAATCTATGAATGCCATTTTTCTTGTCACTAAAATCGACGCCATGGTTCCTAAGAACAGATTTCGCTATCTCTCATAGTTTTCAACTTCCCCATACTGACAAATTTGGATTGGTCAACCTGTATACCCCCTTGCAAAAAAATCGGGCACTTATGGTTTTTCAGGCTTTTAGGCATGAACGCTTAGAAAGTAAGCTTTTATGCACATAAAATACAAAAACAATGGGTGCCCGTTTTTTTTGCAAGGGGATGTATAATAATAGTATGTCACAGAATCTTCGATTACAAAACAACCGGTAGGCTTATTTGTCTAACTCGCTAGTCTATTTTTTTACAATGCATAGTAAATCGAAAACCATTTCGAGATAAATGCTTTTTATATCGTTTTCTGTATTTACTTTTTTCGCCATCGTGTTCATTTTGACAGTTCTTGTATCAATGTGACAGTTAGCTGATTCCGATGCCAATTGTCAGCCCATACATGAACTGTCAAATGAACACGATGGCGATTGCGAGCGAGTTAGACAATAAGCCTGCGGATTACCTGCATGCGCATCAATATTTCGTGATACGGACGACAATATTTATCGTCTAATCAATGCCTATAATACAAGTTTTCCATGTGCAGGCTCGCATAGCACACAGCGCCGAGAGCAGCGTCGACAGCGCGGCGGAGTCCCTCGTGCTAGTTCGCGGCGTTGATGCGCAGGCGCTGTTCAACTTCCTGCTCAACTGCAAGTCCATCGTCAGCCCCACGGGACAGCTGGCCGGGGTTCCGCCCACCTTACTCTCGCCCACTGCCTTCCATGGCGGTACTTTGCAGTCTTTGAAGGTATGTTTATAGAGCGCTTGACTGAGTCTTCGCCCGCGCGGGTAGGTACAGGGGTGCGGGGTAGGCGACAAAGGGAACCGAGAGCGGTGCGGGCGGGTAGTGCGCCTGCCGCCCGCGCCTCTCTCGGCCTCGTTTGTCGCCTACCCCGATAAGGCCCCAGTTCAGGTTTTAATGTTTAGTATGGATCTGACAGCGAGCGAATCTAAACTGATTCGGAATTGAATCGCATTAAGACATCATAATAAGGATCTTCTATCTATGGCTCCATATTTACTCACGCTAGACTCGGCTCGGGACTTTTTCGAGTTCACAGAGTCCTCTTAAGTGAGTAGAGTCTACCAAATTAGGACTCCACAACTCGAGTCTTTTACAACACTAATTGGCTCACAATACATTTTAAAGTCAACCAATCACAATAAACGACGTAGAAAAAATACCAAAGACAACGATACGCTAAGAGCCTAATGCAGTCGCTAGAACATTTACCGCCCGAAAAAGTTAGCGACTAATGTAGTCAGTGCTGGATTTACACATTTGCCGCCCCACTCGTGTCCGCAGCCTTTCTTTTTTTTCTGTAATTTTTTGTTTGCGCCAATTTTGTGTTTTATGTACAATAAAGAGTTATACATACATACATACATTTTGCCGCCCTAGGCTTCAGCCTCTTTAGCCTCTGGTAAATCCGGCCCTGAATGTAGTCGCTGGGACACTCGACGGGTTAACCAACCTCAACAACAGATCCACAGAAGCTACACTGAATTCTTCCCACTTCAATCTGCCCTTCCCCAGAACTCTAAATCTATGGTAATGTCGTGTTGGACAGGTCCGCGAGAACATAATCCACTCGGACAACAACAAGTACTTCTCGATAGAGCTGCGCGGGCCGGTGCTGCCGACCACCGTGCACTCGCTGTTCGACGTGTTGCGGGACGCGGGCGCAGAGTTCAGTGCCACGTTCGCGCACCACAAGCCCACCGTGGCGTTCTCATGGGCGGCCGCTAACATGGCTAAAGGTACTGCTGATACCAGACTCCGATAGCAAAGCGTAGATAAGTGATGAATAGGAAATATAAACGCAGACTCGGGGCAGTCGGTGTCACTGTCGTCGTAGCCGACATTTATTTTTAGACTAGCTGTTGCTTGCGACTTCGTCTGCAAAGAATTCGTTTATCGCTATCCCGCGGGAATTTTCCGGGATAAAAAAAGTAAAAAGTACAAGTTTCATCCAGATTCGTTGGGCCGTTCTGGCGTGATTGAGTATAACAAATAAAAATCCATCCATCCATACTTTCGCATTTATAATATTAGTTAGATAGTTTAATACAAATTTATGCGCGCGCATTTTATCGAATGTCGTTTTACTCGTGCACATCTGTAATAGAGGGCGTTACAATAATGATTTATGACCCGGACTGCAACGAATCTGCGTTTAGTACCTATAATAGTTTTAGTACATAAAATTTTACTTTGCGTCAAAAATGCAGTTGCGATGGAATTGGCGCCCATTTTGCCTTTACTTTTTATTTTTCGAATTGGGCCAAATTGGGTTGAGTGTAAATAGAATCTGTGATTTGAGACTCAATTATATTACAAGTCACCTTTGCTCCCGCCTCGCGTCGCTTAATTACCCTGATCTCAATTAAATTGACAACATTTCATTTTTATAACACCTGAAAATGTATATATGATTCGAAAGCATTTTGCCTCCTGATCACTGCAATATGTTTATTATAAATTAAATACAAGCCCTTGCGAAAAAATTAACTGTCAGCATGTTCATCTTTTCAAACAAAATACAGAGAACCATTAAAATTATAGGCTCAGAAATATGAAATGTTGTCAATTGTACACCAAGTTATCTCTACATATAGGCTAGGCATACGTACGTTTTTTTGTAACTTAGCACGTTTGCCAGGTAACATATAGGGATTGCAATCCCGCAGCTCATTCAATCCCGCGGGATTGATATGCGGGATTACTCAATCCCGCGGGATCCCGCAACTTTGAAATTATGTTATAAAATCAAATAGAAAGTACATAATTTTTGTGTAAAAACCAACTTCTATTAAACATTTCTTACATTAAGAGCGTTTATCCATACCGACCTTGCAACGTTGCATTCCTAGTGCTCTCCACGACCACACCACAGAAATTGAATAAAAGCTTAAAATGTGGTCTATACAAGTTCATTGTTTTTAGTGTATCAATGTGTCCAATGCAATAACTAATCGTGATGGACTTTTATTTTCGTATTAAAGGGATAAAATAATATAATATATCGTTTAATAAGAAAATAAAAGACAATCAATTATTGCATTAGACACACTAAAATACACAAAAAACAAAGTGCACTACAGACACACGTTTCAAACTTTCATTCAATTTCCGTGAAACAATCGCAAACCAAAAACGCGACGCCGCCAGCCCAATAGGAATAAACCTTCTTAAGCAACAGAAATTATTTCTTCGCTATTAATTAAGTATAAGTAATTAGTAATCTGTTTTTTTAGATTCATCTTTAAATGATTGGCATAGTTTAATAGTTTTGTAGTTTTATATTTTTAATTGAGTCTTATTTAATGACTAATAATAATCAAATCACAACTTTCTTTTAGATGCTATTACTATGTTATCAAACTATGGTGATAATACGCTCTTTATCGCTAGTTTGAGCACCAAATTTTTAATTTGCGGGATCCGCGGATCCGCGCTTTAAAGGTGCGGGATCCAGCAGATTAATAAAAGCTGCGGGATCCCGCGGGAATGCGGGATCCCGCTTTGCGGGATTGCAATCCCTAGTAACATAGTACTAAACGAAAACTTTTGTTTTTCAGACGAGTCTGCTAAAGAAAATGAACCAAATCACTTCACTAAAGCCTTCAACAAAGAAAACTTATCAGACTGCGGAATCAGCGAGCAGATGTTAAGGCACTTCTGTTCAGCCGACCCTACTCTAGTAACTGCCCTCGACAGTATTAAATATAACCCCGAGGATAAAACCTACACTTGGTGATGTGATAACTTGTAAAAACTTTTACTTTTTGACTGATTTTGTGTGATTTGAATCGAAATGATTTTGAATGAATGTAATATATAAAAATATTGTTTTCTAAAACGGTTTTTCCTTACATTCGCTGCTGTCAGACTCGAGACTGTTAGGTGCCACATACCTACCACAAACGCACATGTATATACTTCATTTAATTTAGGATGAGAAACCACAACAACATTATATTGCGGCTCGTGAATTGTAGTCTCATTACAATTTGTACTAGAGTAACAATTGACGACACGCAAATAAAGTGACATTAAAACAATTTTTCATCTCTCATACTCTGAAAGTAGGTTATTGATTATCTGGATAACGGGTTGAAAGTGACTCATCGCGACCCTTGGGTTGAAAGTAATTTTTTTTTCTAGCTAATCCAAGTGAGGTACATAGCAATGGAAATACGTATACAGCCATGTAATTTATGTTTTATATAATCATCTATACTAATAGTTCCTTTTTAATTGTAAAAGGCAAAATAATCTTAAAATAACATTCCCGCTTAGTATATATAAGCTTATGCAAGCGTATATGTAAACACAACGAGAATTAGTAGAAATTATTACGTTCGTTAATTTTTTTAGCTTGAAATATTTAAGTCGACAATTAAGTGATAGCGACCTCCGTGTCTGCAAGTTTAAAAAAAACTAGCCGGCAGCCATTGGTGCGCAGAAGAAATGCGCAATGCGCGTAAATCGCGTAGGTAATAAAAAAAGAGCGGGAAGAGAATGATAACAAATATTAAGTGCGACCGACGCTAGTGAAATTTGTCATAATACCTTCTTTTAATTTCCTCATATTCGAAATGAAAAGTAGTGTTCAACTCGGATGAAATTACCCATTTCACCCTCGAACTATTGGTGCCCGAACCTCAGGTGAAATGGGTATATTTCAACCCTTGTTTATCAATCCACTATTATTTTGCGGCTGCCAAACTATTGCACTGTACTATTTGCTAGGTAAGAAATAGTTGGCCAGACACAATATAATGTTATTGTGGTTTCTCATTCTAAATTAAATGAAGTATAGTTGCCGGCAAACATCTTGAGCATGACCTTGAATGCGCAAAGTGAATTTAGCGTCTCTTTGGTATAAAAGTACATGCGCCAACTATTTTATTTTGCGGCTGCCAAACTATTGCACTTTTATAATAGTTGACGAGACGCAATATAATGTTGTTGTGGTTTCTCATTCTAAATTAAATGAAGTATATCTATACGTTCAAATGTATACTAAATTATCACATTGGCATGTCTCACTCCGCTCCCTTCGTAAAAGGACTTAGGATTTTAACTAATGTGATTGGTCGATTCCGTACGTTCCGCTCCGCTTCTTCAGAAGCGTACCCTTTACATCGAGACTGTAGGAATCAAAGAACCAGTATGAGGCTGTTCAGTGGGTAAAATAATATCACGATTAAGACTTAATAATATGATTTATTCATTTCTCATTTTTGGTAAATCAAAAATAATGAATTCATAAAAACAAAAATCCACAATCACTTACATTATATAATATTATCGACATCATACAGATCAGGATGAAATAAATAGTATTGTGAGAGTCTGTCAAATGCCATATGTTACCTAACATAACTGCACTAATCACTATAGTGTTATCACTTCATTAACCCAACTGGAACAGGAATCTTGGAAAGCTTACATCTAGAATATTTATCTATGCGACCAATTATCCGCTCACTGAAACAAATAAACGACATTAGATAAAGTCGAATTAGTTTTATTTGGCAAGTTATACAATCAATGTAATTATTTTATTTATAGTCTTATTTTAATTTAATTACCTGTTTGTGGCCAATTCGATTGCGGTGTATAAATAACGTTGGCTTATGTTTTCTGCAAAATAAATTAAACAATTTTAGTACGTAAATCAGCAGCATCAAACTAGACTGGTTTCATAAAAAATTTAGGAAAATAAAAATTATAAGAAAAAATGTATCGACCCTTAGTGAGACTGTGGCAAAGGTTCTTTTCAAAGCGAGTATATCAAGAAAGGCGCTAAGGTTGAATTACGAAGTCAACGCATTGCGATCGCTAAATCGCCTCTGCCTGATATGAGCTATTAGAGTGTGTGTAATGTACAGGTGGCGGCACGTAAGTCGAACATAGTGTACGCCCGCCCGCGACACCCGCACTCCCCCGCGATACTTTATTTTCGACTACCCCGCAACAACGGTCATCGCTAGACTTACGTGCCGGCACTTGTAATGTGTAGGTACGGGATAGTTACATTAGAGGGTGTGGCGGCAGGCTGTCCGGGCACGGAGTACTGCGGGCGGAAGTTGGAGAAGTTGGCGGCCGCGGCGGCCGACGGCGCGAAGCCCGGCAGCGCGCCGCCCGGCTGGAACCCGCCCGGGAACTGCGCCATTTGCGCTGCAACATTCACACACTTGTTAATAACCACCACAGTGGCCAAAAACTTACGGATCCACAGTTCCGTTATCCGCACAACTTTAATCAGTTTTGTCTTGATCCCGCTCCTTACGAATAAAAGAACTAATTTGGATGTTCTTAATGACAAGCGAGAAAATCAAATGGATGTTCATCATTCTCACCACCAAGACTTGCCCGTGGAAATGGAAGTTTTGTTTCGCCTGAGGCATTTCGTCAACTATTGCACGTAATCGGCGTCCTTTCCGACCGGGTTTTGGATCCCTTCTGATGTACTACAGTAAGGGCCACTTGCACGGACCAGGGTTAACGACTTAACCCCGTGTCAGATGCTAAACCGGGGACAAGTAGTGTCAAAATGTATGGAACTGTCAAACCTAACCCCGAGTTAGCTATTTAATTTTTTAACTCTGAACTGTGCAAGCGGGTAAGTGGAAGTAGTTAGTTACCTTGGGGCACGGGGTTGCCAGCGGTGGCGGCGAGCCGGCTCAGTATGGACCTCTCCGACATCTGCAGCCGCTGCGCCACCGGCGGGATGCGCGCCAGCGTGGCGGGCAGCCGGGACACGTCGGACTTCATGTCGGACAGCAGCTCCTCTAGTTGGTTCAGCACCTATACAGAAGAAACACGGTCAACGCTGCGAAGCGAATAATTTAGTTTAATCAACCATTTTTTCGATCAGAACTAACATGTGACTATCGTTGTTCATGTATAACCCTTCGAGTCCCACTCCCGCCTGGTGACTTAGCCAAAATGTCCTTAAACCTTTATGACCGACTATGAATTTCTTTTGCCTTTTTTAAAAAACAAGCTTTTTACGCTGTATTGCTTCGGACCACAATATCAAATATTTATGCGTGAATTTTAACACTTGATTAGCATATCTGACAACGCTAGGTTCTGAAAGATTAAATCGAGACCCGAACAGTTGGCACTCTAAAACATTCTTCGAGGTCGCGTCAGTGGCGTAACAATAGAACGGTAGGATGGGCACAATCCCACGGGCCCCTATCTCTAGTCTAGAGTTTAGAAGGGACGTTGATGTACTTGTTTAACTGTAGGTGCCCATCTGATGAATTTACCACGGTCCGCAGACGTTATTTTAACGCCACTGTCTTGTTCATGTATACAGAAAGTGCGCTGAAATTTGTTGTAGAAGCGTTATAAAACTTAACTAAACTTGATAGTGGATGACGAAATTTAGATCTATACAATCTATACATAGTAGACATTGTGCACGTACCTTGTGTAGCACAGCGTTAGCCGGCTTGTTGCCCGCGAGGGATTCCTTGCTGAGATGTTGGTGCGACTCCGCGAGGCACTCGACCTCGGCGAAGCGCGCGTTCAGCGACATGGCCGGGTGGTTCGGGTCCTGCGTGAGGTTCAGGTACGCGGCGCGGCGCAGCTGCTCTTCGATCACAAGCGCCTGTTCCAGGAGCTGGTGGAGAATACATCACTTCATTACATGACTCTAACGCACAAAGTGACAAATATTGGATTATCATTGTGACTAGCAGACAAAGCATGTCGTCTAGAATGGTGATCATGAGATCGTTTCATAAAATGTCCATGGTAATTTCTTTTTGAAGACGATAAATAAATTAGGCACAGTCCATAGTTGAAAAATGAAATCGCTAACTCGGGGTTAGATATGACAGTTCCATACATTTTGACACTACTTACCCGGGTTAGTATAGCATATAACATGCGGTTAACCCTGGTCCGTGCCCTTAGTCATCTATTTAGGTAAGTCTATACTGTAATGGAAGAAGTAATCATGCAAAAAGTAAACAACTTACTTTGAATCGTCTAGCCAGGAACTTGTTTTTGATCTCAAGGAAATTTCCTTTTCCAACGTCCATTTTGAACGGCTCGTTGATGATGGCGAACCGAAGGTCGTTCTGTATGTCCTGCCAACGTCCGTAACCGTGGGTGACGATACCGGCCAGTAGCCAGTAGTCATGGCGGCGGTGCCAGATCTCATACTCCCTCCCCGGCGCCGCCGCGCGTTCCTCGTTCAACCACAGCGTATGCAGCTCTGTGAAGCCACCATCGGCGATATTAAACATGAACTTGCGTCGCTCCACCTTGAGATCCTCCTCTTCTTTAACCAGGACGACGTCGTCGTCTTCCTCGTCTTTTTTGTCATCCTTGCTCGGCTTCTCGGAGGCTTCAGAGTCCGCTTTCTCGCTCTTCACGTCCTCCTTCTTGTCCTCGTCCTTGACCTCCTCTTTGGGCTTCTCTTTCTCTTCCTCCTTCTCCTCCTTCTTTTCCTCATTCTTATCTTCCTCTTTGGGCGTCTCCTCGTCTACGGACATGCGACGCTCGGGTTCCTTCGGCTCCGCGGGTTCGTCTTTGACGGCATCCTCGGCGGGCTTGTCCGATTCTTCTTTCTCGACAGTGTCCATGGGTTCGTCTTTCTCCTTGTCGGATTTGTCATCTTTGAGCGGTTCATCCTTGTCAGTGTCCGCGGAGGGCGCGGGCGTGGGGGGCGTGGGCGCCTTGGGCTGCGCGGAGGCGGAGGCGGGAGCGGGAGAGGGCGCGGCGGAGGTAGCGGGCGTCGCAGAGGAGGGCGCGGGCGAGGGCGCGGCGCTGTCGGCGGCGCCGGCGATCTTGACGGGCTCCACGGGCTTGCGGATCAGCTCGGGCATGCTGTAGTAGCCGTTGATGTGCTCGAACTCCTGCACCTTCTTGCGGATGAGGCTCATGACGCCGATGCGCGTTAGCACGTGCTGGCGGGAGAGCCCCTCGCGGGGCACGCCGTCAGCGAACGCGTCCGCGTTGTCGGCGCCGGGCTCGCAGAGGTGGCGCATGAAGAGGCTCACGTAGGCCTTGAAGTTGCGCTCGGACTTGCCGCGGAGGTCGCGCACGAGCCACTGCGAGTTGAAGGCGTCCTGCGGGGGCATGCCGTAGCGCATGATGGCGTTGAGGAAGGACTTGCGCTGGCGCGCGTTGAAGCCGAGCACCTCCATGTTGCCACCCACGCGCGCCAGCAGCGGCGGCAGCGGCCGGTCGCGCTCCTCGCGGCGCTCCAGGCGGCGCTTGCTGCGGCGGCTGAGCAGGTCGCCGTTGTCGTTCTTCTCGTCAAAGTCGTCGTCCTCCTTGTCGTCCTCGCTGCCCTGGCTGAAGTCGGAGTTGAAGTCGGAGCCGTTCTCCTGCCAGGTGGAGTCCTCGCGGTTCTCGGTCTGCGCGACGCTGCCGTCGTTGTAGTTGACCTGCTTGCGCACGCGCTTGCCCTTGCCGAGCGTGCGCGCCTGGTCCTCCTGGTGCTGCTCGTAGTGGTGCCGCAGCAGCTTGATCCAGTACGCGGGGTCGGTATTCTCGGCCTCCTGCTTGATGATCTCGGTGTCGACCTCCTCCTCGTTGTCGCCCTCTTTGGTGGAGTAGCTGGCCACCTTGAACGAGCTGAGGTACTCGTTGGCCCACGACTCCTTGGACTCGATGCCCTCCTTGGAGCGGTCGAGGAGCTCGGACACGGCGCGGTCGTCGTAATGGATGGCCTCCTCTTTACCCTCTTCCTCTTTGAACAGTTCCTCGGTACCGAACCTGAGAATGTCGTCGAGTTCTTGTTTGGTGAAGTTGGCGCCTTTCCCGCCCATGCCGGGCCGTACGACCAGATGAGTCAGCATCATCTTCCTCTTGGCGACCTGCGTGACTCTCTCCTCCACGCTGTTGCGCGTGACGAAACGATAGATCATCACTTTGTTCGCCTGCCCGATACGATGGGCGCGGGAGAACGCTTGGATATCGTTGTGAGGATTCCAATCGGAATCATAAATAATAACAGTGTCGGCCGTGGCCAGGTTGATACCCAGGCCGCCGGCGCGAGTGGACAGCAAGAACACGAACTGCTGCGCGCCCGGGGCGTTGAACCTGTCGATGGCTTCCTGTCGGGTGGTGCCGGTGATGCCGCCGTCAATTCTTTCATACTTGTATCCGACGCCTTCCAAGAAATCTTCGAGGATGTCCAACATTTTTGTCATCTGCGAGAAGATGAGAACTCTGTGGCCCTGCTCTTTGAGTTTTTGCAACATATTAGCCAGAAGCACGAGTTTTCCCGAGGCTTTGATGAGAGCTTGAGTGTCGTAGTTGCCGTGCGTGCCTAGCGGAGCCTCCTCCGCCGCGACGGGGAAGAGATAAGGATGATTACAGCATTTCTTTAAGTCCATCATCACATTGAGCAGTGAAACGGTTTGGCCTCCGCTCCTCGGGTTGAGAGCTTCATAATTCCTCGTCAAGATGTATTTATAATATTTCTTCTGCATGGGAGACAGTTCCACGCGAACGATGAACTCCGATTTGGTGGGCATGTTCTTAAGCACGTCGGCCTTCAATCGTCGCAGCATATGCGGCCCCAGCATTTCGTGAAGCCTCTTGACTTGCTCCTCTTTCGAGACGTCCGCAAATTCGTTCTGGAAAGCGGCGAGTTCGTTGAATTTATCTTTGTTCAAGAAGTTCAAAAGATGGAACAACTCTTCGAGGTTATTCTGCAGGGGGGTACCGGTGAGCAGGAGTTTGTAGTTGATGTGGTAGCCGGCCAGCAGCCTGAAGAACTTGGACTGATTGCTCTTGAGCCTGTGGGCTTCGTCCACGACGAGCACGGCCCAGTCGATAGAGCCGAGGCAGGTGGCGTCGATGGATACCAACTCGTACGAAGTGAGCAACACATTGAACTTCACTTGGGACTTAATCTTGGACGGTCTGCCGCCCCTGCTCGCGTTATCGTCAAACGTCAACTCGTTCTCTCTGATGACCGCGCGAGAGTCTTTGTCGCCGACGTACGTGATGCAATACAGATCGGGGGCCCACAGTTCGAACTCTCTCTCCCAATTGATGATAGTGGAGAGCGGCACCGAGACCAGGAAGGGCCCCTTGCAGTGTCCCTCCTTGAAGAGGGAGTAGAGGAAGGTGACCGTCTGGATGGTCTTGCCGAGCCCCATCTCGTCGGCGAGGATGGTGTCGATACCCTGCCCCCAGGAGTAGCGCAGCCAGTTGAGCCCCTCCAGCTGGTAGGGGTGCAGCTGCATGCCGGTCTCGTACACGAAGGGCGGCTGGTCCTCGTACTTCTTGTTGAGGTTGGTGGTGGGCCTGTCAGGCGGCGGGCAGTACTTGCGTCCCGCCACCTTGATCTGTTGCCCGCTGCTGCTCTCGTCTTCGTCTATGACATCGCGGTTCTTGCTCTTGCGTCCGGCCTTTTTGCCTTTGCTTCCCTTTGTTTTACCTTCCGAAGTGATGTAGGCGCGCATATCCTGAAATAATTATTGTCATATTAAAAACTGGAACTTGTTGTCGGCTTCGAGAGCCATACCTTGTGGTGATGATGAAACTAAATGTATTGAACGAGCTTGTGGTAATACTGACCTGATAATATTCGACAGCATATTTGAGCCCCGCGATCTCGCTGTGTTCGGACTCCCAAGTGGCCTGATCGTACGAGAGATCTCGCCACTTCACCAGGTAGTAGGTAGTTCCGTCTCGGGATGTGCGGTGGTTGATCACGCGGTGAACTATTAACCATTCCGGTTTCACGCCATATCTTAAAAGATAATAAACGTTTTATAAGCAAACTTCCAAACGGATATCCCACAGACTAAGGCCCTGATTCATTGCAGTTCTTAATGAACAGAGAGCTAGCTCTACGAACAGGCCCTAAGATGCCTTCGATATACTAAGGTATATTGTTACCAGTACAGACCTGTAATATTGTTCCTCGAGCATCTTCTCGTCGGAGTCCTGTTCCTGCTTGCTCTTGAGCCGCTTGTAGCGTCCGTCGCGCTCGTCCAGCGGCTCCTCCAGCTTGGGCGGTTCCTCGTTGTCGTATTTACGCATGTAGTAGCGGTACATGAGCGGATGGAAAACGTCCAGCTGTCGAACATTAACAGTAGATTTAGAAACACATATTGTAATGGGGGCTATCGCGTGTGAATTTGCCACTAGAGCGGCTGTGTCGCGTGAGGTCCAATAACATTCACTTTTCACTGGTTTTACAATTTGTTTCATTTACCTGTTGAAAAGTGATCTCCGTCGTGAAATTATCGCAAACATGGAGTATTTGGCGATGAATGTGAACGCTTTGAAAGCGGAATTAAGAGAACCTCAAACAGCTACTAATTCAGAAGTTTGTTTGTTTAATAAACTTAACGAGTTTCAAGATTTACAACTTTGTTTCGGCGCCGATCTTATAAAATCGCCTTTGACAGCTATACCTCTGGACCTTAGTCAAGTGGCACCAACTGGTAAGGAAAGAAACGATAGTCCGCATTGAATTCTTCATTTTAATTCTCAATCTTGATAGTATCAAGAAAACTTAGGGCTTATAAACTCAAATGCTAAAGGTAAATCCGTCTAGCTTCATACGGAATTTAGCACTGTAATGTGGGGGCTCCCAATCTTTTTTATATTGCTGCACTCCTTTTACTGGTTGGTTTTACTTGACATTTGCCAACGTTACGTTTTATTTCGACACCTCATCGATAATTCATCAGAGTAGAACAAATTATAAGTGTTGCAGACCGACCTTTAAATACCTTTTTATATGTACCTATTCTTTAAGTTTAGTTTTCTATTTTTAAATTTAAAAAAATATGAGAATTGTTTATGTCATAACTACAGTCTGATAAAGGTTAATAAAATTGCCGGATTCCAAAGTTCGTGTTCTCATTCATACGTTTCAATAAATTTACCTGAAGCTCTGAAATCCAGCTGCAGTGCCAATAGGAAGTCTCGTGCCACTTGACAAAGAACTCCCGAGAGCGCGGCGCCTTGGACTTGGCCGACGGCTCCTTCCAACGCCACGTCAGGATCTTGTGCACTTTGCCTTCCAGACCTGGGCACTGTAACGAAAACATTCAGTGAATATAAAGAAAATAATTATGATGATGACGATGATTGTGACATATACGTGCCGACAGGTAAGTCTAGCGCTGACGTTTCACGTGGAGGGGATCTGCGCATGTGTTCTCCCTACGGATACCTTAATTTATACATCTGCGCATACAAGGTCAGCACTAGACTTTCGTGCCGGGGGTTGTACCATGGCTTACGTAGCTTCTTAGGGCCACTTGCACGGACCAGAGTTAACGACTTAACCCTCGTGTTAGATGCTAACCCGGGGCTAAGAAGTTCAAAATGTATGGAACTGTCAAACCTAACCCCGAGTTAGCGATATATTTTTTTTAATCTGGACTGTGCAAGTGGGCCTTAGTAGTGTAAGACTTATTTCTACGAGTTTCCGTCGATAGTCAACAAGCAGATTTCACCCAACAACATTATGATTTTTTGACCTCTCAAGACCAAGATCGTGAGTTCACATCTGAGTTACAAAATTCATATGCGGAATTACTTTCAAAACGAGCCCTTAAGTAAAATAAAACATCGTCAACGGCGTGTTTAAGCTCCTAATACGCACTATAACTGAAGATCTGTCATTCTGAGAAGCCAGGGCACAGCTACAGACCGAACGCTTAACTGAGTCCTCGCTCGGTACAGGGGCGCAGGGTAGGACGACAAAGGGAACCGAGAGCGGTGCGGGCGGGTAGTGCGCCTGCCGCCCGCACCTCTCTCGGCCTTTTTGTCATCTACCCCGCGCCCCTATGCCGCGCGGGCGACGACTCGTTAAGTGGTCGGTCTACAGTGACGTATGGCGATAAGTTGATGATGATACATACACTGCAGCGCGGACACTTCCAGTCTCCGTCGGGCACCTCCTCCAGCGGCGGGTTGAGGCAGAAGCGATGGTAGGCCGATGGGCACGAGTCGCAGCACAACAGCTCGCCGCCATCTTTGCACACTCTGTAAAACGCATTATGAAGCATTAATCCTTAGGTTCAATGTTTTAAAATTCGAACAAACTAATACATTTCTTTCGGATATCAAACAATTCCGATACATAATGGCCAGATAAACTTAAACTTTGTAAAGTATAAACTGACTCGAGTGGCGTGCGAAACCCACGATTTTATTGCAAGCAAATAGCCGCGTATTCACTGAGCGAGCCGCCGCGCGAGGCAGCCTCGTGCAAGAAATCGTACTGATCGAGGCTGCCTCGCGCGGCAAAGCCGAGCCGCGGTGAGGCTGAGGCAGCATTGCTTGCTAATTATTTCTCCACGCATCTTCTCTTAGTCCTCTATTTGGATAATCGGGACATTGCGCATCCCATAATAGTCTATATTCACCATATAGTTGTATTAATTTAAGACAGCGCTCATTATCCATGACGCTAACACGCGACGAACAAGCGAGACAAAACACAACCGTCCTGAGTGAGCGCGGCAAACGTGCTGAGGCGCCTTTGAGCATGGACAAAAACCGACAACGCGCGGCTCGGGTCGAGGCACGCTCGCCCGAGGCGAGACGTGCGTTCGCCTCGGGCGAGCCACGTCCTGACAGGTCGAGGATTTGCCTCACGAAGCTGCCGCGCGAGGCGGCTAGCCCAGTGAATACGCGGCTAATGAGGATGAATTCCACTCAGTGTCAATGTTCGAACGTCTCGATTCTTCGTCGGCCTGAATGTTTTCATGTTCGCACCATTTCCAAATGTCCCTTGCAATATCGTTTAAATGGGTATTTTTTACTCCTCCAGCCGTTTAAGTACGATAAAGGTAAGTCATAGGAAACGTTGAATTAACAAAAAAAATGGTTTTATTGAAATTCACAACTTTTGTCATGACCATGTTCAAATTTATGCTAGAACCGCTTTTTAGCTTAGTACAACAGATATGCGTTAACTTGAGGGTCGGTCAGTGTGTGATTTGATTCGTTGATATATGCGTGGGCATGTATGTGTCCGCGATATAGTGAAGTCAAAACGTGGAAAACAGGTACACTCACGTCACGCCACGTGTGTCACGTCACGTGTGCGTGTGCGTGTGCGTGTGCGTGCGCGTGTGTGTGCGTGTGGTCGTGTACCTGCAGAACTCCTGGTGCTCGTCGTCGTCGTCCTGGTCCTGGTTGCCTTCGGCCTCGCAGTGCGGGCACGACCAGCGGCCCTCGGGCGTCTCCTCCAGCTCGGGCTCCAGGCACACGAGATGGTAAGCCCGAGGGCACGTGTCGCACAGGATTATCTCGCCGCCTTGTTGGCATACCTGAACGTTAATGACTCGCTTTTAGTATCCACAATTTAAAAAAGAAGTTAAAAATTTAAGTCTCTCGGCCCCCGCGGTCGCGAGGACTCAGTCAGCCGGTCGGCCTATAAGTACCTATAGAAGACATTGTGCTCACCTCACAGTAATCCTGGTGCTCGTGTTCGCCATCCGCGCCGTCGGGGAACTTATTCGTGGTTTTTAGTTTCTTCTTCTTCCTGGTCTTGTTTCCAATCTTGGTCTTAGCTTTCTTTTTGGGAGCCTGCAACCAAAAAAAAACATCATTTTCAACCACAGGACGCCCCACACTACGTTTGGCGACACGCGGGCTCCACTCAAGAACCAATCGGCGCCAACGGCCATCAGTGACGTGTTTACACAAATTAGTTAAATTTCTAAATGACGATATAGCTGGTTAGCTATATCGGCCATAGCTTTACTTTTCGGATTTTTCTATGTTCCAATTTTCAATGTCGTTTAGAAATTAAATTTCTAACGGTAAAACGAAAAATTAATTAAACATTAAAAATCAAGAAGTAAATTTCTTGATTCATTTGATATTTACAAATTAGTTAATAGTATAAACAGGACAGACACTTTTGAGGTTAGTTCTTACTCGCTAATACTGCCGCCAACAACCAGTACTTGCACTTCTATGTTGCGGTGTGAAGAATAAAACGCCCTGTTAAATTAGTGGCAGATGAGATATTCTATCTTAGCCCTAGACTGGCAAGGCAAGGCATCCACAATCTTTTGGAGCTCTAAGAACTACCTACACCTTTAAAAAAAGAACAACTTCGATTTTTTTTTCTTACCGGCGTTCCCCCTTCTTCCTCTTTAGCCGGCGTGACGTCATCGCTGACCGAAACCGAAGGCACGGCAACCGGCTTCGGATCCTCGGCCTCGGCCAACATTTGTTCAAACTCCGCGTCAGAGTCCGAGTTGGCGCCGGCGCTGCCTTCCGGGTCCTCCTCCTGTGACGAATGGATCTAAATAAGGTTTTGGGATTAACTATCAGTTTTATATCGCCATAGAATTGCCACCACCGCAGTAGTTCCTGCTAAGCAACCGTCACCTGTTTCGTCTGCGTTCACAATGAGCACCTGTATAATAAATTAATTAAAAAACAAACGATTTATGTTTCAGATCCAGTAACAAAAAAACTATTTACATTGATTTATACATAATGTAAACATAAACACTCGAAAAAGGAAAAAAATGAGTATAGTACAATAAAAGCTAAACAAATTTTAATATTTTCTGCAGGCATACAGTTGTCTATAGTAAAGTAACATAGCAATAATTTTGAAATTTAAACACATTCAACAGTTATTTTCCACAATCTCTAAAATTTTCTGCAAAACTCCTGTCAATATCTTCGCCCATGAACATTGCTGCATTCCAAACTCAAAAGCAACCCTGAAAGCTTATAACACCATGTAACTCACGCTGCTAGTACGCTTCCGCTTGCTGAATTTGATCTTGAGCGTGGGCACTTTGGGCTTGCGGCCGGGCTTGCCCCGCGGGCCAGTGGCGTGCTTGGCCTTGCGCCCACGCTTACGGGGCGCAGGGGTGCCTTCGTCGCTGCCTTCCTCCTCTTCCTCTTCCTCCGGATCGTCTTGGATGTCGTCGTTCTATAGACATCGTAAGTTTAAGCAGATGATATTGGCGAACTTTATTTTATTACGAAGTTGATGCAATGTGTTTAGAACTTTAGAACGCCTGTTCGAGTTGACTGTTGAGAAAAGCCTATTTCATTCACAGGAAAGAATCTTGATTGTAACATTAAGGGCCACTTGCACAGACTAGGGTTAATGACTTAACCCCATGTTAGATGCTAACCCGGGGCTAACTAGTGTCAAAAATCAAAATATATGGAACTGTCAAACCTAACCCCGAGTTATCGATTAATTTTTTTAACTCTGACTGTGCACCTAGTGGACCTAAAATATCATTGATAAATCCACTCTATTTGATTGTAAAATTGAAAAATTCTGAAATATGGTAACCCTACCACCAGCAGAAGCGGGCAAAGATGCCGCACATCAGGCATCATTGGCGATCACTACATAATTTCCCTGACTAAAAAAAACAAACTAAATTTAGACAAAAAGGCGTTTTTATACAAGCTCTTTTTACTGTACTTTTCTCGACTATGTCACTAACTGTCATCTAATCTACGTATGCATACCAAATTTCGAGTTTGTTGGAAATGGGTGAAATTCAACTTGTAAGATTTGACCCAAATAAACATTGCAAGTTTGATGAAAGCTTGTAAAAAATTAAGCTCGTGCCAAAAAAAGGAAGCCCCCACATGCGTTTAAAGCGTGCAATTTTACCTGGAAATCGAGCGGCTCTTTGTGTGGAAGCTTCCAGAACAAACAAAAAACGGTTTTTCGTACAAAAGATGCTTTTATCATGGCGAATATGAATCGCTTGATTTGTTTTCAGCAAAACTATACTCGTAATAATCAGTTGTGGAAAAAGATTATAAAAACTCTCAAGAACTAGTGTCCGCAAATTTTACTAAAAAAACACCCAACAATATTAAATTTTAGTTAAATTTTCTACAGCAAACACATCAGCCAAGAACTGAAGGGGCAATTACACTACTGCGTTAAACGTGCGGCAAACTACTTCGGCCAGCAAACGTCTTCACATTAGTCTGTCTGTCGGTAGCTCACGTGGTCTTAGGCGGTCGCAGCAGTCGCTCGCCGAAAGAATTTGTTTAGCTTTATGTGACATGCTGCGATCAACTTAGCGTAATTGCTCCTCGAGTTTATTACATACTAGCTTTTATCCGTGACTTCCACCTTAATCCAGCCCTGACAATTTTTTTTTACTAGCGTAGCCTACCTACGAACTGCCGCCGTCCCAAATTTCGGGTCTCTATAGCAGCCACATTGATAGAAGGAAAATAATATCACAAGCTTTGCTTAGTTTGGGACTAGTTTAATTGGTGTCAATTGTCCCAAGATATTTATTTATTATTTTATATTTAAAAAGTATCCTATTACCTATTCCTGGTTCTCAGCTAACTCCCCACCAATTTTCAGCTAAATCGGTTCAGCCGTTCTCGAGTTATAAATAGTGTAACTAACACAACTTTCTTTTATATATAAATATAGATTTTTAGTTTTTTTTTTTTTTTTTTTATGCAAATAGGAAGGCAAACGAGCAAGTGGGTCACCTGATGGTAAGCGATCACCACTGCCCATAGACACCCGCAACCTCGGAGGGATTCAGATGCGTTGCCAACCTAAAGGGCTAAGATGAAATGCCTCTTGTGCCTGTAATTTCCCCGGCTGTCTTACTCTCCACACCGGGAATAGCGAGTAAGATGGTGGTAGCTATCCGGACGGACCTTGCACAAGGCCCTACCACCCACTATGGCACTTAACAATGTAATAACAACAACTACCTTAGGTTCCTTGGGTGGTCGTCCAGGCCTGCCCTTCGACACGTAGTCAGACGCTGTGGACGTGTTCGTGTTCTCCTCGGAGCCCATGTTGGAGGTGCCACCGCCAAGATTCGGGTTGGTCTCGCAGAACAGACGCCATTTTGCGGCAACCAGCATCATAAGTTTGGATACTGGTACCTGATAAAAACCATTTCAAATGAGATATGGACCGCAACCCATATCAATTAATATAATAATCAGAGAGAAATTGGTCAGGCAGGTACTGCTACTGACTGAATAAACGTAACCCTGCTCATAGCTTGTTGCTCCTACAGTTACTGCACAAAGTTACGGAAAATTCCCAAAAATTAAGAAATTCTAGGAAATTTCTTTAAAATTTCACAAAAAACATACGACTTTTTACTATTTCACTTTTCCTGAAAATTTCGCAATCTTGAAAACTTTTTAGCGACATCGACTCTCAAGCGGGCGCCTGACATCAAGTCTCCTTCATAAACTCATAATATGTCAATCATGATGATGTAAGTGAATTACCTTGGGGTTTTCTTTAACAAGCATTGGTCGCACGTGTTGTTGGAAAAGCTTGTATGATGCCAAATTTTCTAACTCGGCATCAGTGTACTGGATGTCAACGTCAGTGAGTCCGAACGAGGAACAAACCTCTTCGACTGTTGGCATACCTGAAAAGAATTTGATCATTAAGAATTGGAGATACAATGATGTGGATTTAGAATTTGTAGTCTTGCACTGGATTATTTTGCATTATCCGTTACCACGTCGAGATAGCGTTGCTGCAAATAGGGCAACATTATATTTGACGTACAGTACATTGATCGTGAACGTGCTGGTGTGAAAGAAGATATAATGACTAGGATAGAAAAAAGTATGCTTAGTTGGTTTGGTCACGTAGAGAGGTGGGTGAAAGAAGATTAACTAAACATATTTGTATGGGGAGTGTGAATGGGTGCGTCGGGAAGGGAAGGCCTAGGCGGACGTTCCATGATCAAATTGGGGACGTTTTGGAAAAAGGCCAGGTCAAGAGTACCCGAAACCAACGAGCATGTATGAAGAGATTGATGAATGTGGATGAAGCGAAAGAGGTATGTCAGGATCGTAGCAAGTGGAACAAAGTAGTCTCTGCCTACCCCTGTGGGAAAAAGGCGTGACGATATGTATGTATGTATGTAGTACATTGATGCACCTACCTGACCAAAAGCACGAGTATCAGTCATGATACACTCGCCATGAGATATCGGAGTTGTATATACGTAGTATAAGGTATAGGTGTTCAAGAATATTGGAACATACACTTACACGACCGCCAATACGGTAGTACGGCGCACTGTACGTCAATTCGACGTGGTAATCCCGTAGTATGGCTTTAAAAAAAACCTGTTTGTCTGATTGATATTGACAGGTTCATTAAACAAAATGAACAGAGTCGTACAAGTGAAAAGATTATTTAATAAAACATCGAAATTAAGCCTTCTTACTTCTGGCAAACTAATTCATCTAATTAAGAGGCTGACAACACCTAATTTTGTTGAAATTGATGTTATTTAAGCACTTTTTTTAAGAAAAACTACACACAAAAGAAATACAAAAAAAAATACATGTTAATTTTCATCATATTTCAAACACGCTGGACGGACTCGATACATAATTGAACAAAATCGGCTCGATAGAAAATAATTGCAAAGATTGGTCTTAAGATCATCATTAAACGGTTCTATGTCTTTATTTTTTCGACGTATGGGTCTGCAATTAAAAACATGAAGTCAACATATTCATACCTAAACGGCTAACGAATCATATTTCAGAAATAAGCCATACTTTTTTTTTTTCTTATTATTTGTGTCTTATTTGCAAGATTTTAGACGCGCGCCAAGCTGCCGAAATAGTTTCTTATCTTTCAATAACAGGCACGCGAATCGTATATGTGAAGAGTGGCGCTGCTCAAGGTTATTTGCTGTTGACAGCGCCTTAAGGAGGAAGCTTATAAGGCCAGGGGGGCTAGGGGGCTACTCCGAAATTCGATTTTCCAAGTTCGTATCGTGCCATCCCTCTCATTCTCAAACTAATGGCCATTAGTATGAGCGGAATGGCTGGAAACGAACTTCGAAAATCGAATTTCGGAGTACATGGCCAGCCTTATATCCCGATGGTCATCCGCAACCGGCATTTTTTTCTACTAACAATAGAGCAGAAAGTCGCCTTAGAGCGACTACAAATAAGCTATAATTGTTACACTAGTCACGTTACCTAAGGTCGTTGCCCCGGCGACCTTCAGAGCACGCCAATAATTCCATTAGGCTGTTCTGCGTACCACAATGACTATAATAAATAATAATTGCAATCTGTATGAGATTTTGAAGCTAGCTATTGACTTATCTCAGTTAGCTATTTTATGATAAGGTGTGGTTAGATTCAATTTAATTGAATAATGCATGTTTTTTACGATGTAATCATAAGGCAGGGCAGACGTTCTAGTTTATACTTATTGATGGATCGTGTTTACAAACCGTAAGGACATTCATTAAACATATTCATAGACTTATGCTGTAGTAGCTGTAATGCTCAAAAGCCAAGCACTATAGAATCCTATCCTGCCGGCGCTATCTGACGGGTGAGACTCGCCCTTGCTACAGCGATGGACTAAGCTCCACGCTCCTTTATTGTAACTACTAATATTAGATTATAAGCTTAATTTTACTGTTTTGTACACTAACCCCTATGAATTCAGTCCGAAATAAATGGTTTATTATTATTATTATAGAAAGATGTTTCAATATCTACGATGCCCCAAGTTTATTCGCATTTGTTTTAGCTTGGAGGTCAAATTGAAACTTATACATAAGACTTCAAACAAAAGTAAATCTTGAACGAGATTACGAGGAAAAGGACATTTACCCAATTAGAAAGTACGCAAGCCGGAATCAAAGATGGCTGGCGTGGAAGGTGTAGTGCTCTATTCTCGCTTCTCTCTGTAACCGACAACTTACCAGAGCCAGAGTCAGAGGCAGCCGGTGTGGAGGGCGTGGTGTTGTGCTTGCTGCCACGGCCCTTGCGCGACTTCTTGCTCGAAGTCATTGCGCTCAAAGCGTAGTCGCTGTCGCCTTCCGCTTCTATCTCTAACCCAAACTCGTCATCCTACCGAGAAAGAGTAACCTAATTAATAACCTAAATATATGTACAAAAGAATACCCCACTTGATAGGCGTGAAGGAGGCAACAGACATTATTTTTAAGCTAGTTTTAGTTTACAATTCATTATTAAATTAATACTCGATATTGATAATGACAACCATGATCAATCATGCTTTAAATACATACCTACCTGCTTCAGTTTAACTTGAGGAGAATTAAATGCTGATATGTTCAATGCTTGCCACTTTTTTGGCAGAGGAAAATGTGGTTTACCATTTCCTTTCATGAGTGTCATATTATGTTTAACATACATAATACACAGGAAAGTCATGTTAAATGACGCATACTCGTTCTTAGTTCTCGTTCAAAGTTGATCTTATCCAAAGGAATCACTTCCAGTTAACCTTTGAATGATCATGACAACATAAACAAGTGCAAAATTATATTCCTCTAAATGACACCCAATGTAAATCTTTAGTTGAGATCAATTTATTCAGGGCCATTACTTATAAAAACAATGTTTTATTGATAAGAAGTAAATTTTCATGATCTAGCTAGCTAATACAAAAAGCCTCGGATTGAATTGGAGAGCATGCTTTTGAAGTTACAGAAGTTCTTTTTGTACTTGTGGGATAAGTGATTTGGTAACTTTTTGCTCCTACCTACATATTGTACAAATTACTGTTTTTGCTTCTTTCACCATTCAGTGACTAACACAGATACTAAACACTTTTGACTCAACTATCGCAATTTTTTCCTTATTACATTTATCTTATGACATAATACAGGGCAATAATTAATATTTCAAGGTGATGCACTAGAATATGTCATTTAAGTCATTGTTTCCTTTATGGAATTTCATTAACTGTGTATCCAATTTGTATATGTTAATCAGGCTGATGGTTAATTTCATGATGCTACAATCAAATTACATCTCTTTGCTAAAGTGATACACTTTGTTGATAGTGTTTCAAGTTTCTCAGTCTCATATGAAAAACAAAGTTTGCAGAGAGATGTTTCAAAAATAAAAAGACTGGTTTTAGAGTGGTAGGTATATCAGGAACTACTACACTTAATTTAAACTAACTACTGTGCGGTACTATTACTTTTAAAAAAGCACTTTAGTGTCTTATGAAGCAGGTAAGAGTCAAAGAGAAACAAAGGGCCTGTGATTGAAGAAAAAAGTTTTAAGAAGTGTTGTAACTCAGATATTGATCTTTGCTTGAAGTTGATTAGATGTTGCAAAACAAATTAGGAGATTAATTCCTAATCAATTAATGATCTTGTCTAACTGACTGACTCATCAACATCCAGTCCAAATCCTTAGATGTAATATGCTGTAATTTTGAATAGTACATTTTCACAGAAAATGGAACATGGGTGATGCTGCATGTGAGTGTGTAAGTGTGTCTTACACGATTATTTATTTTATTGGTTTCCCAACTGGGCTGCTTCCAAAAAAAGTATTAGATTGAAAACACTTACCTCCTCACTCTCATTCTTTCTCTTCTTCTTCTTCTTTCTGCCTTTCTTGTCTTCTCCTCTGGCCTTTCTTTTCTTTCCTTTCTTCTTCTTTCTACCATCCTCTGGTGAGTAATCATCATCCTCCTGCAAAACAATAGTAATATAATTATAGGACTAAATATTAAGTATTGTTCAAAGATTTCTAATTTGATAACTGTTACATCCTATCTTTAAAGTAAGGATTTTTACTGTGTGAGATATTTATTGATGCCAAAATATTATGACCTAATTTATTTACATTACTATCATCAATATTATTCAGGTATCAGATAACAAGGGAATATTTATCGTGAATAGACAGAGCCAAGTGTTATGAAGCACTTTTGTTTACAAATAAAACTGAGCTGGCTACTAAAATATGAACAGCTAATATAATATGGTGACAATAATCCTCATACCTTTGGTGGGGCTTCATCACTTTCCCCAGAATTTTCATTCTGACCTTCGCCTTCTTCCACGTCCTCGTCGCCTAAAAAAAAATATAAACTGGTCAAACCACTGCAACCATGCTTCACACCTGTCTCAAACCGGCAATCCCACGAGAACCCAGTATTTCTCGAAACACGCGCGCTACTAGCGGTTAAGGTCACTAATCCCTTTGTTTGGCGGCGTCCATTTTGTTAAGTAGTAATGAGCAGAATTGCATGTTCTTTTCTGTCACGAACTGCCACTCACAAAATATTTACAACCGACCGATAACAATTACTCCATTAAACTGCACTATCAGATGCTAGAATTAATCATTCTTTAGTTTGTCGCTTGTTTGTTGATAACACTTCAACTGAAAAGCTAAATTCTTCTAATTTTTAATTGCTTATACCGCAAGTAAACACATGATACCGCTATTCGCGGCTTACCTATGACATGCTAATAGATTTAAGACGTTTACCTGCAAATGAACCGTCTACTTCATCGTCTGAAGCCATTTAGAACACTATTTAACACAACCTGCAATAAGATTTAAGTTTTTGGTCTAGAAAAGATAGAGGACGCGCAGTTTCGCGACAAATGGTAATTAATTCAGAAATTGATGCCGCCTTCACTACGAGAAGCACTGGCACGATTTATTTTCTCGCTCCCACAAAATCAGAAAAAAAGAAGAAATTTTAGGGTTGCTACGTAAAAAGTCTACAATCTACCAATCAAACACGTCGTTTGCAGAAAAAAAGTTCAAACCTTATACTCCGAAATTCGAGATTCGAAGTTAGTTTGGTGCCACTCCGCTCATACTAATAGTCATTATTTTGAGAGAGAGATGAGAGGAATGATAAAAACTTTGAAAATCGAATTTTGGACTAGCCCCTCTGTTTGACAGTTCCGCGAAAAATAGGATTCGGACCTTTATCTTCTTTTAATGGCATTTAGGTTTTAAAGCTGATATTTATTAGTGAACTGCCATGTGTTGACCTACATTAGGTAACGCGGCGTAAATTGATGATTATGCGGAATGTATGGTGCTGTCCCGTGGGTATTTATTTCATTTGGTGTAAATCGGCTGTCCGCGACAATATCACCATCCAAATGATGATGGATGTTTACCGTGTGTAAAAGTATCTTGTAATAAGGAATGATTTCTAACGGCCACTTCTTTTAAATTTTTGATATATAAAGTAATGTGAAAGTTATTTCGTTCAAAAGGGCCAAAATGTCATTACCAAGGGGTGTCCGCTTTCCAATTTTCGTTTAAAACTTCTGCAAAAAGTCCCATTTAACTGACGTTTACGGCTGAAGCTACTATTTCCCTAAAAAGTTTCATAGTTATATCATACAATATTGATTGCACAAATTAAAACGCATCATATAAAACGGAACAGTAACATCGTACATTTGGGTTCCTGTTTAACTCGTCATCACTGTGGCACAACGTAACGCGACATATAGCTCTGCACTGAACAGCTCTGCACAACCCCCGCCGCTCCCCCCGCGTGCCTACTGTCACCATTCAGAAGGCAGAGTGAGCCCACGTCGCGCAAAGCAAAATTAAGAATTTATTTATTTTTTACAAAGTCGTACCGTGGTTTTTATCACAATAATATTGACATTCCCGTTGGTCTCATTCTTCGGTAAGTACATGAATTGTTTATATTTATCATATTTTATCGTATAGCCTAACCGATTGATTATGACGTAATCAGTAAAACATTTCGGAATATCTAATATGGTACATGCTAAACTGAAAATAGCTGCATTTTGTCATTACCAAGGTGGTCATTACCACTGATTACCGTGGACTTTTTACCCACGGAAAGGACGATTATTCCATGGTAATGACTATCTGCACTTAATTCTGTAAAGACCTTGGCTTTTATATATTTTTCCATTTTATATCTGTCCACGTTTTCTGTTAATTCATTTGATTCTGTATTTTTGCAAATATTTATCACGTTTTTATCTGTTTCAGTGGAAGAAGTAAATAAATATGCCAAGTAAAAAAGGAGATAGTAAACAAGAATTGCTAATAAAAAAACGGAAAAGTAGCTAAAAAAAGACGCAAAAAAATTAAATCTAACACTGAGCTGTATACCTAGAAAAGGATAAAAAAACGTTATGCTCAAAGAAAAGAGGCATGAAAAAACTTCTATCAATAAATGAATTAAAAAAATGCAACGTCTGCTAGCTAAGCAGGAATAAAAAATTTAAAAGATGTCTTGCAATAACAATGTGTTCCTTTATATTGTGTTATTATTATTTAAGTGATTTGTTAGAAAATATAATGGTGTGCGGAATAATTTTCCCTTGTGAATAATTATTGTACTTAGACACATTAAGTAATAATGACGGTCTTTCCGAATGTGCTGGTACATTCAAAAAAAGACATGTAAAAGAGCCCTTGGTGGCCTATTTGCAAAATAAACTTTTGACTTTTGAAGTGAAAGAAAACAATTTTTTTGAAAAAAGATCATTTTCTACTTCAAAGAATTTCAAATGTGTGAGCAAAACTATATGAAGCTACTAAAAAAATCATTGTTACTCATATTTGGTATTTTATTATTTATTTGTTTAATATTTACATTCTTTTATTTAATAACCAAATTGATTAAATACTTCGGTACTTTGAAATATGTCAAAATCTGTTCAAATTAATTAGAGATAGGAACATTTATCATTACCATGTGCTATCGTCATTACCAAGCATGCAAAATGTCATTACCATGACGCTTAAAACATTGCGGGTCCATATCTTCAATTTTTGGGCTCCTAAAAGATGGCCTTTATTTTTTTTATAACCCATGTATCACAAACTGTCAATTAAGATTAAGTTTGTGATTGAAAACAATTTTATTTTTATTTTTTTAACAAAGTGCCCAATTTACACCAAATGAAATAAATACCCCCGTACAAAAGCAATAACAAATAAAAAACGAAAAAAAACCATTTTTAAGTTCATAGGCCTATAGATCCTCGGACCAAATAAACAATAGAGAGTAGGTACAAAAAAATTGAATTTACACGGCAGTGTTATTTGAACCTACGTCACATTGCCATTCGCAGAACTCCCTCCTCACTTTTAATCTGATCGTGATCATAGGAATAATGAAGGGTTTCAGCTTGAAAAATACTGTGTTCAATTAAAATTAGCTAAAAAAAACACCGGGTAGCACTCCGGGAGTGCCGCCAGAAGTAAAAACTGCACACACGCACAAAAGAAAAAAAAAAGAAAAAAAAAAGGAAAATAAACAATTATTTCGGACATCAAGATCCATATCGGGTTAGTAATACAACTTAAACACTATGTTAGTTAAATTAAAATTAAAATAGAAATAAAAAATACAAATTATACAAATAAAAAAGAAGAAAAACCTTTTTTTCTCGAGACTCGAACTGTGATCACTTGAGAGAACGCACTGTTATTCCACACCTTATACCACTAAGCCAAACGCACATACGTTAAAGCGAAGAAATTAACGTACACTTTAAAAATCGAACGCGACTCTAGCTTCATTCATATTTCAAAATAAAATAAGCTCTTAGAGGATCCTGATATCCTGGTACTTAAACTCTCCCTCCGTCTTCCGTCTGACGCGAGTTTTACATTTTTTGCCCATCCAAAAAGTGCCTAACGCCGCTAAAGAAGTTTTCACTTCGAAAAGAAAAAGAAAGAAAAAAACTTTTTCTACACGAGATTTGAACTGGTCACCTGAGAGAACGCACTGTTATTCCACACCTTATACCGGTACTTAAACTCTTCCTCCGTCTTACGCCTGACGCGATTTTAACATTTTTTACCGATCCCAAAAAGTGTTTAGCGCCACTAAAGAAGTTTTCACTTCAATTAACTACTAAATCAGGTGATTTTTTTACAGTAGTAAGCCAGCGTTGTCTATGGTTTTTTTCTAGTGTCAAACTGACAACTACCAACAAAAGGAAAAATCGTGGAAAGGAAAATTGCATACAATGCTAAGTAAACAGTAAATTTTGATTTGTTCATATTCGCGTAGCGTTTATTTTTTTCATCATTATATAAAGTCTAGTATGCCTAAATTATAGTCTAAATATTACTGGTTATAGCGTTGAGCAAAGTTTATATAAGGTAATTGTATTTGTTATGTTGGCTAAACGTATATTTCTACAATTTATATTTCTTCCAATCTATTTTCTATGACGTGACGCGTTTAGTTGTCTGTGGTTAGTTGTGCTTTGCTTTGCTTTGATTTGATGGCTTTGCTGCTGTACAAACAAATGGCATTTCGTTTCGCATAAATTATTTTATGTTGCTTTAACACGAAGAGTTTCGTGAACATGAATGCTTTGTTAAGTTATGGTACATCTTCTTCAAGTGATTCTGAAGAAGACAATGAAGATGTTCCATATGAGAAGTAAGTTATCCATGAGTGTTTTCTGTGTCTGTCCTCGCTTTCCTCTTGCTTGCACAATCTTCATGCTTTCGTAACCTAGAGTTTAAAGTATTATTGGTATTTGTCGTTACATGATGTTTTTATCTGTCTGCTTTGTAGATTACGATGTCGAAAAGCCCGGGTAAAATCAGTAAAATTAAATTAGCTACCCATATTGGGTCATATTTGTTTCAGACCCAACGATGATGCATTGAAGCCGAAACTGCCGAAACCAGCGCTGGGGGAGAGCTCTCTTCAGACATCAGTGTTCTCCAACCCGTTCGCTGCAGCAGAACAAGCTAAATCGGCGATACTAGAGAAACATGTCAAAATGGTATATGTTGACTTTCTATTACCTTACAAATTATATCAGTAGGAACATTGTTGCTTAGATTTTGATGGCCACATACATGAATCTACTTGACTGATTTTCGAATTTACTGTCTATAAACCTTCCACCTAATCGTCATTACCTTAAATACTTAACTTTTTAAACATAACTAGATGAGAGATACCTTATCTTTTTAAATAAAATAAAATGAAAATTATGAAAGAAAACCAAACCTACTTGTTTGCTTCCTATCCTTTGCAGTGTCAATAGCTTTTAATAAATTTTAAAGTTACAATAGATTGGTCAGGTACTCACTGTAGGAAAGCTTTATATCAAATTGTGCATACAATCGTCAAGTACATAGGCCATGACTGTTAAGGTTCCAGGAAAAGACAACACCCAGATGATCAACGGCAAGAAGATATGCTGGAACTATAGGAAAGGACGATGCCGCTTTGGACACAACTGCAAATATGCACATGATTCTGACATTCAGAAGACTGCAGAGGAGCTGCAAGCTGAAAAACAGGTATGCACATTGCTTTCACTTAAACTATATCAGGATCTGTAGGGTTGCCATAATTGTTGAGAACTGATACGGGACTTATTGAAATGATAGTGACCAGCTGGCGAGCGAGCGCCTCGCACCGCCCCTCCCTCACCTCTCCCCGCAACCGCGCACCCCCGCGCATCTCTCGCCTGCCGTCGGCTTCGAGGCTTTACTATGTGTATACCGAAATATTGATAAAACAGGACAACTAATGTGATACATAAATACAGTGACAATCCCATATATACAGGACGTATGGCAACCCTAAGGATCTGGATATTGTGTACAGTCAGTGTCAAATAGTTTGTGACACCCAAAGTGGCCAGAAAGTTAGCAACACAACCTTATTTCAACTGTAACAATGACGTGTTGCGAACTATTTGGCTACTTTGGGTGTCACAAACTATTTGACGCTGACTGTACATCAAGAGTTATCACGTTAGGTCACAGGACTTGCTAATGCTAAATAAACACTTTTTAAATTAATTTAAAGAATTGTTTACTTTAAGATAAGTTACTCTCAGGTAAAACTAAAGGAAGTTAAAAGCTAAGACCAATGTTTAGCTGTTTCCATTTGTCATCTCTTTTATTTTACGTTACTTCTTATTACTTTAATATTATTTTGTGGCAAGATAAACCTTACCAAATTTTATTCAATTTCAGAAATTAAAAACGGTTGTCTGTGAAAGTACAGGGACAATGAATTGTGCACTTCCACCACAAGTTATTGTAGAACCTGCTGAAGACGACGCCTGGGAGGGAGGAACAGACCGGAAAAAACTAAAAAGACCTGGACTCAGCCAAGGTCTTGTGCCAGGGAAAAAGGTCATAAAAATGTACAAAGAACAGAAAATGAGAGAGGGAATAAAAAAGTCTTAGTAAATTTATTTTGTTTCATTCATCAGAAAGGCATAGAATAAGTAAGAACATAGTAGAACGGAATCTCCCGCTCCGGCCGGACTCAAGGTCACGATTTACAGTACTTGTTAAACGAGCGGCTCAGTCAGGCTGCCACGGCCGGCGTCACCGCACGCGCGTTTGGCATTTTTGCGCGTTCCGTCCCGTAGGTACTCATCTAGTTTTACGTGAGCCTGTATGTATTTTATTTTATATTTGTCGGTAAGTAATACTTACTTAAATCATCTTAAATGGCTTCATTTGGTATGGCACTTGTAATAACTTCTTCCTTAATATAATATGTAGGTACGTACCTAATGATTTATAAATTTCATATTTTGTAAAACTAGAATAAAATAATGATTTCAAAGTAAATAAAAACTTATATTTTAGCGATATATATTGCACCAAATAAACCTTTTCCTTTCTTTCTTTCTTTCTTTTATATTATCTTTAGACGTAAGTATAATATTTAACGGTAAGCAACCCTAGCAATACGCCTGGACGACAGAGGGGCGTAACGACGTGAAGGGGGAAGTAGGTATATAAATGGCGGCGTTTTGGACGCGGTCAAAAGAGATTCCCTTCTACCCTGTTATTATCTATTCTATGAGAAAGGCACATTGTTATCAGACTTTTTTTCCTCTTGGTCCATAACTATCTATAGCCCAGTTTTGATTTTCTTGTTATTGCAGTTTGATAAGTGGTTCAATTCGCTGTTCTAAAGGTTATTGTGGTCCCTGTTAAAAAAATCCTCACTAAGATAGTAAAATTAGGTATCTTCAAATGCCTGAAGGGCAAACCGAATAGAAATCGACCTTATGGTGGAGTGTAATTTGATAGTTTTATAAGTTGGACCATGAGTCCGTAACCGTTTTCATTTCGCTATCCTGTGGTGTGGATGCTTTACGAAATAAGGTATTACTTTTTTTTTAAGAAACCGTGTAGCAGAGCATTGTCTCGCCAGATGGTGAGCAACACCTCCTTAGACACCCGCAATACCAAATTATCGCACATGCGTTGCCAGCCTAGAGGATTAAGATGAAAACCTCGGAGGCAGTAATTTTACAATTTTTTGCCGTCTGTAATGAATGTAGGATGAATGTAAGTAAGTAGTGAGGCCGCATATAAAAAATTAAAATAAAATGAAACAAACTTTTAGAGTCGCATTTTTCTTTAATCAAGAAGGTAAAATGCAGATAGATTTTGCAATTTAGATATTTCACATCCGAAAAGCATGTAACATACAATTCACTTGGCATTGGATTTTGTAGCCAACATTGATACTGATATAATAGGTAGTATATCAGTCGTTAAATTACGTAACACAGCCATTAACAACGCTAACCCTGGCGCGCAGCCAGCGCGCGCAGCATCGGGGCTGAGGAAATTATTTACTATTCATTGCAATTAATACTTAATAAAAGTACTCAGTTACCACTACTGACGGCTTAAATACTTTTGAAGTGGCTATTTTTATTATTTTCTTCTGTCAACAAAAATATCAACTTTTAGACAACATCAATTATTCACTATGCCACACAACATTAAACCTTGTGTTTGTCACAAAAATAAATAATCTAGCACATGAATTCAATTTCTAAAAGGCCACTATAATTATTAGGGGTGGTTATTTTGTACATCATATTCTGGCTTGAATGAAATTGTTGTTTCACATTGGACCCCTAAAACGATTCGAAGTAAATAATCTACAGTCACGCTACAACATCAAGACATGTAAATTTTACTAGTCGTTCTACAAAGAAAAGTTAATCAATGTGGTGTTTTGATACCATTATAATTTCACATTTTATTCGAGATGCCTTTTAACAAGCCTTAAAATAAATAAAAAATGCTATCTTGTAATAAAGTAAATCCTAGAATACTTCACAATAATCTAAAACTGCAATAATACTATACCAGTAATATTATTGTAAGTAAGGTTCAAGTGGGTGTAAGTCTCCATACAAACTAATACATATAGTGCTCAAATAATTGTCAACAGTATTCTATGGCTGTATTCATAAGTAATGTGTAAAGAAATCTTGTACATGTCAATATAACAGTATTTTGATATGTTTGTATGGAGTAAAAACACCTTAAGTACTATACTTTCATGTCATAGTTGATTTCAACACGAGATACATACAAATATACAACTCGGTGTAAAGGCACAAACAATATGAAACAGTTAAGCTGTCTTAAGTATCCTGATTAATCACTTTAAGTGCATTCGGTATTTCATTGATACATATGTTTTATAAAAAATTGTTTCATTTGGCAATTTATACAATTACAAATTCATAAACCAATAAGTACAACTTTATACAGCATTTTTATCGGTATTTGATATATCATTCCTAAGCACGTTCCGTCTGTAAAGAATTTACATAGTATAATGAGAAGTGGTAAAAATTTAAGTTAGCATTACCTAGAACACGAAGGTAAACTTTTGTTTAAATCTTAAGAGCAACCTTCTTAGGAATCTTTGGTGATGAGAGATCCATGGTATTGCCAGCGAGCGCGGCGTAGGCGGCGTCGAGGCGGCCGAGCGGCGCGGTCGCCTTGCCGCCGCCGAACCCGTTGACTTTCGCACCATCGTGTCCGTTCAACATTTCACCACCGTGCCCATTGACCTTATACGCGTGACCATTGACCTTGTCACCGGCGTGACCGTTCAGTTTGTCACCGGCGTGACCGTTCAACGCCCTTTTAGCCTGCCCTGATAAACCAAAAGAAAACCACGTTTAACCCCTCGCACTATCACCCCGACACTGGCGGAATCGTGTTAGTAACATCGCATCGTACACTACACTACAGTTTCTATAAATTAATATCTTGACTTGTTAGTACTGGAGTTCGCAAGTGGAGTCCGTATTAGTGGAACCTTCGGTCGAATTTATATCAGAGGACTTAAATCCCAGAATAACAGCTTCCGAATCTGTAAAATTACGCTTCTTTAAAATTTTAAAGGGTTGCCATTTCTGGCGGACTTGTACAACGGTCACTAGCACGACAGTTATCACTACAGTGCGAGCTGGACATCGAAAAGGTGCCACTAAAATATGATTCATAAACTAGATAAGGTTGGAAATCCGTCTATTTATCTATTTAATGATCTACGAACTAATGTGACTAGGCTAGTCTAACACAATTACGCCAGTGTTAAAATTGTATAAAATATCAATCATGCAGAAAATACATTTACTGAAATTAAGACAGAAAATAATCTATTATAATTATAAAACATCCAAACATAAAATATTAGCCATAAGACGTACCAGGTTTTTGAAGTTAGTAAATGGACCAAAACATAAAAGTTATTGATAGTTTAACAAATGTATGCATTTAACAAACTCATTTAATAGTAGTTTGAAATATGTTGTGTCATGATACTCGTAAATGGATTAAATATGAATTCTGAATGAGCTTAGACTTAGAATATGCAAATTCAACAACACTAAGTTAGCTTTCTTTACGATATTGAAGCACATTGATAACTTACCCTGGCACTCAGTGCCCGCGTCTTTTTGTCCAGCATAGTACCTTTTTGAGGTCTTCCAGTCTTCCTTCAGGGATAGATTGTACATAGAGAAGGCCGGGTCACCGGTAACTTCTCGCTCTATGATCAGGAACTTCGGCAGTGACGCTAGCAGCGAGTCTTGGTCGTAAGTAGCGCTATACGTTTCTAGGAGGACTAAGCCTCGGCACCTGTAATATCAAGATAATATAAACAACTGACTTAATTATGTATATTTCACTGAATAAGTACTAAAATGCCTAAACTCTACCAAAACTATTTCTACTTTCAAATCAAGCCCATGCCAAATTACCTGAGTAAAGCGGAGCTGTGTGACATTTGTTCGATGACGTAAATAACAATACCCTAAATAACAACGCTTTTATTGTCATTTAAGTATAGATAAGCTAATTAATATAAATACTTAAATATGAATAGTACACAGGGATTTTAACGACATATCACCTGGGATGAGTAGGCTGCCTGTACAGATCCAGCTGATAATACTGGTTGTTGTAGATAAAGCAGCGGCGTTTCTTGAAGATGGTGAAGTGAGCGTCGTCGCGTTGCGGGAGCATGTTCAAGTAATCCCTGTGCGAGAGTTGAGTTCGCACTTCCACAGACTGGCGGTTGCTAGGATGGAACTTTCTAAGCGTGTGAATATACGACCAGTGGCCTTTCTGGCCTCGCTTCCGCAGCCTGACTTGGGCTTTCCGGAGATCGCTCTGGAGATAATTATGAACGACATCGAAGTCTTGGAAGGGGGGGAACTCGGTGTCGGGAGGCAGAGGGGCCTTGACAAGGAACTTGCGTTTCTTAGAGTTGACGTTGAGACGGTCACCGGTCTCGATGCCGATCTTTTGGCAGACGCAGGCGATGAGTCTGTTCATCTTTTTATCGAAGTCTGTCGAGTTATCGATGACGTCAAAGTAGGGATGACCTATCCAAGCGGCGGCGGCGTTGTAGTCCAGCTCCCTCGCGAGCTCTACGCCCTCCGAACGGCATGCGTGATCCTGTCGATAAACAACATACGTTGCTTACATTTGAATTTTGTAAATAAAGCGTTGTAGTTGATTGTTTTCATAACATTGACCTTCAAGGCATGATAATGATAGCTTTTATCTGACATTTGATCATCAGTGAACGTGTCGATATGACATATGACGCTTTATCTAACGTACGAAAATGGCCCTAAGCCAATAATACGTCAATGTCAAATGAAGTGGAAAAATTACATGCATTTTTTCTAGCAAATAGCTGCAGCCTGAATCATATGACTCTAGACAAGTGAGATATTTTCAATTTCATTCAGTGATGTAATGCATATTTGTACTTTAAAAGCTAATCATCGATAAAATTATAATGATACATTACATTATTTAATCACTATTAGTAAACATAGCTAATCATTAATTGGTGAGATAAGAAATCACTAATTTGCCACACACAGGGTTTAACCAGTCTGATTGTATCCTTAACGTTCACCAGTTATTAAAATTATCAGTAATCCTCAATTAAGCAGATAACAAAGCTTAATTAAATGGGGAAGCCAATTTGAGGATCCTATGAATATTCCATCTTACGACAACATACGATTAACTAGAAAGTTCTATGTGTAGCGCCTAAACCAAGTTTATTACTTTAATAAATAAGTAACAAACTGAAAAGTTTATAACGAGGACCGCACTAAGAAACAAAATTATCTAAAAAAGTACGAATTTTGGCGCATTTCGGGGCTTTTGGCTTCCCAATTTTTATTGAAATCAAAATATTGCTCATGAACTTTCATCAATTTGAAGACCTATCTAATAAATTCTCCCGCAGCGACCTACACAAAATTATTTTTATTCTCAACTAGCTGTTGCCAGCGACTTCGTCTGCAAAGAATTCGTTTATCGCTATCCCGCGGGAACTACGCAATTTTCCGGGATAAAAAGTAGCCTATGTGCTATTCCAGACTTTTCTCTATCTATGTGCCGAATTTCATCCAGATCCGTTGGGCCGTTCTGGCGTGATTGAGTAACAAACAAACATCCATCCATCCATACTTTCGCATTTATAATATTAGTTAGATTAATTATACGTAAAGTCATCATAATGACAATGGCACCTGGACGACAATAATAAATCGATTGGCACCTCATTCATCAAAATCGGAATGGCACATCGTAAAAAGTCTCGAGTCAGACAGAACTGTGGCGGTTAGTTCATCGACAAGAGTGTGGCTCTTTGGTGATTTTACCTCAGTAGAATAGAAGTCTTCCGCTCCATTGGCAGCTGACACCATGTGCACGATGTGGTTATATCGGTTGTCGCGCAACTCTACGCTATTCCAGCCGTTAGCACTCAGCATCGTCTCCCACACCTCCTTCGATATAACTGGAAATAAGATTGTGCTTGCTTAGTTACGAGTCTTGGAGTTATTTTTCAAGATGGTCTACGAGTATAACAGTGGTTTACCTTTCAGACATGAGGGACCATTTGACAAAATTTCTGGCTTGCCAAGGACCACTTAGTAACTACATAATTAAATGTAACGTATGGCTTCGATCCGGACCAATGGACGGAATTGCGAAGACACGCGTTGTGTCTGGTTGTCATTGTCACTTATCTAATTATTTATTAGATTGGCCCCGCGGACCGCCTGTTAAGAACCACTGGTCTATAAAGACTTGGGGGCTATCCATAAAGTACGTCACACAGATAGGGGACGGGGGTTTGGAAATTTGTGACGCACGAACAAAATTAATTGTAGTCATCATAGTAAAACCTGCGACAAGGCTTAGGGGGTTAAAAATTATGAAATGGGTGTGACGTACTTTATGGACGGCCCCTTCCTTGGGTGTTGGTGGCAGTTATATATAAGCACAGTTATATGTAATCGTATGATGTGCAGATGAAAGCCAGCCGAGACCAACGCCGTTCTATAGATACCATAAAAGACGTAGGTATATGATATAATATGTATATTGAGTAATAAACTTAAAAGTGTAATTAGTAATGTTTGAAGCAGCTAGTGACTTTACGTATGTAGCTAAGCGAATAAACAATAGGCAAATATCTGTTTTGCAGTGGAAATAAATTTGTTAACACCCACACACCTTGTAAAATTAGAAACTTTAGTTCATCAAAGTAATTTTCCTCGTGACACACTATTATAGGCAATAACGAACAAGTTCCTACTAGATACCTACCTACTTCTGGTCAGTAACAAATTAAGGAAATTCAAAACCCCATTTTCTAAGGACACCTGATGGTACCACTGTTGACGAATCGCGTGTGGTTAGGTATGCTAATACAATCATGACGTGTTTTGTTGCTTTTAGACAAAAAGTAAACATTATTCAACCAATTAATTTCAAGATTACTTATCTGCACATAAGTCATGACAAGACAACATTCGTGAACACGCAAGAGGCACATGCTAAACTATAAACATAACTATACTCCTTATACATGGAATATTGTTTAGAACTGTTTCATTGTATCAATTGCTTGCTCACAACACTGCCTCTTCTATTTTTTATAGGATACTGGCTTCTGCCCGTGACTTTGTCGGCATATCTAGAATTAGACTTAAGTAAGAACTGATGTTGATAGCATATTTTTTGCAATAATTATTAACGTCGCGACTCTAGGCAGCTACGACCTTTGACATGTTTATTGCTATCCCGCCGGAACTATGCAATTTTCCGGGATAAAAAGTAGCTTATACGTTAATCTAGCTAGGGTACCAGCTATCTCCGTTCCAAATTTTATCCAAATCCGTCCAGTCGTTTCAGCGTGAAGAAGGAACAAACATACACTGTTCACATCGTCACATCCATCCATCCATCCTCAGAAACTTTCGCATTTATAATATTAGTAGGATTTATGTTATGAGTGAGTAAAGTGACTTGGCGCTTACATGCACTTGCATCCATGGCTCCTCGGTCGCAGATGATCAGGCAGTTTCGTTGGCATGTCCTGCCAAGTTCGAAGAAAGTGTTCTCAATCTGAACCATGGTCTTCAACAGGTTCTCTTGGAATTTGGTCGCTGTAACAAATCATGGATTCATTTATTTATAAGAAGAAAACTAATTGATTCAGAATCACTGCATTCTTGAAAGACTATGATATTCAGGACGATTCGGTCACATTAAGATTTTGTTTTAAATACTAGAGCTATTTAGAATACGCTAATAGCGTTTGAATAAAAGCCAAAACACCATGTGTTTCCAATGTGGCCATTACAATGAGCTAAAGATGGAATATTCTTGCCAAGATAACACACCATACACCTTCATACACCGCATAGCTGATTTCCACTATCTTTAGCAAACTAGTATGAATGTCCAGATTGAAAAAGGTTGATGTGAGAAAATTAACGATACCTATAATGTAGAGGATATTCTCTAAGTGGATTGCTTAGTCATGTCATGATTGTCATGAAGGTAAACAAAAAATAAATAAATTTAGACAAGTAATCAGAAAATTGCGAGGCTTAATTCAACTGTAATAGTATACGCTTGGTAAGAAAATTGCGGAAAAAGTCACGTTTAAAATAACGTGCGAGACAATTATTTGCTGAATCAACAGAAAACGATTCTACTGACCCACAAGTCAGTCGAACAACCGCGTATTCTGCAGATAAGTGTCAAAGATTAAATTGATATATTATGTAACCGTGTTAATGGTTTGTTTTTGTTAGAAAGACATAGGCTTCGGTTCAACTGACTCGATTGCTCTAACTAAAGCAGAGGTAAACTTAATTGGAATCGAGTAGCTTTGCTTAAATGCACTCACAGTTGTGAGACTTGCAAGGGGTTTGTGGTAGGTAACTAGTATAAAACCATTATAAAACATTGAGATAACATTTTCTACAACCAATGTTTTGAGGTTTGATCATCATTATTTAGGAGTCTCCCCAACTCTCCAATCCTACCCTGCGCCACGTTGTTCACCAGTTTTGCGTAATAACAAACAAACCTACATAAAATACCAGGTATTCCCAGATGGAATTGTTGGTAAAGTAATACAACATTATATATACAGAAACCACGTGCGCGGTCGCCACGATGCGAGCGTGACGCAACAGCGGCGGCGCACGCGCGACGGACGCGGAACACATTATCACCTACAAATCACTGTTAACGACAGACGCAGACGCACCACCATGCTTAGCATTGTCGCTAATGCCAAATATCACTACTGATCGTCACGATATCACATACGAATTTTTCTCAATTAGCAATGATCGAGACTCGTCATTTAGGAGCTTGATGAATTGTTTCACATTTTATTTGAATATCGATGACGATTTTGGGATACGGAAAAAAGCGATCCGTCTTAATAATTTTCGCTCATATTACATTGTACATTGTAGAACGTCTAACCGCAACTCTCATTTTGAAGTGGAATTCCACAAACTCGACCCGTTATCGACATATCGGTTCTTATATATACAGTACGGACTTCCTTAAAGGGAACAACTGAGTGATAGGATCGACCTCCAAATGTATAGCTAGGCGTCAAAAACAATCATCCATCCGCACTTAGTCACCGGCGCTGCGAGTTGACCGTGATATAGTTACTACGAATCTCTGACGCGCGATCTTTGGATTTCCCAGCCAATTCGGAAGTTAAAAAAACTTGGAACTATTAAGCAACGTGATCTTTAAAACAAATGAAATTGTGCCGTGGAACTGTTGGTTTCATTCATAAGTAGAAGACCTCCAACGCAGACATCTAGTGTGCATACTTATACGTATAATTTAGCACTCCTATTTCCAGACCGTTGTAGAAACAACGTCTAATGATTGCTCGTACGTACTGGTTACACGTCAACTAATTGAAAATCTCGAGCGATCTTGTTTCAGTAAGTTGATTCCGATTTCAGCTCGTCGTCACTAAGTGACAAATATTTCTTATGCTTCGCGTGCCGTTGTCACCACGCCAATGTCATGTGTTCCATAGTTATATACCTACATACGTTGATGCTTAATTGCACACTATACTATATTGAATATGCGGTGGTACAATGACTGGTTCTGACGTGACTGAGGTGGATTTAAATGACTATTAATGAAAGGATGTGTCCGCAACGCCTCATTAACATCACAGAGAAATCGTAAAATGTTTGAACAAAATTAGGCAGCATTTGGCAGAACTGACAGTACAGCTCATTAAAAACCCTTTAGTAATTCACAAAGATAAATATGCTAAAATTAACTTGTGCGTCGTAGATAACTATGTGATATCTTTGAGAGATTATTTACTGCTGATAGTAGGGACGGGAAGGAGAATCGCTAAAACTGGTATTTATCTCAAGAAAATATACCGTAGACAGGTGTCGAAATATTCTGATTGTCATATGACACTCCTGAAGGTTGACGAATTATTTTGAGCATTATTCGATATATTTTCAAATTGGTCCGAGCCTGGGAGACGCTACGGCCGTGAGTCTCCTCGAGTTTTATTTTCAGCCACCTTTGCCAATGAACTCGCGAACAGACCAATGGTGATAATGGTTATATTATTATAGGGTTACACAATCTGATAATAATTTTAACCCGTCATAACGATATTTAATAACATGACATATTCAACTGGAGCCAAATATCATTTCAAGCGTTAGCGACCAGTCTCCTGAAGCCGGTTCTGCGGAATCTTCCCTGAGCGCATATTAGAGTTCCGTACAGATCCACGACCATATAATTCTGAAAGAGGTTAAGTGAACAATGACGAATGCTACTGAAGGCTTGATTCTACTTTGTAATAAACTCTTAGAAGTGTTACGTGAAGCTAAGAGTTTGGGAACCCTGCTCTAGATTAGCTAGCACCGAGAAAATTACGAGTAGGTATTAACTTGATGAAAACCTATGATGTAAATAGACGCAGTCGTCTCAGAGTCTACGCTCAAAGTACAATTCACATGAAAATTCAAATGTGAGGCATTATAACGACATTTTATGTCCGCTGTACGAAAAATCTTAATAATACTAGTTTAAAACACAAAAAAAGAACAAGAGCTCCGAGGCATGACGACGGACGTCAGCTGCGCAGTTTCAAGGAGAGATTTACGAGGCATTGAAAGTGTATTCCTAACATTTTATTTACATGCCACAACTATTAATCGAATGAAATGGTTGTAACATGCTGCAATGTTTCTGCACGGCGAGATTTCTATTCATATATATTTTGCGTCAACATTATGTCTAGGTTATTCTTATCGTAGAACCGACCGATCTACTTTAACGATGGGGATTTACGCGAATATTGTTATTTCATGAAAATTCTATAACTATGTCACGAGTTTTTATTTATGGGCGTAAAGTATACTAGCGTCACTATTTTTATATTGCATCTGAAGCTCATTATCAACATTGACAATGTGGTTTGATAACGTGGCCGTGAACTGTTTCAGGTGGCATCCATTATTACAATTTACAATACAATGTGTATATTGTATCATCAATAGTATAGTCAGTTAGATAGACAATATATATATTTTTTTTTTAATCCAGACTAACTATTTTATCTAAGCCCAACTAAAACTAATCTCAACCTTTTTATGATACGAGATAAGAGTATATTGTAATATCTGTAATAGGGGCGCCGGGGCGGCAAGTTAGTGCGTCAAAACATAATAGAATCAAAAATGGTGTAATGAAAATGATAGCAGCAAATGGCGGAAGGAGTCACAAAACTTAATTAAGTACTCCACTTTGACATTTCCAAGGATTTTTCCAGCAACATCTGAAGGAAATTACAATTTCCTACTTCCGTCACAAGTTTTCCTGTTAAAGAAAACGATCTGATGATTTTAATTAAATCAATCGAAGCTTGCCAATATTGAAATCCCGGGTGTTGCAAACTGTTTTCTGAAACTGTATTGTTTCCTCAGATTGTTCCGTAAAAGGTAAATTGAAACGTAAGCGAGAATTTACAGGATTTTCTATACCGTACACGTCATGTTTCAGAGAAACATATTTTTCATTTTCTTTGTTACACGAGGGTGTTTCAGGATTGAAATCTAGACAAGGTCAGGGTAAGCTACGAAAAATAAGGTTGTTTTCAGGACAAAGCTAGTGTTGTTAGTTATTGACGTGCTAGTATTCTGAAAGGTCGAAGGCGTTACTTTCAAACGAAGGCCGAGGCCATATGAAAGTTTTACGACTAGGTATCGCGTTGTACACAAACACAATCCATTACCAGATATACGAGGGGCTCAAAGTCGCGCCATCAAAGTAATAATGCTGAAATATTATGACAGCTTGAACACCAGCGGGTAATAACTTGGATTTTATCTATTCCGTGGCCAGTAGGCCGGTACAAACCGGATCGAAGTCCAGTAACCAGGGGTCACCTGCTATCTCGTTTGTATAAGCTTTACGTGAGCTGAAGATAAACAAAAATCGAAGACTTAGAATGTCGATGACATTAACGTTTTAAATAACAGGAAAATATTCATTGAACACGAAACCAGAAGACGAGCTTAATCATAAATCAGGACTTTAAAAGGATAACTGCAATAAAACGAATGCTAAAATATTCGAACGCAGATGGCAGGAAATGGAACAATTTATTCAAAACATCGCGTGCTTTGATTCCGATGTCGTCGAATTATTGTAAACTGTCGTGCGCTCGTTGAGCTCGTCCATTACCGCAGGTAAATTACAATGACTAAGCTCGTTTACCTTGCCTTCTACAAACATAAATATTGGGGTAACTTAATAGACTTGAACGTTTATTACTCATCATCATTAACTTGTTAAAGGATTAATAATCTATTTTTAACCTCCGAGGCTCCGACGCAAGACAAAGGGGTATATAATATAGCTGTGTGTCTATTAGCATCGTGGCTCCTAAAAAAAAGTTTTTTTAATAGAAAGCCAGTTGAATAAAGACGATTCTAAACCATGTCTTATTACAATCGAATCCGTTGTTTTGAGACAATGGTGCTTTGAAATGAAAATGTCAGCGATTTTTAAACGTTTCCAAGTTAAAAAGTTATTGCTAAATTGTCTGCAATTTTTTTTATTACAATCACGTCTCGGTACTCTGAATGAAATAATTTTTTTCCAGACAGAAGCCCGGTGAATATTCGCAAAATATGTATAGAGTATTTTGGCAAAGCGCCTGTGGACATTGCCCCGCGCTACACGCCCCCAATGACGTAAAACTTTCGAGACGCTTTTAACAAGTGCCCATAATTAACTATAATTAACAGGCTTACCGAGCATAAGTTTCCGAACATAAATAAATACAAATGAGCACGTGAAAAAATGCATTGTTTCAACGTAACGCATAACGAGATTATATCCTCAAATGCGTTTCTAAATTTGTACAAAAATGGTGGTGATAATCTACAATGACTAAACTAATGGTGAACTAATAATACACGTGCCCGACTACGGTTGAAAACAAAAGCGTCTGTTAACGACGATGACAGAAGTAATGAGCGATTGGACACCAATCCCAGTAGCCGATGCGATGCCAAGTCGGGTTCTGATCGGGTTTGATTACCGCGTTATAGCGTTACCAGGTCATTGTTTAGCTCATTACGGGTCCAACTCACCACTGTTACCTTGGGTGGCCAAAGCGACGGCCGCTGCGGTGCAACGTTTGCAATCCGTCTGGCACACATCGTCTGTAACACTTTGAGACTCTAAAAAAATCTTTAAAATCTAATGAGACGTAGATTTGCTTCACGCGTGATCCGCCATGACATGAATTTCACTATAAAACGCTGTGTCAGTAAAAACATCTCAAGAATCGAGTGCAAGGTCCCGCAACAGCAGATATCAGTGTACATTGCACAACAGATATTAAGTTAAAAAGGTAAATGTTTTGTTAGATAACAATACAAATCGATTCTTTTGTTATACTGATTGACCACGTTTTCATTTTGTTTAATAGGTCTTTGCCGACTTTGCAACCTTCATTACTTCACCCATTTTCATGTCAATGACCCTTATTCAAGTTATTAAACATCAATGGTATTTCTCAATACATTGTTAACTAACCTACCTGACAATTTTATTCTTTATCAAGAAATCCGAAGGGCATCGATTGTGATTTATAAGTTTCAATAAACCAAAAACAATTTAGATATCAGACTGAATTTCAATTACATTCATGTCGTATATGATTACATTACCGAAGAATATGTGGCCAGTAGTTTATAATTCTTGTGGAAATTTCAGACATGTTATACGTATGCGAACGTCACATTGCGACAATAAAGATCTTTGCACAACACCTAAATAGGTATAGTGTGAAAGATAAAGTAGGTACAAACAAAGATATTCAGCGGAAGCGGTAATAATTGATAATGGAAATGCAGACCGTGAACATTTCGGAAAAATGCAGATTTTCAGAGAATTCGACATGCATAGAAAATTAGACACTTATTGAGTTTAAGCAATATTTAAATCTAAACAAGATAGAGAAACAGTTTTCCGTAATCATTCGTTCTACTTCCCAATTCAGTGAATGTCAACTTCCATGTCGGAGAAACAGTTGAGTGCACATAAATTCAGTTACGTAAAACGATCCAATCACAATGTAGTATCTAATAATGTAGTATGCATTATAAATATTATAATATTTGGATTACAAAGTTTGTTCAAGTGGAGTCGATGACGTTTGAAGGCAATGTATCGTAAAAATATCGCCTGGTTGGAGAACCTCATAGGGCGATGCGTTGTGAGCGTGAACCATAGGAGTGATGTGGAACGCAAACAAGAGGAAGTTTTCAATTATTAATCACTTTTGATGTGTTTACGTCTACGCGAACTGAAATTCTGATGCGGTAGGTTTAAAATGAAAAATGTGGTAATGAGGCATGAAAATAACGAGCTAAAACACGTTTCCGAACCATTGAAATGTTAAAAGCGTAATAGAAATATGGGTTTTCGTTATTCCCCTCTAGATAGTGCCATTTTCCGGGATGTTGAACGTCGTAAGGTTCGAGAAACTGAAACATTTATCTCTGTGGAACCTTTTCTCATACAATTTTGCAATCATCTTTTTTTGTCGTTATGAAATTTACAGTGAACTGTACTGTTGTTGCTCACTCACAGTCACTGTACCTATTTAATATAGCTCCTGAGTGTTATTTAAAGACAGAAAAAAATCAAATCATTTTTTATAAATATTGCTGTGAATTCAGTTTCAGTCAGACATTTCGTAGTGGAAAAAAAACTTAAATAATTATTAGGTTAAGATTAGTAGGACAAAGACGTATCACTTAAATTATCTGAATAAAATACATATGACACCGCGCTAAAGCTTCGTTTTAGTTTTCATTGTTATCCCGTTATAATCAGTATGAAATGCAACAATAATTTGTACCTATGCAGGTACATCAATAAAAAATAACACACCTACTCTATTCCAGATGTCATTATAATCTCTTTACAAAATCCTTATAATGAGTGAATCAAGCTGAATACGTTTAATCACGTAACTATCACTGATATTCAGATATGTTCATGCTTTCGATTGAGATAAAATTCATGTATGTTGTAATGTAACGAACACTTGATATTTTAACGGTTTAGGGGGCTAGACGAGAAACTTCAAACTCCGGAGATGGAGACTAGCCTAGCCTGGAGAATAGTATAGAGTATGAGAGCTTTCAGAATAGAGCTTCCATCTATTCATATCAACTATCTCTGCTGCTCCAACTGTAGATCAAATATCTAATTGTTTAAAAACAAGTAAGCCCTTACTGGTTGGAAGAGGGTGAAATTAAACCTGCAAAGATAGATAAAGGACTTAAACCAACCAAACCAACATAATAAAGAGCGCTAGTAAAATAAAAACTTGTAATTATTTATCAAGAGCATGTGATTGATTATCTAGCGAGCGCTGAACATAAATTCTCCAGCATAATAGAATGTTTGCAACATTTTATTTCAAGATAGGTACGCCGTGAACGTGACCGTGAATGAGCTAATGCGTCACACACACATGAATACTCACGTGGTGTGGACGTACTGAAGCCCCTTGACTATCCAAGTATACCATCACACCAGCTAATTCTATTTTTATAAGGAGATTACCGATAGAAAATGTATTATTCAAAGGGGAGCTGGAGCGTCCTTGGGAGGTTATTGAGTTGACGAGATTTCCACGATTGCACGAGGCAAGTGGCACGATTGCAAGTGGCTCGATGCACTTATTAACATATATAATATAAAGTGCCTCGCGATAGCCTTCTAAGCAATAGGCGATGTTTATGTAACAATGCAATTTATCTTTAGGTGAAATGGAACCGATTTAACTAAACACAAACAGCACGAGCGTGAATCGATGACGTGCTGTAATATTTATTGATCTCTCATTACACTGTCAGACTGATCGAATCGATAACTGTAAGTACTTATGAACGTGCTGACCTCACAGGAAAGTTTAACCGAAAGTCAAGCCAAAGGCCAAATAAGTGGTCTAGGTATCACTTTTCATCCAACTTCCTATCAAATGAAAATGTCGCTAAAGTGGATCTTTCATGTTAACAGCCAACATCTTTTCGTTAATTATACATTGTGACGTGCAAATGATTTTTAACCTTAGGGACCACCCTAGGCCAGGCTTAGGCCATATATTTGCCTGATGGTAGGTACCATGTTGTGAACAATCTGGTCTCCTACTTACTTAATTTAAAGTAAGCCTAAGCAATCGGTGAGCTGGTAGACACTTTAATTGAATGTGAATATAACATCTGTTTAATTAAATGGACCAAATAATTATCTACGTTTGTCATTGTCATGTATTCTGCGTGCGAGTGACTGAAATAGTCTTTACTTTACCTACGACGGAAAGGACATGGTAGGATATGCTTTTAGGGTGAGAGGCTGTTTGTTTTTTTGTTTGTTTAAACCAGTAGTTCCCAAATTGGTCCAGGTGGACCCCCAGGGGTCCACGGAAGACTCGACGGGGGTCTAAGTTGGGCGTGACCAAAAATGGGGGTCCACAATCGCAAGCGGGGGTGCATGAAAATTGAATAAAATTTGTGAGAATTGATTGGTTCTTGTGCTGTGAGTCATTGTAGATATCAAGAAAGTGAAGTAGGATGGAGTCACTCGCAGCACAAAAATATAATTTAATTGAAAATTGGTTTAGTCGACTTTATTTTCAAATAATTAACCCTATCAAGCAATCAATTCTAACCAATTTTTTCGAAAACTGTTAATATATCGTTGAAACTCAGCAACAACGCAAGTTTCCATAGATTATAGAGCTAATCTTATTTTTTTTTTCGAGATTTAATTTAGAAATTAGTGGTAATGTAGCTGCAGGGGGTCCACCGGATCCAGCAAAATTTTGAAAGTGGTCTATGGAACAAAAGAGTTTGGGAACCTCTGGTTTAAACGAATCATGTCCGAGGTTTTATAAAAAAATTACAACTGAAATAGGTCACAGAAGGCCAGAAGCCATTGATCCTCGCGGCATCAAATCGGAATTACGATGCTGGCAGTCTCGTGCAGTAAAGCTAGCTCGAGGGTAAATAAAGACCGCTGGCAGAGCCAGGAACCGAAATAAAACGCTTTGCCGCAAACAAACCCGGCTAACACGAAATCTCTAAAGATTATACGATTACCGAAATAAAGTCATAATCCCCTAGACTTTGGCCATCTTCGGCCATTATTGTGACTTGGCAATACGAGAGATGACATCGAAACTCCGAGGTCAGTGCTGCGAAGTATGTATTGCTATCTTATCTCGCAAAGGTTATAAAATATGAACTTTTATGACATTCAAAGCAAAGCACATCCACGTGAGCTCCAGTGATAGGCAATTCGGATTGTGGGGGGTTATCTGAACGTTCAAATAGTACCATAAACAATCTAAACTTTAGATTCTAAAGAGTCGTATTTGTTAGGTAAACAAAACACTGCCGCATCATAATAAACCTCGTATGTCTTTGCGGATACGATTTCGTTTCAGGGCTATCGGAAGTCATCTTCATCTTTAGCAGTCTTTTACAGTTTCCTCAAGAACGAAGAAGAATCGACCTTAATTTAAGTGCAAAGTGGAATTAAATTAATGTTCTATTTCTAAATCTGAATCCATTAAAATACTATACACGTTATCATCAGCTGAAAATATTATCACGGAAAACGGGACTGTATTTCGCAACATAAACGCAATTACCGACTTGGCACCGAGTTTGGGTTCCGTCGACCTACCTCACGTGTCAAAACGTCATAGAACAAATAAAGTACTTAACATAGTTTTACTTGTGTCCCATTAACACATAGTGGTTTGTAATGTACTAAAATATAGTATGAATGAGATTTAATCAACCACCCACGTCAGGTGAGGTGACCTGTTGACGTAACACAACATATATGTGTCAGTGAGTAAGTAACGTAACCGGATGCATGCATCGTAAAAAGAAGAGAAATATCCCGTCATTTATTCATTTATCTAACTAATTAACTATGTCCGAATTTAGCAACTCTAGGCACCGCTATTATACTTACCTGTAGGCTTATTGTCTAACTCGCTCGCAATTGCCATCGTGTTCATTTTGACAGTTATTGTATGAATGTGACAGCTAGCTGATTCCGATGCCAATTGTCAGCCCATACATGAACTGTCAAAATGAAAACGATGGCGATTGCGAGCGAGTTAGACAATAAGCCTACTGGTGCTCTATTGGCAACCAAATAAATGAAAGATGTAAGTAGCCATTACTCTTAACTTAGGGCATTATGGTACGCCAGCTAAACCAGGATGACCAGGATCATACAAAATATCCAAAATATTCAAAGAAACGGAATGACATTGGGTAGTTTGATCGAACGACCCGCGAAAGATTCGAAAATCGGCGAAAACAGACGGCATGGCTATATAGATATAGGATATAGACTAGGTTGTATTGTATCTACGTAACGCAACCTTGAAGTCTTACACAAAAATATAGCTGAAAACAGGATTAGACTCACAAGGATTTTTCAAACGTCATTAGCAGGTTGGTAGATTGTTTGAAACAAATTGGGGACTTGACGACGGTCAATTACCTATTTACATTACATTACTTACACGAGCAAAAATAATGGGTCGCTTTTCATACAAATTTGTATGGAGAATGACTCGTTATTTCTGCTCGCCAGTAGGTAGGTATACCATAACATAGCTCCCGTGTCATTCTACTAAACTAGAATCTAATAATTAGAGGGATACCTTACCTACCAACGGAAATTACGCGATGTCGCACATGCCCTAATCTAATCATGTGTATTAAATACGGGTCTCTTAGATCGAAAATTAATTGTACGCACAACATTAAATCAGCAGATCTGTGCTATATAGAAAAATATCTCCTTTCTTTAAACCTTCTTCACCATATTTTTTAGCCAGTTCTTAGTGAAATTGAATTTTACACATTCAATTCATGCCTCGGTGGTAGTCGGTTGCTTCAAAGGTTGACCTACCCTACCTGGTGGTGGTGTAATAGACTAACTTTACTAAATAAAACGAATCAGTTTCAGATTGCGTAGGTACAGATGTCGTGAAAAATCTTTTATTATCTCGGAAATTTTCGTATTTGTATGATATTTGTCATGGTATTACTGTACATGTAGCGTCGCTACCATGTTGCTTAATTAAAAATATTACAATTAAAGAATAGCCTTAAAAAATTGTGTCAGATTATCTTTATCGACTTAATGAATATTTAATTTCTAAGGATTAATATGGAACAAAATTACATTCTCTTAAAACAGATCTGCGAAACGACAGGGTCAACGCCCTCGATTTGAAATTCAAATGTCGAAATTTCGCGAATTGTAATGCAGATTTATACAAATGGTGCGAACGTAACAAGGATGAAGGTCATTGTCTATGGACCTTTCTTGGCGATTCCAGTTTTGCGGTTGGTACTATTTCGGGGAGACAAGACAATGGCGCGAAAAATCTTGTGATTTATCTTGGCACGAGTCGATAGTAAACAAACAGTGAATCGTAATGTTTCCGGCCGGCTTTTCACATGAAAGATTGGTTATGGGATATTTATACCTACTGTGTTGGTTCCAAAACCAATAAAAACGCTCAAATAGTCAGTATCAGTATGTTTGTATGCTATTAGAAAAGAAAATTATCATCTAATCATCTAATATTTACTTTATTTATAGTAAAGAATGTTGTTATGATTATGACTGCGTTCATCTTTTTATCTAAGGATTTATTTTTCTCTCAAATAACATTTCGTCAGTTCTTCAAAAGGTGAGAGGACTAGAGGAGTCAGACAACTGCTTCATAAAGTTGTAATTTGTCAAAAACTTTCACTTGGAGAGAGCTCTATCAATTTAAAACATATATAAATGTACCTAGGCGATAAATTAAGATCAATGTTGATTCAAAATATTACATGCAACAAATCCAATAGTTAAGTAACTTAATAACAGGTAAGTTACAAATCTATTTAACTACAGTCAAATTCTCACAATTGCTTGGTTGAAGGAATACAGAACAAAGTAACACTCATTTCCGATACGACGCGACGGGTATCTGAATGAAAACCGATTGTTCAATATTCACAGTAAAACCTGTTGGTTTCAGCAAGTGACAATACGGCCGCAATGCAAACAAACAAACAGACAACACAAGTGCCAACACAATAGTAGTTGTTATGGTGTACTTTTTTAATTTGCTGTTATTTATTGGTCCAGTTCTGCCAGTAGTCAGATAGTAAATTGGGCAGGAATAACACAAAATAAATTGGTTTAAACCTTTGCTAAACAAAGCCTAGGCTAGGCACAAATAATAGTTTATATATAAAAGAAAATAAATAAACAGGACTATAATAAAAATGAACAAATTAAATAAAAACTCACCTTCATCTGGGGTGAGATCTGCAAACTTTACTCCTCCACTGAAAACAAAAGAAAAGCGTAAAATAACAATTTGTATACAGTTTTTATTGCAAGTGTATAAAAATAAATTTCATTGTTATACTCCCAATTTATTGCAATTATAATAAAATTGATAATTATACATAATATGGTACATACACTTACAATAATATCTATCAGTAAACTCATAAACATCCAATGCAACATTATTTGTATCAGATATTTTTGAGTATTTTGTTCTGTTCAATATTATTGTCAGTGATTGTACAGGGATTGATTTAAGAATCAGCACCCGTTTGTATGCCCATTGTATATAACTCAAAATACAGTAAAGTGTACCATTTATTAACATTGCAGTCCAAATATGCGTTTCTTCAGTGCATGCTAGTTTGTTTGGGTTTCAAACTTGAGTTACGATAAACAATCCAGGGGCGTAGCTACCGCCGTATCTGCCGTATCAATTATACGGGGCCCCGGGGCCACGGGGGCCCCCGATGTGCGTAAGCAAAAATAAATGTGAGAAATCTTTACCCTTCATAAGGGCCCCCAAATATTTTTTTATACGGGGCCCCACCAAGGCACGCTACGCCCCTGAAACAATCACTAAAATTTGAAAAATATCTAAAATTAAAAATATATATTTGAAAAGCGAACAAGTCTCTGAATACCTAACAATACTAACAAGTAACCAGCCTTTATTTGACCAAGCTACAGTTGTTATTCCAATGTTTCTTCAATACTTAAAATGCAAATAATATATGATGATGATTCTGGTAGTATTATTTTATACTTTCCTATTTAATTACTCAATCCTCACACTACCAAAGATAACTTAGATACATGATAGGTACAAGTATATTTTTTGTAAAATTCAAAAACAGCTACATTACAAATGATTCTAAGATATAAATGATTGATCTCAACACTCTTGATATGTTTTTTGCTGGTATTTATGCAATGGTTGAGACGATTGCCAGTTTTTTATAAACAAAAACATTCAATTTTGAAACCCAAAGCGCATGACTTTCAGTACGCACTGTATAAATTTTTGAAGGTTACACTTCGTACCTGAGGAGGACGGTAGCCGTTTCCGGCACCCGGAACACCTGGAAATAAACACAACGTGGAACGACGATCTTATCGGATCCCCAAATGGAGAAGCCAAAAACCACATAACCTATACAGCTTCGCTATCACATGGCATTACAGTTGCACTAGTAGCCTAAATGCTTGTTAGATGTTTTAACATTTTAATACATGTATTTGAATTGTTTTTTCATGAAGAGAACAAATGAGATGTGCCAAATATAAATAAAAGGGCTGAGGAGCAATAATACCTACACACAGCAATATTTTTTTAATAAAAGCATCAAAAAAGGAACAAAATATATTTAGACAGTACAACCAGTCCTTCATTCATAAGTAGTTAATCTTTTTAAATAATAGGCTTTTTATCTTTGAGACCAATTAATAAAAAATGTAGGATTCAATATATACAATAAGAGATTTACAAAAGCATTTTTATTTTTTGGCACAACTCAGGTAAAAACTTGGCTAAGGGGCTTAATGAAATCTATGTCTAACAATTCTATAGAATTCTAAGAAAACAATCAATTTGTTTTTAGGATCTATATTGTAATTTGGAGACAAATATCAATTTTAATCTTGTATGTATGCTTCAAAAGACTAGGCTTTATTCTAAATAGCAGTTACTAATTAGAAAATGATAATAATATTAAATAATGCTCACCTTCCATCCCAAATTCTCGAAGAACGTACATAAACGAGACTGTCCGGTAGTTTTTCCGCCGCAGGGTCCTATAATATTTCATGAAAATATATTCAGTAAATTGAAGAGGAGTCCACGTGTTGGTGTCTATTTTTACAAAAAATCCGGGATTGTACATCTCGGTCTCAATTAATAAAAGTAACATAAGAAACTACACTAATTGCATCCTGAAATGGATTTTATACAAATGAAAAAGAAATGTAAGATGATACTGAATTGAACACAAACTTACCTCCAGTAAGAACCAGCTTGTAAACGATTTTCTGCGCCTGGTTCGCCATTTTATGTAAGCACATTAATACGGATTTAAATTAAATTAAAGAACTATTGTTACTACACACATAAATATCATAAAAATATTGAATTTACAAAAGTATTAAAAGCCATCACAGTACGACACGCATCGCCTGTCAGGCGTGCGAAAATAAAATGAATGAGACGATGCGATTACACGGAGATCGACGAGACGGACGATGTCTGAGTGTTGCCAATTAACTTTTGCAAAAGTCACTAGATAATGTTGAAAAAAGTAACTACTGTTGCGCCGGTCCCAGAAACAATGAGAAATATTATATAGTAGAGCCATCTGACGCTTTTATAATAGGTATCTCAGATTTTTTCTAGAATATTTTAGCAGGTGTTTGGATTAGTTAGATTGGCTGTTAACACTTAAACTTAGCTTTTTCAATTAAATTTTTGATTTAAAATTTAGTCCCGTCCTTGACGTGGTTCACACCATCGATCAACGTATGGAAACATTTTATCAACTATGATTCAAAAATCCTGATAGTCAAAAAACCAAAGCTGCGATGGAAAAAAATACAATATACTTACTTGCACATCGGTACCGTAATTTCATAACACTCAAAACGTACAAAATAACAATGGTGATGACAAAAAGATCTAGTCAAGTTGGGAAGCTTTTTTTGCGAAAAAAATCGTTTAAATAAAGTTGCCGATGTACCCCTAAAAGTCGCCATATGTAGCGAGTAAGTTGCTAGTACGGCAACACTATCTGACTGACGCTGACACGGCTGTCAAAAGCGTAGAATTTCATGAACGAAAGGATTTACTCTATGGTCTTAAAATTAAAAATAAGCCAACGACAACGACAACGGGCCTTATCGACTGAAAGTCGAAATTTCTTTCGTGCCATTTCGGTCACACAAAATAAACATTATCATGAGTGGGAGGGACCATAAGATACGAATTTCTAATTATCCCCTCTAAACTCTGAGCTTTAAACACTGGAATCGATTTTTGTATTCATGGACTACCTATGTTATGTATATGAATATGAAAAGAAGGAAAAGTATGAGAACTAAATAAATCCGGGTTTACATGGAGGACTTGAATATTTCACTAAAATTTCAAGCCAAAAGAATTAAACATCTGCTTGCGATTGCGATTCAAATTCAGTCTTAAAACTATGAAATAGAACTCAATGTTAACTAAAATGTTTAGGAATCAAAAAGAGAGGAGTTGGAAAGAAATATATTTAATTGTAACTTTATAGTAAACATAACTAGTAAGTAACCACAGTAATGTATTAAGTAACTCCTAAACTATTTACAGTAATACTACAGACATTATCATTTGATGTTTGGCTGTTATCTAACACGATAACAGTTAAGTTTGTGTTTGAACACATATCTATGGATCTGCTGTCTTGATCTTTATCCATAAATAGTACCATCATGGGTATATGCTGCCAATATTTACCTAGACACCGATTTCTCTTTTCTGTGGGAAAAGACTCCTTAACATCTGATGTTTGGTCTCCATCATCTAAAATATAAAAAGACATTTATTAATATTATGTACGTAAAAGAAACAAGTGCAAGTCAGACTCAGATATAGTGGGTTCGACACCACTACAAAATTACAATTGTTATGATCAAGGAAAAATTATGAAATAGCTAGTTTTATATATGGGGACTGCCTTCAATTATTTAAACTGTATTTTACTTTCAATATTTTGATGCACACTCAACAATATTTTTTAACAGTTTATCTAAACTAGATAACAGTTCAAAAGATACAGACCAATGATAGACATACATATAAACAGACTTACATAGATAGTGGCAGTGGAGCCTTATAAATATGAAAGTATTTGTTGTAGCACTAGTGTCTGACAGTGACAAACAGATTTAATTTTTTTACACTTATTTTAAAAACTAAAGTGTACCTTCTACTTCAGCATTTTCATGGTCCACCCAGCGTGTCTGTATGTTCACACAAACCATACAAATATTTAGCTGCTTACATAAAAATCTTGCGTAATTTACAAATGTATTGAGAAATGATAAACCTGAAATTTTATTTTGAATTAAATTTGAGTATCAGTTTGATTAATAACTAATAATTTATAAAAAAATAATCTTACCAATATTATTTTCATCACCTAAAAATTGAAACATCAGACATGGCAATGAATCAATAATAATAAGTGCTAAGTTTTCAACAGGCATTGTCTCATTTTTCAACATTTTAAAAAGTTCTACTAGATCTTCCATGGTCCATATGTGAATTATTTTCATTTTGAACATGATCAGAGCCATTTCCTAAAAGGTAAAAAAAAAAAAAAACAAAATGTCAGTATATTGTACAATATTTATTAATGAGTTTTTTTATCTTTTAAAGTGTTGACTGCAAGAAATTGGTGACTGTTCAAAGTATAAAATAGTTTAATTGAGACAGATAACTAGTGGTACTTTTACTTTAGTCATAAATTATGATAAAACACGTTCTTTATTATTCTTCTTGATAAATTACCTTGTGTGAATATCCACATGCATCTAATATTTTTTGAACTCTTATAGCTGAGAAGTCACCCTTTGTATCAACATAGAGTACAGTATTATCAGCATTTTTGGCACAATTTATAGCAAGTTGAAGGCAAAGTTGTGTTTTTCCTGAGTCAGCCAGCCCACATACCTCTGTGATAAAGCCAATGGGCAAACCACCACCTGTAGCCGCATCTAAACTGAAAATAGATGAGGGAAAATAAGTACTTTATAAAATGTTTATAAAGGACTTCATGCTGAGTAAGTTCCATTTTTTTTCCAAGCAGATTTCCAGCCATTTTAAAAATTAGGAAATTCCCGATTGATACAGAAGATTTTTAAACAAAATAGAGTATTCGTTTTAAACAGGATTAATACCACTTGCGTGTTTACCTCAAAATGCCAGTGTTTAAACATTTTCTCTGTCGCAACGTATCTATTTTCAACGAACCTACTTTTATTAGAGGGGCTGCATATTTGTTTAAAATATCATTTCTGACGGCTAAAACCTGGGGAAGGGTCAGTTTAGTTAGAATTGTCAATTTTTCTACGTCTTCCTGTAGAAATTCCAATATTGTTGTAATACGGTTTTGAGCTAAAGTTCTCAATACGCCTCCAGTTAAATACACGTGCTCCTCTAGTTTTAGCATTTGCATGTTTAATGATTTGCTACGAAATCACAGACTACTAAGGGATACTAACTACGAATACGAAATCAATAATCTCAAATTCAAATTTAAGAAAAGTGGCTCCATCAACTTTTTGATGATTCTGCTCAAATCAAAATATTTTTGTTTTTGTTTATTAAACTTTGAATCTAAGTGACAGTTTTGATTGACACTGACAGTGACAGTTTCCAACAGACAGGCATATACAACTGAAAATGTTCGTTTCGATATGAACTAAATTATTCCATTTTCGCCAATATCACGGGTTTATAAAACTTGATGATTGTGGGTACATGTACTCCCTGTATCTAAACGGCTAAGTCTGAAATTTGCCGCGAATGTTCTTCATGCAACATAAATGAAAACTACAATGAGGTTTTTGGTCAATTCCATTGGTTTATTGTAAAAACACTCGAGAAAATTATGTAAAAATTTAAATTCAAAGGTCATATCGTGCCGCTTCTCTCACTTCCATATTAATTAATATTAGAGTGAGCGGAATGGCACAAAGCGAGCGGAACTAAAGGCAAAAGGCGCAAAAGGGTAAAAGCTCGGTAAAAGCCAGTAATAGATAAAATCTTTTGTTGGCAGCATTGCGCATGTGTATATATATATATATCTCTCTCTCTCTCGATCATAATGCCGCTGACGCCCAGTGTTGCCAGATCGTGCTTTTTGAGCGGTACGCGTGCTTTTTACGTGCGGAGACAAAAAGCGTGCTAAAACGGTGCTTTTTGGGGTTACGTAGCCAAATGGCAAAAACGGAACCCTTATAGATTCGTCATGTCTGTCTGTCCGTCCGTCCGTAAGTCACAGCCCCTTTTTTCCGTAGCTATACTGTTGAAACTTGGCAAGTAGATGTATTCTGTGAATCGCATTAATAATTTCACACAAAAATAGAAAAAAAAATGTTCTCTCATGGACCGCAGTTCAAATATCATGTTTTTTTTTTCTTTTTGTTTGCGCGAGTGTGCGTGTGTGTAGTTTTCACTTTCACTCCCGGAGTGCTACCCGGTGTTTTTTTTATTTATCATTTGTCTGTCTATATAAGTAGGTATATAAAATGACCTCACACTGCCTACATTTTGCTTAAGAGCAGGGCTCTGGTAACACTAGATTTTATAATAGCTTGGCGAATTTGTACGGAACCCTCGGTGCGTGAGTCTGACTAGCACTTGACCGGTTTTTGCTCCTGGTTCAGTACGCTCAATAGCGTCGAAAAGCTTATTTCATAATTCACTGATTAATTTTCTTAATTTTTTTAAATTATTTTTAAGCGTGGAAAAATGCGTGCTTTTTTATTTAAAACCGTGCTTTTTAGCCATTCGATTCGACCGTGCTTCTGGGTGCGAGTGCTCTGGCAACACTGCTGACGCCCGCCATTTGTGTTTGCTGTCAAAAACACGGACGGATGTCGTGAATATTTTTTTAATACGATCGAAGCGCAATTACTTAGATATTATTATTAGTTAAGTTTATAATTTCATTTCTTCCATCATGTCTTTATCGCTGGACAAAGATGCATTTTTCCGGCGCATGAAAAAGCTGTATACTGCGTGGAAGGTGGGTTTCATTTCGTGGTGCACAATATCTCGTTTTCCGCACGTTGGCTTAAATTTTGTTGTTTGTAGACTGCTGCAGCCGATTCGAAGAGTGAAGATCCTTTGGCGAAGGTTGATTGTATTGTCTCGTGTGTTGGGGTTGACGAGGAGACACTTTACAGCAAGTCTACAGCATTACAGGTATGCTTTCATTTGTTAATAAATAACGCTAACGTTTTCTTTTTCGTTCTTATTTATACATTTTTTGTAACTGCTCTCTCGTCGCAACTTTAATCTGCTTGTACACGTGTAGTTAGTATACCCATTTTGTTAGGTCATCTATAATTCTAAAAGATTCCATTTTCAATGTTGCTACCACGCTTGTGCGCGAAAGCCTGCCGCGCCGCGCACGTGTTGTCTCTTTCTAGCATGGACGATGTTTATTGCTATGAGTAGGATAGATCATGTTTGGTTAGTTTGTTTATAAATCATTAATATTTCAACAAATCATAATGATTTATAAACAAACTAAAAGAAAAAAACTTGGATTGAAATTACTATTGTAGAAATTTTAATGTATTTCCCAAATAAGCATGTGTAAAAATCACTGTATATTGTATTACTGATGCTACTATGGTATCTGATGATATGAGATTATATTATTTATCTACTCATTTTATTATGTTCCTAGTCCCAAAATACCATTCTAAAAGCAGAAAGTAAATTAATTGGTCCCGCACCAAATTTAATGATGGAGATAGAAAATTTGTTTGTTGTTTACATGTCTATTGCCTGATATTATGCAATCACGACTCATATATCTCCTATCCTAGGGGCGTAAATCTTAGGAATCATGTTATAGGCGATGTGGTTAGCAACCCATCACTATTTTGATTCCCCTTTCCACCTATTTGCACACAATCACGCTAAACATGGCCATTGTCTTGTTACCTTAAGCTTTGTCTACCCTATAAGGGATAAAGACTTTATTTGTGTATGTAAGTATATATCAGAGGCGTGGCGTCCATAGAACTCGATTCCCACCGGCTTGCCTATTTTAAGGCAGTTGGGCAATTTATTGTGCAGAATTAGAGGAAAAGGCTAGTTAAGTTCCCTTTGGCTTGCCTTCTGATATACTTGACGCCACGCCACTGGTATATATGTATGTATGTATGTATGTATGTATGACTCGTCTAGGGTTAGCATTATAACATTATTTAAAAAAGTACTTAAATGGATGCTCAATTAGGCTAGAAAGAGCAGAGACAATACATGCTATGTCAACTATTTTGTGTGCCTCAAGTCAGATTGTACCTATATAGGTAATATTTAAAAAAAATTATTCAAAGATTTTACCTCACTTGCCAGTAATTTATGCCATTTCTAGTAGTTTATTCAGGAATGATTATTAGATATTTAAATAACTTTCAGACATGGCTGTTTGGCTACGAGCTCCCAGACACAATTACAGTACTAACAGAAGACACTATGTGTTTTTTGGCAAGCAAGAAGAAAATAGATTTTCTCAAACCGATAGAGAGTGGGAAAGAAGATTCAGATCTACCTCCAGCCAAATTACTTGTCAGAGATAGAGTAAGTTCTATTTGTTACTAATTAGCTGTTGCTATAAATTTCTTTGTTAATTATAATAATCCTACGAGGCAGGGGTCTGTAAGTAGTTTTAGTTGGGGTCCGAATACTGTGGAAAATTTTAAAGAGATCCAGAAAAAAACTAGTATACCTTATCTACATATTAATTGATACTAGGTAGGTATACAATGCAACGCATTACAATATTTGGTGGTCTGCAGTTCAACTTTTTGCGGTCCGCAGTTCAACCTTTCGCTGTCCGCAAACGGACAGTGGTCCACCTGGTGCCAACGGTTGCTACAAGGCAACTTGTGTAATGAATATTTATATAAATACAGTTTAATAGACAAATGTTTTTAATTGTTTTTTGAATTACGATAAGATATTACAGTCCGCTAAATTTTGTTTTGCAGAATGACAAAGACAAAGAAAACTTTAACAAACTCATAACTGAAATCAAGAAGTCTAAAAATGGCAAGGCTCTTGGTCTCTTCATCAAGGATAACTACCCTGGTGAATTCTGTGAGAGTTGGAAAGCTGCGCTAAAAGCAGAGAAGTTTGAAAATATTGATGTTAGCTCGTCATTTGCTAACCTTATGGCCACAAAGGAGGATTCTGAAGTCATCACAGTAAAGAAAGCGTGTCTTGTGACAGTGGATGTGTTCACAAAGTATTTGAAAGATCAAATCATGGAAATTATAGATTCTGACAAGGTGAGGTTTTACTTTTCTGCTGCGATTTCCAAAGAAAGTTCCTCATAACTTCATAAAACAGTTCTAATACATAAAAAAAAAATGGTTTATTCAAAAGAAGAAATGTTTACAAAAAGAGCTTACTGATGGTTCCACACTAGGCTAGGCCTGTCACGTGGCAACCGGATTCGGGGTACTTTCATACAATTTACTATATAATACTAAGCCTAAATTTAATTTTATTACAGAAAGTAAAGCATTCAAAGTTAGCTGAAGGTGTGGAAGCAGCAATATCAGACAAGAAATATGTCTCAGGAGTCGACACAAGCCAAGTAGACATGTGTTATCCTGCCATCATCCAATCAGGAGGCCACTACAGCCTCAAATTTAGTGCTGTGTCCGACAAAAACCACCTGCACTTTGGTGCTATAGTGTGCTCTCTAGGCGCTAGATACAAATCTTATTGCTCCAACATTGTCCGTACATTGCTGGTCAATCCGACAGACGAGGTTCAGAGCAATTATAACTTCTTACTCAACTTAGAAGAGGAGGTTATGAAGAAGTTGGTAGCTGGTGCGAAGCTGTCGGCAGTCTATGAGGCAGGACTCGAACTGGCAAAGAAAGAGAAGCCCAAACTGGTTGATAATCTCACGAAAACTTTTGGGTATGTTAAAAGCAGTGGTGTGCAGCGGCTTGCAATGCCAGGGTAGGCAGTGAAAGAAAGAAAGAAAGAAAAAAAGAAAATGTTTATTGACACAAAACGACACATAAAAAATATGGCAGTGGTATGGGACACACCACAAACCCCTTATTCATAAACGCTCTATAGGCTTCTGCTAATTTAGCAATCGTTTGTCCTTATCTGTGAAATTGCTAAGTTGGCAGCCTATAGAGCGTTTATGAATAAGGCCCTTATTATAAGGGGGTTAGTATGCGCTGCCTACTTTGGCGAATCCCCATTGCACACTCTAAGTTATGATTTTTGATGAAGCATTTTTAAAATAATGCATCTGAAATGTACTGTTGTTGTTATTAATTAATTTCATTGTTATCAATTTGTAGTTTCGCAATGGGTATTGAGTTTCGAGAAAGTTCTATCCTGATTGGTCCCAAGACGAATGTGGTGGCGAAAAAAGGCATGGTGTTCAATATCAACATTGGCTTGGCTAATCTGACAAATAGTGCTGCCACAGAAAAGGAAGGAAAGGTAAAGCTTATCCCACAGTTTTACTATTCCCAATGTTATTCCAACTTAATCATAGTATGGTTAATACCAGTGTCGTAACTACAACGTCAGGGTCCCGCGGCAAATTCATCAGATGGAGCCCTTCCTATAAAGAAGTGCATCATCTTCCCTTCTGTGCTCAAGGCCAAGCCAGTTCGGGGCCCCATAGAGCTGGGGGCCCGTGGCATTTTGCCAGCCCTGCCACCCTATAGTTACGCCACTGGTTAATACTTCTCCAATAAGTTTGCATACATTTCCATTTAATAAAAATAATATAAAAAACGTGGATTACTGTTTTTGTACCCAACAATATTCTGTTCTTAAGTTTCTTCATTTGTTTTCCAGACTTACGCACTCTTCATTGGTGACACAGTATTAGTAAACGAGGAGCAGCCAGCGACCCTGCTGACACAATCTAAGAAGAAGATCAAGAACATCGGCATCTTCTTAAAAGACGATGACGAAGATGAGGAGGAGGAAAAAGAAAACAAGACTGAAATACTCGGTGAGAAAAATTGTATGGATTTCGAGTGGCTTATGAGATAACTATCTTTTGCCCGCGGTTTCGCTCGCCCGAGTCATCAGAACTGGTGGTCGATTTTACTGAATACCAACCCATGACCCATGGGTGTTGAAAAAAATCTGTGGGAAACTAGACTTAGCCTTTGAGATTTCGAGATAATGTTTTTGTAGGCTTAGGGCCTGTTTCACCACTCCTTAACTGTCAGTTATCTATAGTGTCCGACCGAAACACGATTTTTAGCCGAAACCGAAACCGAATATTCGGTTTTTTCTGATTTCGGCCCAAACTGAAACCGAAATTTTTGAAGACGTATCAAACAAAATATTCAAAATTACTGTACAAATCGTAAGGAAAAGGTTATTGCAAGGATTTCTTATATGAGAACAGTTACTTTTTTGTTAAACTAATAAAATAAAATAAACTGCATGCATACTACTGACGCTGGTCTCAGCTGGGCCGGCCGCCTGTGCATTACCTATACCTACCCGGCCGAGCGTGCCCGAATTAAGCCGAGCGCTCCCGATGCGAGAGCCGTGAGAGGCCGCGAAGTAATTTCGGCCCGGCCGAAGGTTTCGGCCGGATTATGGCCGAAACCGAAACTTCGGCCGAAATCACTTTTGGCCGAAATTGGCCGAAACCGAAATTTCGGTCAGACACTAGTGATCTATGATTCCGTCTCTATTTATTACTCCGAAACAGACAGAGACGTCATCATACATAACTGACAGTTAAGGAGTGGTGAGACAGGCCCTTAGTCTCTATGCTGATACCTAAAATGAATTTATATTGCATGTTGTTTTCAAAGTGATCCGTTTACTATGGCAGTTACATTGATTGTGCAATAGAATAAAGCTATAGTAACATTTTGATACAGATGTTCTACGAGTAATTCACCAAGGTCTTTGGGGTCTTAATGAGTTAGTTGTATGTATATTTTATGTGCACATTTTTTGCAATCACATAACCCATTCAAAAGTTAGCCATACTAATATGAAGTGTATTATGACATAATACATTGTAACAACATTAAAAGCCAAATTTTCTTGGTGAGCAAAGTATTTGTATGTACACTTCAATTATTAGAGTTTTTATCTGCTGTTCTTATAACAAAGTTTTTGCGTTAACTTTGTAAAAAGCTGTTTGATTTATAATGTTTTATTTACTTACATGCAATCGTCGACGGATAGAAAATGGGGGTGAGTATTTTATGTTATACACAAACCACTACTTGCATGTACGTCAGAACATAAAAAAGCATGCACAAAGTGGATTATATTACAGTTTTACAGTCAACATCAACATATGACATTCTTGGATTCAAAAATGATCCTAAAATGGTTTTGTTGTTTTGGATTTATAAAGTAAACTGTAGTTTTGTTACTGCTCTAAGATAGATATACTTAGGTGTGTACAGATTATGCGCGGCAGCCGCGCGAGCCAGTGTTCGCGTGAACATTGGCTCGCGCGGCAAATGTTCGATGGAATTTAGGTAGACCGCGGCGGCTGCGCGAGGCAAGCGATCCAACTCGATAGGCGCGTGGCGCACGCGCCAATCATTTCGTTATAACCATGGACGCTCGTGGTCGTGCGGCAGCCGCGTTTATTCTGATTCATCACATCATCAGCAATAATTTTAAAGGCGTTGGTAGGTGAATCGATTGCAATGTGGTATACAACTAATGGCGGACATAAGACATGAAGTCGTGGAAGACACCATAAAAAACTTTTTACGAGTGTCACAGGCCGAGTTCGAGTTACTCAAATCATTAATAGGGCCAAGTGTTGCGAAAATGGATACGCAATTTCGAGAAGCGCTAACATTTTCTCATTTTCCTACTAATTTCCTTCCACGCATCATGCCTTAGTGCCTTGTTGTGGTGTAAAGGTGTTCCACAACAAATCATAACTTCCATAAAATTGAATTAACTCGCGACACTTGTCGTTACAGGTGGCGGTGGATATGCGCAGTATGAAAAACAACATCATTTTCATACTGCGCATATCCCCTCCACGTTTTACTTACGTGCCGCTACCTGTATCCATTTTGAGCAAACGTGTCGCAACAAGTCCAAACTGCGCGCGCGCCAGCGACTGAAGCTTGAGAAGCTTCTTTGATGCGGGCTCAAAAACCGACAGCGCTCGGATCGCCGCGCGGCGCGTTCGAGCGCGGCGATGTTCGACCTGCCGCGCGCGGAAACCCCGTCTCCATTGCTCGCGGCCGCCGCGCGATCCAATGTTCGAGTGATAGCGCATAATCTGAACGCGCCTTATGCCGATCAAGTTTATTTAGTTGCAAAGTAAATCAATAATAATTAATAAATACGTTTGTTTTTAAATAGTGTGGGCATGTATAACTTTTTTGCATAATTTGGTACAAATACTAAATCGTGTGTTTAAGTACTGTCTAAAACATGCCAAATTAATCTGACTCCATAAAATCTTTCAGTCTTATGTTGCTGTTGAGTACTGTAAAACCATTGTAACTACTCACACTCAAGCAATAAATGATTTTCATTCATTCATTCATTCATTAATTTCCTAAACACAATTTTTTCCTCTGACACACCATACTAAAAGTAGATAACTTACAGGAAGAGGCAAGAGAACAGCGGTTATTGAATCCAAACTGCGCACGGAACACTCATCCGAAGAGAAAAGGAAAGAACATCAGAGGGAGCTAGCGATAGCTCTAAACGAGAAGGCTAAAGAACGCTTAGCTAAACAGTCGGGAGGCAAAGATCTTGAAAAGATCAGGAAGAGTACAGTGTCGTACAAAAGTGTTAGTCAGATGCCGAGAGAGAACGAAGTTAAGGAGTTAAAACTTTATGTTGGTGAGTGACTAATGAGCTGAATCCGTCTTGTTAATTATAAAATATATAAATTGAGTTTTGTAGAATTTTATTATAGTAGGATATTTTAGTATTGTAGTTTTTATTATTATTATTATTATTTTCGTATATTTTTAATTAAGTACCTGCCCTATTTTTGACATTTTGATTTCTTTAATATTATTATTAAGTAAGTATAATGAATTTTGTACGCCACCTGGCAAAACATACATGGTTTACTACAATAGTGTCTTGTTTATATCTGTTTTTGTACCTATGTTTACAAATAAATAAATGATTGATTGATTGAGATCGTAGTTAAATTGCTATTAGCTTATACCACGACGGTGGATTCGCGCTTAATTTCTCTTGACAATTCTTTTAACAAAGGCACAACTTAAAACTTATAGTTCACATGCATTTGTAAATTTTTTCCAGATCGTAAATACGAAACGGTAATCCTACCAGTTTTCGGCGTGCCCGTACCGTTCCACATATCCACCATAAAGAACATCTCGCAGTCCGTGGAGGGCGACTATACCTACCTCAGGATAAACTTCTTCCACCCGGGGGCGACCATGGGGAGAAACGAAGGAGGCAACTACGCCCAACCTGACGCCACATTTGTTAAAGAAGTGTAAGTTTATGTTATCTCATTTCTTGCTGCATTAAATAGATATAACTATAAAAATTGCTCGACGATTATCACAACCAAACACTCTCTTTTGCATTGTGTAAAACAAATGGATTACCTACCTGCATTGCTTTTGAATATCGGTTGATATTGGTAACAACTTGGTAACAACTTCAAAAAGTAATCAATAGTGAAAATTGCTATTTACAGCACGTATCGGAGCACAAATACGAAAGAGCCCGGCGAAATCTCACCCCCTTCGGCCAATCTCAACACTGGTTTCCGACTTATAAAGGAAGTCCAGAAGAAATTCAAAACGAGAGAGGCAGAGGAACGCGAAAAGGAAGACTTGGTCAAACAAGACACATTAGTTATGTCACAGAGCAAAGGCAATCCGAAACTAAAAGATCTGTACATCCGACCCAACATAGTAACTAAGAGAATGAGCGGGTCTCTAGAGGCTCATACGAATGGGTTCAGATTTACTTCAGTTAGGGGGGATAAAGTGGATATACTTTACAATAACATAAAGAATGCGTTCTTCCAGCCTTGTGATGGAGAGATGATCATTTTGCTTCATTTTCATTTGAAGCACGCAATTATGTTTGGTAAGTAGATACTCTATGGCTTACAGTAAAAAGTTGCTAGAGTATACGTGCCGGCACGTAAGTCTAGCGATGACGAGTCACGTGAAGGGGATCTGCGCGCCCACGGATACCGTATTTTATACTTCTGCGCATAAAAGGTCATCGCTAGACTTACGTGCCGGCACTTATAGATTAGATTAGATTCATTTATTTCTATTTGTAAATTACATTATATTTTTATGTCAAAACATAAGAAAGTCACAAAAAGATCGTGAATTGTAAATAAAATCAAAACAAAAAAAAAATTAAATCAGAAATCCAATAATACTTACAATCAAGAAATAAATGTCAAATTCAATGTCAGTGATTCAAAAATAAAAAATAAAACAATATTTAATAAAATGCGAGAGATCGAAGCCTACAAATTGTGTTGCGTCACCTTCCCGGTTCCTGTCCAGGTCTAGGATCTCTTATGAAACAATTGGTTCATTTATATATCTGTACAGGTAAAAAGAAACATGTCGACGTGCAATTCTATACGGAAGTGGGTGAGATAACGACAGATCTCGGCAAACACCAGCACATGCACGACCGCGACGACTTGGCGGCCGAGCAGAGCGAGAGGGAGCTACGGCATAAGCTCAAGGTCGCGTTCAAGAGCTTCTGCGAAAGAGTCGAGAACATGACCAAGCAGGAGATCGAGTTTGATACTCCGTTCAGGTATGATGCTGTTTCAATTCTAGTAGCATACTGTAAGCTTATTGTCTAACTCGCTCGCAATCGCCATCGTGTTCATTTTGACATTTCTTGTATGAATGTGACAGCTAGCTGATTCCGATGCAATTTTTCAGCCCATACATGAAATGTCAAAATGAACAGATGGCGATTGCGAGCGAGTTAGACAATAAGCCTACAGGATTACCTTTAACGAGCTCCCGATATTTCTACGTAGCTAGTTGCATGCGTCATAAACTTGAATAGCCTGAAGAAATTGACGGTGGATTGGTGCTTCCAAGATTCAGATCTCGACACATTTACTAAAAATTAACAAAATCGTCTACAGAGAACTTGGCTTCCCCGGCGCACCGTTCCGAAGCACAGTGCTCCTCCAACCTACCTCAGGCGCCCTCGTCAACCTCACCGAATGGCCGCCATTTGTGATAGCCCTGGAAGACGTGGAACTGGTACACTTCGAGAGAGTACAGTTCCACCTCAAGAATTTCGATATGGTGTTCGTGTTTAAAGATTACGCTAAGAAGGTGGCCATGGTCAACGCTGTGCCCATGAATATGCTGGATCACGTCAAGGAGTGGCTCAAGTAAGTTTATTTTGCTTGTCTCAACATTACTTTAAACTATTAATTAAAAGCAAAAGTTTGGATGATTGACAGTTGTCGCCAGAACGGCTGGTCTGTATAAAGTTTGACACAGGGATACTCATACTCATTTATTCATAATAGTTATAGTTATTACATGTCATAGATATCATCATCATCATTTCATGTGATAGATAGTCTTGAATAGCACATGCTACTTTTTGGGTGTTACTTGACTCATTAACGCCTCAATCCTAAAAATTAAAGCTCTGAGGTTTACCTCAGGTCCGGAAAAGTTACGAGTTCTTTTACAGAACTCGACTTTATTTGCAGATTCTGTGCTGCTATTTATATTTCTTCTGTCCAGATTTATTAACTTCGTATCGCAATGAAATGTCTTGACGATTATTTTCTGGTTATATTTACAGTTCCTGTGATATCCGCTATTCGGAAGGTATCCAGTCGTTGAATTGGACCAAGGTTATGAAGACGATCACGGATGACATTGAGGGCTTCTTCGACAACGGCGGTTGGTCGTTCCTTGACCCAGAGTCCGACGAAGAGAATGCGGCCCAAGTAAGTGATACAATACAACGTGTTACAAAATACCCCGTAAAAATATCAAAGCCAAAAATATTGTCAACCCTAGTAAACTTTCATCTCAGGAAACCATACCATACTGGGGTTCTTAAATATTGTAAATGGACTTGTTATAAGGTCACATTTAACCTCCTTTCGGCTTTACGGGTAGTTTTGTAACACACTGTATACATGTTATTGTATTGAATTATTTATATTTTAGAACCGAAATTCGAATTGAATTTGTTTTGTAAAATTTGTCCCAGTAGTACTAATTGACTTGAGAGCCAAGTCAGTTTGGTCTCATGATTTATATCACACTTGAAGGCCCTCAAAAGGCGTATTCCACTTTGATATTCATCCCTTATATTTATATATTAACCTCCTTATTCATAAACGCTCTACAGGCTTCTGCTAACTTAGTAATCGTTTGTCCTTATCTGTGAAAGGTAAATGTCAAAGTGACAGATAAGGACAAACGATTGTTAAGTTAGCAGAGGCCTATAGAGCGTTTATGAATAAGGGCGTAAGACTGCGTTTTGCTTCGTAACAAGGAGGTTAACGTCTATTTATTTGTTATCAGAAGGCGGAAGATGATTCAGAAGAAGAGGACGACGCGTACGAGCCGACCGACGTGGAGTCCGAGGAGGAGTCGGACGACGACTCCGAGTACGACTCCGAGGCTTCAGACGTCTCCGATGGCTCCAGCGACGGAGAAGGTGAGACCAAATCATCATCATCATCATCATCAATCGTAAGACGACAACTGTAGTTCTTGGGATGGGAAAAAAATAAAAAAAGCACTCCGTGAAAATAGCAGCTTAGATTAGACCTCCATGACGCTCAAGACGCGTACAGTACTGGCCGCTTCCACGACTCAACAAGAAAACACTTTAAAAATCGAACGCGATTCATTCGTATTTCAAAATAAGCTCTACTTAAACTCTCCCTCCGTCTTACGCCTGACACGAGTTTAACATTTTTTACCCATCCCAAAAAGTGCCCAACGCCGCTCAAGAAGTTTTCGCTTCAAAATAAAAAATGGTAATTACTCTTTCCCTGTAGTGCGCCGAAAATTTACTACACACAACTACAATGCAATATACTTATAATTCCACAGAAGAAGCTGAGGAATCCGGTAAAGATTGGTCAGATTTAGAGCGAGAAGCCGCTGAAGAGGACAAGAAGGAACGCAACTACGAACGCGGCGGCGATGCAGACTTCGATCGCAAACGGAAGGGCGGCCGCGACATCACGCGCTACGACGACAAGAAAGGCAAACACGACAAGAGCAGTCACAAGAGCTCGAGCTCACACCATAAGAGCTCCGGCTCCCACAGCAAGAGCTCCAGCTCTAATCATAAGAGCTCGAGCCACAAAAGCCCGTCGAAACACAGTAGCAGCAGGTAAATTATTTATTGGCTTATAAAAGGTAGTTTCGTGATCATAACGTCTAGCACGACAGCGCACAAGAGTCGCGTCGCGCGCGAGATAGATTGCCCGTCTTTTTCTTACTGTTCGTTCTAGAAAGAGACGGATAATCTATCTCGCGCGCGACGCGACTCTTGTGATGCTATTTTTTAATCCTCATTTAACCTTTTTAACACCAAGCCTGTTGAAATAATTAAGCTAATTTAAAACTGCCATTGCGTAAAGGTTGGTTTCACACAGTCTTCTTCGACGTATGCATCGTTGGTTGACGGTGATAAGACTGATAAGGTTAAGAAACCTTATTGTACTGCTGAAACTCCATTTAAGAGTGACTCTAAAATTATTTACAATCTATATAGCTATAGCTATCCAAGTTGCCAAACAAAGGTTAAGCGAGAGGAAGTGAAATAAATCGGCTAAAAACATTAAAAATGGGTAAAAAATATCCCTAGACAGTTTTGAACATTTCAATATACTCATATTACTACCGAGTCAAAATATAAAATTTGTCTAGAGATAATGATTATCCCAAGGCTTTTTTGATGTGTGTACTTTAGATGGAGCTGCACTCATCTTATTGTAACTTAAATCTCAAGTTGTAATGTCATCTCATCTATAATAAATATCATGTTGACTTTCTTGCCGGCAGTCCGTCAAAGAATCGCGACAAGCACCACAAATCATCTCACGGTGAGCGTTCGAGCAAGTCCAACGGCGACCACAAGCGCTCGTCTGGCGATCGCCACAAGCGCTCGCGCGACGACTCCCGGGAAAACGAGCGGAGCTCCAAGAAAGCTAAGTGAGTACCATTTTGTTCTCAGTCTCTCTGTCTATAAAAAAATCGCTACAAGCACCACTATAGTAAATTTAAGGGCGACGAACTTTTTTTTGTGAATGGAACTTGACCCTTTATAAGGCCCCATTTATTGGAGCAGATTCAAAAGCAGCTATCGAATGCATACCTGACAAAAGAAATTTTCAAAGCTAGTCGTGTTTTCAATAATTACAATGGAAATTGTGACGTATAATGAAATCAATAAGGTTGAAATTCCAAAACAGTCGCTAAATCGCCTCGGCCTTTCTGACCACGCATCGCATATTAGATACACCAAAAGTAGACCCGTAAGTGCTATTTATTTAGGTTGGACTTGGAACATTCATTCATAGGTCCCTTTGAATAATTTTAGGAGAAAGTAGCAGTTTAACAAAAGAGAATCTTTTTATTTTGTTTCAGAAAATAAAAAGCAAAATCGTTCACAGTTGCGGATTTAAACGGGTTTCAATCGGCGCATGTGTCCCGCTTTATACTTAACTTTAATTATGTTCAGAAAGCGAAACTTTGGTGCTGATGATGTCATTATGACACAAATTCACATATAGGATTCTTTTATATAAACAGCTAGCTTTTGCCCGCGACTTCGTCCGCGTAAAAACACTGTTATGTAGCTTGACGTCATATTTGTCTGTCATCGGCACCAAAGTTTCGCTCCCTGTATGTTAGTTTACGTGTCCGTCTGTATGTTCAAAATCAGGTTGCCTGTTGATATGTATGTAGATTGATTTGATTCCATTTACCTTAATTTATAAAAAAAAAACATGATTTAAATAAATGTAAGATTTTATTATTCATACATTTTATTTATTCCTGTCAACAGTAACGCGAAAATAAATAACCAATTGTCTAACAAATCTCGTTAACTGATTTATTAACTTATCACAAGCGTGCTAAATTCAAGTAATTAATTGTACATTACATTATTTACAGCAAAAATACTTTCTACAGCCTTGTAGATTATTTGTATAAGACGGTGTCATCTGTTTCCTGGGCCGCCACCACGGGGCCGCGAGGCAAGACCGTGATCCTTTTACTCTCCGGTAATTTGTTTACGTCTACGTTTTTGACTGCCTCCTTTTGTTCTTGGGTGTCGCTCACACTCCAATACTTCTTGTTGACTAGCATAAGTAACATCAGCGCTGGCAAGTGTATTAGGGAAAATCTAAATAATTTTCGAGAGCTACCGCTGTCCGATTTTTTATAGAATTCCCAAGCTGCAACAGAGAAAGAAAATTGATATGAGTAAATTAAAAGATTAAAAAGTGGGTTCCATGGTTACTACATTCGATATAATCGATCCATACTATCGATACGACCGATCGCTTAACTGAGTCTTTGCCCGCGCGGGTACAGGGGCGCAGGGTAGGACAAATGGAACCGAGAGCGGTCCGGGCGGGGAGTGCGTTTGCCTCCCGCACCTCTCTTGGCTCCCTTTGTCGCCTACCCCGCGCCCCTGTGCCGCGCGGGCAAAGACTCAATTAAGCGGTCGGTCTATAATATAGTACATGCGATAGTGTGTCTGTCTGTTTGTTACCTCTTCACGCTTGAACAGCTGAGCCGAAGTTGGAATTTCGTATAGATACTCTCCGTCCTGGAGAAGGACATTAAGATAGATATGGCCCGGAAAATCCCAGTTCCCGCGGGATAGCAATAACCAAATTCTGCGCAGGCGGAATTGCGGGCAACAGCTACTTATTTATATTTTCAATCAATTTAAAACCCTCAACTCAACGATGAATTTACACGCGGTTTATTGCCAAAAAACCACCATTAGTTAAATTTGGCAGAATGCCAACAAACGCAATACTTTTAAACAGACACCATGGATTACAAAATTGCGCAAATAGAGTTGATTGTAAACAACTATAACATACCTAAGTACATAAAGTAGACATTGAGTGGCAACGATTCTAAAGCGAACCAAGTATTGGTGACGCCTAAGTACGAAGACGCTAAACACGTGGCGGTGATGATTCCTGTGTGGCGCAGCGCCACTCTTCTGCATAGTGCTGCAACATAAATACCATTTGTAAGCAAAGGGTTTTACAATAATACTGTAGCAATTTTAACAACATTAAGTATGACCGTAGATTGAACACGTTCGTTCAGTCCCCAAAAAAAATGTTTCGATTTCTTCGTACGTCCAGTGACCCATATATGGGGCACAGGAACTATGAATGTTAAACCACAGTAATTATGAAATAGGGTGGCTAACTAGCGAGTAGGTCACCTGATACTGAGCACCACAACCCATGGACACCAAAGGAATAGCAGATGTGTTGCCACGCTAGAGGACTAAGATAATACCTTCCAGTGGCGTGGCGTCCATAGAACTCGATTCCCACTGGCTTGCCTATTTTAAGGCAGTTGAGCAATTTATTGTGCAGAATTAGAGGAAAAGGCTGTTTAAATTCCCTTCGGCTTGCCTTCTGATATACTTGACGCCATGCCACTGATACCTTCATGTGCCAGTAATTTAGCAGGATTAGAGAATACGAGAAGAGTAGATATTTATATATTTTTTTGTTTTTTGTAAATATGTATATTGAGTAAATAATGTATCTGAACAATTAAATTGTTTATTTGATATTTATCTTATCCTACTAATATTATAAATGCGAAAGTTTGTGAGAATGTATGGATGTTTGTTACTCATTCACGCCAGAACGGCTTAACGGATCTGGATGAAATTTGGAACAAAGATAGATTATGATCTAGAATAACACATAGGCTTATTGTTCATCCCGGAAAATTGCGTAGTTCCTGCGGGATAGCGATAAACGAATTCTTTGCAGACGAACTCGCGGGCAACAGCTAGTAGCTCAATAATAAAGTCTCATAAGGAAGTACCATAGCCTTGATGATGATGATGATGATGGGTGGGGACGCCTGGCTGGGTCAGGCGGGCTGTCAATCCTCTTCAGCGATCATTCAGCCCAGTTCCACTTGGCTGGAGCCGCCGGTTACTGTCCCACCATAGCCTTACCCCCTTTTGATTCCCTTTACTTTAGACCTTAAGGCCACGTTTAGCATGATTGTGGGCGTATTGGTGGCAGTACGCCCACAATCATGCTAAACGTGGCCTTAAGGTCTTGTTACCATAGGCTCTGTCTACCCCATAAACGTGATTTATTATGTACTAGCTGTTGCCAGCGACTTCGTCTGCAAAGAATTCGTTAACGCTATCCCGCGGGAACTACGCAATTTTCCGGGATAAAAAGCAGCCTATGTGCTATTCCAGACTTTTCTATATCTATGCGCCGAATTTCATCCAGATCCGTTGGCATAGAATAAGTAAGAACATAGTAGAACGGAATCTCCCGCTCCGGCCGGACTCAAGGTCACGATATTACAGTACTCGCTAAGCGAGCGACTCAGTCAGGCTGCCACGGCCGGCGTTTGGCACTTAAACTACTACTAGTTTTACGTGAGCCTGTATGTGTTTTATTTTATATTTGTCGGTAAGTAATACTTACTTAAATCATCATAAATGGCTTCATTTGGTATGGCACTTGTAATAACTTCTTACTTAGAAGTACCTATCTATAATATGTAGGTACGTACCTAATGATTTATAAATTTCATATTTTGTAAAACTAGAATAAAATAATGATTTCAAAGTAAATAAAAACTTATATTTTAGCGATATTATCTTTAGACGTAAGTATAATATTTAACGGTAAGCAACCCTAGCAATACGGCTGGACGACAGAGGGGTGTAACGACGTGAAGGGGAAAGTAGGTATATAAATAGCGGCGTTTTGGACGCGGTCAAAAGAGATTCCGTTCTACCCTGTTATTATCTATTCTATGCCGTTGGGCCGTTCTGGCGTGATTGAGTAACAAACAAACATCCATCCATACTTTCGCATTTACAACATTAGTTAGATAGTTAGATTAGATGTATGTATGTATGGCCTTACCCGGGTCTGTGACTGCCATCATCCTGTACCCCGCCCGGGAGTAGTCCGGGCGCAGGTTCCAGGACAGCGCATTGAAGTGCGGGAACTGCCACGAGTACAGGATCACGCCCAGGACCAGAGCGCCCGCGTCCAGGGAGCCCGTGCAGCCAGCCCAGCCCATCAGTGGGGGGATCGCGCCCACTGGAACGATAAATATACATGATCCAAATATGCTTAGGTTTAGTATTCAAGTATTAAAGGATTTAAGTATTGTTGTAAATTTATTTTAATTACAAAAACGGATAACTCACGTATAAAAGCCGAATAATGCTCGACACGAACAACAGTGGGCACAAACGAACGAAGTGTTCGTTTCGCTGCCGCCGGGGCGAGCGCTCCATGAAGAAGGACTACAGATTAGTTCGAAACATATGTCGAGCATTATTCGTCTTTAATACGTGAGTTATCCGTTTTTGTATTTATGATCGAGTCTCACGGTAGTTTCATGTTGAAATTTATTTTATTTTGAAAAATTACTTTCTGCCAAGTATCTTGCGGCGCATTTTTCTTGGCAATGATAGTCTTTCCGAATGCGCTGGTAGTTTCGAAAAAGACATTTAAAAGGGCCCTTGGCGGCCTATTTGCCAAGTTTTTGAATCAATATTTCGTGACATGGATCGCGATATGCGTGGATAATATAATAATATTCACCGTCTAATCCATGCCATTAAAAAGCGTTAATATTGTTTACGTTTTCAAAAGCGAATACCAAACAAATAATTCCGATTTTTAAAACTATATTATCTCTATCAATTTTCACTGACCAGTCACTAGCAGATTTTGGCATTTTCGAAACGTGGTATTCTCGCATACCAACCTACGGAACCCAACCAAGTGTTGAGTATAGACATCCTCTTCAGCGGTGTGTAGACGGACGTATACAGCACGAGGTTGCCAGCGCCCAGCGCCGCCGTCAGGGGGTTGACTCCAAAGTAGAGTAAACCGAGACCCGTCGCACTCGTCAGGGCAGCAAACCCGGCGGCGTGGATTGGTCTGCAATGAAATGAAATGAAATGTTTTATTACCAGACTTACGCCCATATTAGAACAAAATATTTAAAAAGACAGAAAAATTAAATGTGATATAATTGAATTTGCTCATATTAAAGTAAATTAAATTACACTTTTACACAAAACTAAATCATATTACATAAAATAAATAAAATTAAAGGCGTAATGCTGAACATACTGCGAAACTTCACCAAAAAGACGCACTAACGGTACTGTACCAGCAGAAAAAAAAAACATTGCATAGTGGTAAGTTAGTTAGGGTGCAATATCATACACATGAAAAAAATATTCAATTTTTCCTAGGAACCTCTCATCCACAAACTAGAATTAAATGCCAAAATATTCACATTTGGAATAAAATCCATCTATTGCACAGAAAGAGCCAAAAATAATTTGCTAATCCTACTTTTACAAATGCGAAAGTTTGTGAGGATGGATGTTTTTACTCTTTCACACCAGAACAGCTTAATGGATCTGGATGAAATAACACATAGGCTACTTTTTATCCCGGAAAATTGTGTTGTTCCCGCGGGATAGCGATAAACGAATTCTTTATAGACGAAGTCATGGGCAACAGCTAGTAGCTCAATAATAAAGTCTCATATACCATTTCTCACTATCAGTATTCTTGATTTCGCATTCATGATCTTGTTCCCTTCCAAACAATTTAAATGGCACCCATTGACAGTATTCTCTAGTTACTTGTACTATGGTCATAGAATAGATAATAACAGGGTAGAAGGGAATTTCTTTTGACCGCGTCCAAAACGCCGCCATTTATATACCTACTTCCCCTTTCACGTCGTTACGCCCCTCTGTCGTCCAGGCGTATTGCTAGGGTTGCTTACCGTTAAATATTATACTTACGTCTAAAGATAATATAAAAGAAAGAAAGAAAGATAGGAAAAGGTTTATTTGGTGCAATATATATCGCTAAAATATAAGTTTTTATTTACTTTGAAATCATTATTTTATTCTAGTTTTACAAAAGATGAAATTTATAAATCATTAGGTACGTACCTACATATTGTATTAAGGAAGAAGTTATTACAAGTGCCATATCAAATGAAGCCATTTAAGATGATTTGAGTAAGTATTACTTACCGAAAAATATAAAATAAAATACATACAGGCTCACGTAAAACTAGTAGTAGTTTATTCAGTTGGGTGCTTGGGTGAGCTTCGGTATTTGCATTATTCATACACCACAATAACTTGACACCATTGTAATTATTGTTTCCAAGATGAGTACCTACGGGACGGAACGCGCGTGCGGCGACGCCGGCCGTGGCAGCCTGCTGCAGAGCCGCTCGTTTAACAAGTACTGTAAATCGTGACCTTGAGTCCGGCCGGAGCGGGAGATTCCGTTCTACTAAGTTCTTACTTATTCTATGCTATGGTTTCAATACTCACTCAAGCAACCCTTTAACCAGCACCCTGTTCTTAGTCCTCGACATCTGCGCATCAAAAGGCACCTCATGGAACTGGTTGACAGAGTTAGCGGCAGCGGAGACAAGGCCAGTGCCGGCGGCGCAAAGTGCGAACGTCGTCAGCTCGAACGGAGCCGGCGCAAGCGCATATCCCGCCATTGACGTCATTACTACTAGGGCTGTAGGTCAAGAACATTTAATTAGTTGGCTACTGAGAGAACTTATGAGGCACAAGTTCTTATGGTGTAATATAAAAAATTTCACAGTAAAAATCATTAAATGTTACTTTCAGAATGGTACTTAAGCTAGTTTCCTTGTCTCAGAGTGTAAAAGAGTTATGATAGCTTTCAATTTTAGTGTGTAATGTATCAAGTCAAATGTACAGGTAAGAGTGGGCTTCTATTAGAGCAGAGCAGAGCATACACATTCAAAATTAACCAATTCATTTGTCACATTATAAAGCAGATGTGATGCCAGAAATGTTGGCCTCAAAGGAAATGCACACTTAGCTTAGCGTGTTTTATATCTGTTTTATGTATCTCAGAAGTTATTTCGTATTTTAACTTACAAGTTAATCTAAATTTGGAGAGCATCATGCAGTACTGGCCCACATTGCTTGTTCGGTCATGTGCAGGTGTCTCCTTCCATACCCGGTTGTCTTGTGGTATCTTGGTCTTAGTAGGTGTTGCGGTCTGCGTCTGTGTTGTGAGTGGCAATTTACTCTGCCAACTACTCGATGTTGATATTCTGACCAGTTGCTGCGATAGCATGCCATTCTATAAATATTACATTATGATATTTATTTACCAGAATAAGAATATTGTAAAATTATAGCAACAATGTTTATCCTAAATACAGTTATGGATTTCCTGTACTTTGTACACATACAGATAAGGATTACTGCATGTTCATGGCTGTATTGAATAATTGCGATAATAGTTATTTAATTAAACAGACTTTTTCCTTATTGCTGTTAAATTGTACAAAATGGCTTATTACAAGTTTGCTTGTTACAATACATCACAACTAGTGACGACTCACTTTTAGTAACTACATAAATAAACACAGAACATCCAACCAAAAAATGATAAATATAATTAACTATACCGACGCTTTAATATAATTAACCATAATTTAAATCACTTACGCCGATTTTCATAAGCACAGATTTGGTAGAAATTCCCGCAGCACCATGTCTTAGGCAGAAAGTGCAATGCAGTACCTTTATATACGACATTTTAGTCTCTACGACGACGCCTCACGTCAACATCTGAAGAATAAACAATCGATCATGTAACGCACATCCCTGCAGCTGGTAGGCGATCAGTATAATGATAGATTCGGGCATGTAAATCATAATAGAAAAACATCACATTAGTCACTGATGATTACACTAAAGTATGTTCACGATGTGTTCACGAAACATGCAATTTTAATGCATTGCAGTTTGTTAATAGCCAATCAAATCAATAAACATAGCAATGAAGCTACGTAAAAAATTCACTCTCCAAAACATATTTTTTTGGTAATAAAGTAAATTCTTACTTTCACAGAATTATGTCTCTGATAATTTCTATTTAAAAACAATATTTACAATCACTTTTTAAAAAAGTTTCAGGATAAAATAAATGTAAAAACATTTGAGGTTATTTAGGTAATCATGAAGGACGAGGGCTACACGATAAGGGAAGGGAAACGTCACAAATCATGCGATTGGTTTTACACAAAATTTGTTTACAATAACTATACAAATGCAGGTTAGCCAACATAAGGTTAACATTTTTTTTACCATTTATGAGTAAATTAGATACTAAATTGAATTTAATGAATAGGACAAAATAAAATTATGTGGCACCATGACCTCATGAAAACAAAGCCACATTATTTTTCTTAACAGTGTATACATATTTATTTATGGTATATATTTCAGTATATAAATTTATCCGATACTTAGCTGACAGGTTTGACAGCTTGGGAAATGGCAACATTCATAGTAATACCAATAAATTTTCCCTTAAGAAGCGGAAAATTTTCATCATTTTATTTTATACTAATAATTGATCTAAATCAAATATCTATACGTTGCAAAAAAGTCGTTGTAGCCTAGTGGTTTGACCTGTGGCCTCTCAGGCAGAAGGTCGTGAGTTCGAGCACGGGCTCGCACCTCTGTTTTTCGGAATTTATGTGCGATATTACATTTAAAATTTATCATGAGCTTTTCGGCGAAGGAAACATCGTGAGGAAACCTGCACACCATATGCGAAGCAATTCAATGGTCTGTGAGAAGTTCCCGATCCGTGGGAACTATAGTCCAAGCCCTTTCATTCTAAGAGGAGGCATGTGCCCAGCAGTAGGACGTATATAGACTAGAGATGATGAAGATGATAAATTTCGAAATTTCAAATATTCAGACTCGTATGACTGTTAACGTGTTCACTGGAATATTTTATGCATGCCATGTAAATAAAGTAAAGACTAGTGAAATAAGTATACTCAGGACAATAGACTTGTAGATCTGCACGGCTAGCATGAGAGCTAAACTACCCGTCTTTTTCTTACTGTTTGTTCTACAAAGAGCTTGGATGACTAGTCCCCAATTCAAAATTTGAATTTTGTATCATAATCATAACGTTTTCGCTTTCATAGCAAATACTATTAGTGCGAGTGGGATGATTATAAGAAGAAATTTGAATCTCTAAATTCGGAGTTCTGCTGGATCAGTTGTATTTGACCTGATTTCGTCGTGTACGGTCATGGCCATGGGAAAACTTCAATAAAATTATATTCTCTGTAAAAAGGTTTTCTGTTTTATCTCTAAACAGTGATTCTCTTATGTGGTAATTAGATACCTGTAATAAAAGAGTCAAACTAGTAATTATCATTTCAACTTAACATATATATGTATTTTTTAAATTTATAAGTAATTTCTATAGCAATTTTCAATTTAGAGGGGAAGTTTTGTGATTAGAGCTGGCAATACAGTCATTTTGTTTTTATTTTGATTCGATTGGGATTCGAACACGGAAGTAGTTGGTTGGTTGGTTGTTTCTTTCTCGGTTCGTTTCGTATCGTATCGTACGAACTCGTTGACGATCGAATTGCGAAATGTCTAATTGGTTTTTTCGAACAAGAGAATAAAGTATGTCTAAATTATGGTGATTACCCGTTCGGATCCGACATAAGGAAAGGGAATCCTTAAAATATGGCCTCGAGAGGAGACAAAGGGAATGGAAATGGCGAGGAGCAGATTGTGGAGGTAAACGTTGGCCTACATTTGGATGAACAGTTAGGAATTGTGTTTTGTGAAACATCTCTTGTTTTAGACGTTGGCGGAGGTGTTTCGATGCTTCATCTGTATGGAGAAGCTGGTGGACGCGCATCTCTGTCCGCATTGCTCGAAGTTGTGTTGCTATGCGTGTGTGCGGCGTTGGCTGACGGAGCAGCGCTCGCAGTGTCCGCACTGCCGCGCCTCGCTGCACCTCCACGAGCTGGTGAACTGTCGCTGGGTGGAGGAGGTGACGCAGCAGATCGAGACCATGCAGCAGACCAACTCTGCCACCCAGCGGGAAAGCTTTAGAGACAGGTACTCAGTTTGGTTGCTATGAAGTTTTGAAGTTGATGTAAACAAATGTTTTGATTAATTTTTAATGTTTAAAAACTTCTTAATTCGAGAAGTGTGAATTTACTTGTGATAATTTAGTGTCCGGTGTCATTCATGAGATCATATGTAGGTCATTTCTGTTTGTTTTTTTCTGTATTTGTCTTTTAATTCAAAGTTTTCTCAGATAGGAACTACTTTTTCCATTAACTACTTTTTACATTACTTAAATAAGTCTATTAATTGCTAATTTTGTAATAACTATGTCATTCATGAGTCATGGTTGATAACATTAAGACTTAGACTTAGTTTTATTAATGGTATATTGACCACAATTACCTTCATCATAAACCTGCACCAAAATATCGAGAACTCATTAAAGGTAGTCATATTCTACATTCTGTTAATAATATGTCTTAATTGAACTCATTATATGTGCGTGCCGGCACGTAAGTCCAACAATGACGAGTCACGTGGAGGGGATCTGCGCACCCATGGATTCAAGGTCTGATTAGACTTACATGCCGGCACGTATAATTATGGACCATGATATTATTTGAAACCAGATGCCCAACCCATCAAGAGAAACTCACCGTTTACTGCTGGACATGTCGCCGTTGCATCTGCCACCAGTGCGCGCTCTGGGGCGGGACCCACTCGGGGCACACCTTCAAGCCATTGGAGGAGGTCTACGAGCAGCATGTGACACAGATACGTGATGAAGTGTCACAGTTGAGACGGAGGCTTATGGAGCTCATTAGCTTGGTGCAAGATGTGGTAAGCAAGGGTTCTTGTTACACTTAGGAGTGTTGCGTTTCAAACGTAGCATGCGGATGTTTTTCTCAGTTTTTGGGAAAAATATTTTTGCTTTTCATTTCCTTGTCATAGTTAGCTCTCTTATCTTATCTTATCTTAAATCTAGGGGTGCCTATGAATACACTTCAACCCATGGATCTTTTGTGTAAGCTAAGTTAGCTCTCACATTATGTACAGTGTAAATAAAGGCTCATATTGCTGGCATAAATCCCATCAGTAATTTATTAAAATGTCATACAGTTGGGTTTGTCTTGCTGTCTCTCTCATTCTTATGAGTTTGATTCTTGAATTGGCCAATGGTATCCGAAACCTGAATAGCATTCTAAGAGCTCACAGACTGCATAATCATTAAATCCTAAATTGATTAATTTTAAAATTTGCTATCCGTTATTGTCTTATTTATAAGACTGGTGAAATGAGCTGGATGTTTTGTGTCATATATTTAAGACCAAGGCGTTTAAAGGGTTAAGACTATAACAGTCTATAAGTCTGTAACTTTTACTTCAAAATGAATGCAGATACAGAATACACTCTCAACTTGAAAATGTTTAGCAAAAGTGTCACCGAATGTTCTAGATTTTTTTGTCTGAATCCTTTGTGCGAATATGGTTGGCACAGCTGCTCTCACCGACCCATTGACCTCCTTAGGAATGGTGAATGCAGTGTGCAGTGTGCTATGCATGCTAAAATGATACAATGCCATTTGGTAATGATGTGAAAGGTTTGTTGCAACCACGTCCATCGCTGATTTCGTGTTTCACGCGTTTTTGAATGATGCAGTAATGACTATACATCATGATGCTTAATTTTCCAGTTTTTAAGGTCTTCAAATGGTTTGCAAATTTGCTTCATTTTATTATTACACAATCTATGGTTAGGTAAAGGTAGTCAAAGCTTCCAACAGAGTAAGTGACATGTATTTTTATTTACTTTGGAGTGTTTAGCCAATATGGAATTGATGTTGAATCATTACGAAGCCAATGCGTAAAGACACATTGTCTAGTGCCACTATATTCAACTCTTGAGTGGCCCACATGTAGTTATACAGAATTTCCATTATTTCACTTACGGAAAACCTGAAAAAAAACATGTTGCGGTGCCATAAATGGAACTTATCTATAAAAGGTCAGAACAGGGGAGTAGCGTGCCTTGGCGGGGCCCCGTATAAAAATTTATTTGGGGGCCCTTATGAAGTACCCTAATAAATTCTCACAAAAGAAAAAAAATGTATGTATTAATTTTTGCTTACGCACGTCTGGGGCCCACGTAGCCCGGGGGCCCCGTATAATTGATACGGCAGATACGGCGGTAGCTACGCCCCCGGGTCAGAAACTATTGTCGTTTCAATATGAAAGCTATACCATAGGCTATTATTCGCTCGATTTAATCAACACGTAAATCCATCATCACCTCACTAAATGTTATTGCGATGCTGATTGTAGCAAAATTATCTCATTTTTCAGGAACGCAACGTGGAATCAGTTCGCGCTGCAAAAGACGAGCGTGTTCGCGAGATCCGCAACGCTGTGGAGTTGATGATATCCCGCCTGGACTCGGCCCTCAAGGCCAAACTTCTCACTCTGATGGGCCAAAAGAACAGCCTCACTCAGGAGACGGAGCAGCTAGAGCATTTGCTACAAGAGATCGAGCACCAGTTACATGCCAGTACAAGGTTAGTATTTTAGAGCTTCAATGCTATCAAAATACGACTTATATTATGCTGAAAGACTGAAAGGCAGTGTCTGAAACGTTACTTCATGCAAAAAAATAATGTATGTATAACTCTTTATTGTATAAAAAATACGATAATTTTACAGGTAACAAGATAAGCAGAATGTAGCCTTAAAATAAATTTATAATCATTGAAAATAGTTCTTAAACAAGGTCAATTAATAACCAGACTGTCATTAGGTACCAGATTTCCTGATTCCTAAGTGATTACTGTTCATGATAAGTAAGTTAGTCACATTTCCCAGCCATTAGCTAATACATAATGAATCAATTGACATTTAATTACCAATACCATTTGTCGAACTACTGTGGATGTTTCTTTACAGATCCGAACTAATAGCAAAGAGCAGCGACTTATCCAAAATGATTCACCAAGTTCGTAAGAAGCCGATGGCCAGCTTTGTAACAGCTCCGGTACCTGCTGACTTTCATAGGTAAGCCTAGCCTAAAAATTACGAAGCAGTTCCCATACTACAACTTCTTTGATGTGAGTCTGTAACTTGTCTCACTCGTGACTAAAGGACCAAAGAATAAAGGGTAGCGAATGAGACGAATAAATATTACAGAAATGAGGCGAAATAAGAATTGAACGAAAAACGAATGAGACGAAGCAATCTGATCTTCGCCTAATATTGCACAGTACTTTGATTGTTCTCAGAACTTTTTTCTTGTATTGCACTAGGGTATACTGCCTGCTGGGATTGTGTAGGTAGCACTTTTTTGGAAATTCATTTGAACAATCGTAATAATAATAAAACAGCACATGCACTAGTGTTATAATTAATCTTTTTCCGTTATTTGGCAGTTTACCCTACCGTCGGCTAAGTGAGCAATCCTCGAAATATTTAAATTTTAATACGAAAACACTAGATTATTTCAATATTATATTAACCCTTTATTTCGCAAGTCGGACCAAGTGTACTCAATTTAAGCCTCATTAGATTCTTGTTTAACAAAAAAAATAATAAAAAAATACAAAAAAACGATCTTAAAGTACGTTGATTATAATCATCATCATCTTCCTAGCGTTTTTCCCGGTATTTGCCATGGCTCAGTGAGCCTGGGGTCCGCTTTGACAACCTCATCCTAAGATTTGGCTGAGTCACTAATTTTTACAGAAGCGACTGCCATCTGACCTTCCAACCCAGAAGGGTAATTACTCTACGAAATAAAGGGTTCATTGTTTGCTAAAAAGTCAGCTTGTTATTTTAACTTGGCGTCGGAAAATTTATTTTGAATGTATGTAAAAACTGAAGCGAGGTTCGCTGATGCGGCCGACGCCACGTTTCTGTTTGGCCTGTTTTCTATCGCGCATAATAAGTCCGGTACAGTTTATTTGTGTTGAACAGTGAGATCGTCCCAAGCTACGACAGCAGTACGTTTCCTCTGACGAACTTCACACAGCTACAACACGCCGCGGCGCCGGTGTATTCGGCCCCGCTACATGTCAACGGCCTCTGTTGGCGACTGAAAGTGTACCCCGACGGCAATGGAGTCGTGCGCGGCAACTATCTGTCGGTGTTCCTCGAGCTGAGCGCCGGACTGCCGGAGACATCCAAGTGAGTTGTGGGAGCCTGGTAGCTTATTACGTAATTCGCTTGCAATCGCCATCGTGTTCATTTTGACAGTTCTTGTATGAATGTGACAGCTAGCTGATTTCGATGCCAATTGTCAGCCCATACATGAACTGTCAAAATGAAGACGATGGTGATCGCGAGCGAGTTACGTAATAAGCTTGCTGGTGCCTGGTGCGTTTGGAAAGCTGTCAAAGTTCATCGGCCGCTGTAAAATCGACATGATAGGTGTGACGATCTTTTGTCACTTATATTGTTATTAAATAGAGGGTCTTAACAACATTACTGGCATATATGCAAAGCCAGTACCAGTGGAATAGTATATAGGACTTAAAAAAAAGTTAAAATTGTTGTTTGTAGCGATGTGGAGTGCTTTTGTTGGATTTGAATTATGAATTTTAATAAGGGCGTTGAATTTTTGAACATTAATGTTGGTGATGCGTATTTTTTAATTATCTTGCTGTAGTTTGTTTGAGTTTGTCTGGTAGGCTTATGATTCTGACGCTTACAAAAATATTGTGTTATTTGTGAATTAAATTCTTTAACACGACGATATTTTTCATTACTGCAAGCAATGGTTTTACGACTCTAAGGTTAGGCCGGAGGTAAGTTTGTTTCCTCATCAAAGCAAAAGCTTGCTTGCGTCTCGCTTGTTCCTATTTCATGGCATTCGCTAACAAGCTTCATGCATTTACGTTCATATCAAACAAATCGTCTAAATACGGTATTGATGAATTTGCATGCTTGTTGAATTGTTTGAAGTGTAAATAAAATCGTCTGCTTGTTGTGATTTATTCAATAAGATAATAAGGATTCGTTGTTTTCAAGTGAAAGCATTAGAGAGCAGATAAAAATAGAGTTTCATGTATTGTTACCCAGACCATTGTCATCATGATGCCACGACCTTTTACCAAAAAGTTTATACCATAAACAGGGTGTATCAGATAGCCCCTAACAATAATCAACTGGGGTATATAACCATAGCTACAGAAGCTAAAAAAAATACTTATAAAAAAAAATTGGAGTAAAAAAATTAAAAAAAAATATTATAGCGGTTGAACGATCTCTTATAAAACCATGGCGCTCCACCCCGCAATGTAACACGTTATTCATAATATACTCGCTCCGAATGATACATTTTAAACTATCTCAGATACGAGTACCGAGTGGAGATGCTGCATCAAGTGTCGCGTGATCCCTCCAAGAACATCGTGCGGGAGTTCGCGTCCGACTTCGAGGTCGGCGAGTGTTGGGGCTACAATAGATTCTTCCGGCTCGACTTGCTGGCCAGTGAAGGCTATCTCAACCCCGACACTGATACTCTAATACTCAGGTGTGTAATATACTCGAGAGCAGAAAAAACGGGTCACTTGTAGAAGGTTGTATGAAAAGCGACCCGATTTTTTTGTTCCTGAGTTTAGTTAGAAATTACGTAAAAAAAAGTATAGATACGAACTTTTCAATTTATGACTTGGGACCTTATTACACCGGTGTAAGAGCGTATGGTGCTTATTTTTGAAAAATTTAGTACATACATATTATTACACTAGCTTATACTTCGATTTTTTTAGAATTAGAATCCATAACAACATTATATTGCGGCTCGTGAACTGCAATCTCTTTATAATTTGTACTAGAGTAACAATTGACGAATTGCCATTAAAACAATTTTAATTTTCGGCTGCCAAACTATTGCAATGTACTATTTGCTAGGTAAGAAATAGTTGACCAGACGCAATAAAATGTTGATGGTTTCTAATTCTAAAAAAATCGGAGTATAGTTTTGTTTGGGCTGGGTCAATTGGTGTCAAATTGTCCAGTGATGTTTAACAAAGGGATAGACGTTTGGACTGTGTTATTTGTGTGACCAGATTCCAAGTGCGGCCGCCGACGTTCTACCAGCGCTGCCGCGACCAGCAGTGGTACATCAACCAGCTCATCACCATGCGCAACCAGCACATACTGCAAATAAATGATCTCAAAGAGGTAAAGCCTAGCTATTTTTAAATTCGATTTTGTAGAGTAGGATGTTTTTGTTACGGGAGCCTATCGTAGGCTAGAGGCCTAGGATCGATATATGGAGTTGTAATAATGTCATTGGTGGTAATAATGTTTTCTCAAACATGCAATGAAATATTGATGTTATGTTCCTTATATTAGGCACTTGTCCCACCGCCGGCGAGTAGCGAGAAAGGAGTGTTTTTTAGTATGGCACTTTTGACGCCCGGCGACAAAAGCGACAAAATTTTCATACTTACTAAAAAACTTTCGCTTCTCGCTACTCGCTGGCGGTGGGACAAGTGCCTTAGGCTGCGAAGTGTCACGGGGTTTGCTTTACTTATTTTTGATGACATGGTGGGTGGTGGGGTCGATATCTTGTTTGCGTCAGCAGTTATTATTTACTTTTTTTTACACAAATGGCAACCCACAAATTTATAAAAATCAGAATACATAAAAAAAAAAATGCTTATAGGTACCAATGATAACGTAAGCATGGGAGGGGAAGAGGTTTGCTTACTTTTGCTGACAAGAGGAAGGGGGGAGTAAATAATTGTAAAAAATCGGCTTACGTAATACTTGAATGGCCCCAAATATCTCGCTAACGCTCAGCCGTCTGTACGTATACCCCTTACTTCCCAGTGTCTGTATTAATGTATTGTTTGTGTGTCAGCGTCTCTCTCTGGAGATGTCGCGCAACTCGATGCCGGCGTCGCGCGCGCCGGCGGCGGACGACAACCCGCTGCAGAACAACCCGGTGGACGGCGACGGCTCCGAGCCCGTGCTGTTCGCCGCGCAGTGGAAGTACGCGCCGCTCGCCGCCACCAGCAGCCAGCGCCTGCTCAGCCCCGGTACGGAATACACGTGCTTATAGTATGAATCTTCCTAGGCATTGACTTACGTTTACGATAAACAACTAGACTCCCAATCGCAAACAAAAGTGCTTCAAGAAGCGTCCGAGCGGCGTTGTCTATGTATTGTGTGTGTCAACACATCAACTTACACAGATAAAATTAACATATTCGTTCAAATTAACACCTTATTTCGTGGCAGTAATGTTTAATGTCAATTGCATACGATCGTGAGAAGTAATAACACGACGCCACGCGCTGGAAACCTGTCTGTCTCTTGTTCTCAAGCGTTTGAGATTACGGTGCGAAAGAGACATGTACATTGTTATCGAAGCGCGGTCAAAACACGACTGAACCAAAACTCTGCACAATAGACGCGACGTGCAGACTTTTGCTTCCGACAGTTTTTGAGCCTGATTGTGAGTCTAGTTGTTTATCGTAAGTCAATGTTCCCAGGTGAATTTTTCGCATCGAGCCCTAATCTTTCAAATAAAGGCCATTGTCTCTATTACCACAAAACCGCAAGCTACCGAGACGCACGCGCCACTACAACATTCATATTGAAAAACAAAAATAGTATTAGGGTTCAAATTAAAAATAATCTCTAGAATATCAGTGACATTAAATCATCTTTCAGCTGTGTCCAAACTGCGGCCACTACACTATTTGAGGAAGCGAACGTTGCAATCGAGTATAGTATTGAGTGGTATGTTTGTTGCAGGTCTAACGACGGGTCTGTTCGAGGAGTCTCGTAACAACGACGTGGCGACGGCGGGCGCGTGCGCATACGGGGACTACGCGCTCGAGCGGCGCCTCGCGCCCGCTAACCTACCCTCCACATCGCGGTAACAAAACTACGTTTTCACTTGTCATGCTTGTAAAGTTGTTCATTTGTGTTGAGAGAATGCTGCACAAAATTGCTTTTTATCTGCTAGTGCATAAATAAAATTATTTCTTCTTTAAAAGCTCAGAGAACTAGGCATTACAGCCACATTATAGTTTAGATTTTTAATCATGACTACGACCACTTTGTCAATACTGTACCGTATTTGAAGACCTTTTGGGTCTGTCTTGCTGTCTCACTCGCACGGGTTTGATACCAGAATCGGCCGATCGTATCCAAAATTCAAATTTAAAAAAAAAATCAAGATTGAAATTATTTATTTGTAAGAATACAGTATATGTACAGTACAGTGGTCTTAAATGATAAAGTAGTCCTTGTATTCAGCATGCAAGCAAGCGTACAAATATTTAAACATATTTAAAACTAACACGGTAGGGTAGGTATTTAATTAAAATGGTCAACAATATTGATAAAAATAAAATAATAACAATTATAGATAATAATGATAATAGCAATGTCAACTTATTGTAAAAAGCAATAATAATAATGTAATGAATAATGAATAATGTCAATTTTGTCTATAATTTTCGTTTTAGGAGCTCACAGACTAGTCAACTAGTAAGATTCAAATCTTATGGACTAGATTTTATGTCATAGTTCTGATTTCACTCTGATGCATACCCGCGTCTTTTACAATACATGTAGAACAAGCAAAGACTCCTCAGCACGTTTAGTACGACAGCGCACAAGAGTCGCGTCGCGCGCGAGATAGATTGCCCGTCTTTTTCTTACTGTTCGTTTTAGAAAGAGACGGGTAGTCTACCTCGCGCGCGACGCGGGTTTCGTGCGCTGTCGTGCTAGCCGGGCTGGTCGTTGACGTTGGCGGGTGTGGTTTCCAGATCAGCGAACTCCTTGCACGTGGGCGGCGCGGACAACATGGCGTTGGTGAGCCTGCACACGCTGCTGAGCGCCGCCAGCGCGCCCAGCCGCATGCCCAGCAAGCTGGCGCGCCAGGACAAGCCGCACCACATCCCCGCCAAGGACGCCACGCTCACCGGTAACCGACAGAATTAAACTAAAAACACCGGCCGACCGCGAGGCGGACTCGGGCGATTTTTTTTTCTTCTGGGGTATGGAACCCTAAAAAGGGATCACCTCCTCGTATTTTTAATTCGCTCAGCATTGTTAGCCGAGCGATATCGGTGTGGTTAAACTGACGACTGAAGGTTCCCTGGTGTTTGTTGGGCAGCGGTGGCGAGCGTGCCGGCGGCGGAGGCGCCTGTGGCGGCGCTGGCGCTGGCGGCGTCGCTGTCGTCGCCGGCGCTGGCCCCCGCGCCCCCCGCGCCGCCCCCGCAGCCCGCGCCCGCGCCGCCCGCCGCCGCCTCCGAGTCCAGCAGCGATGCCGGCGTGAGTATACGACGCCCGTAGGCTTATTGGCGTCGCTGTCGTCGCCGGCGCTGGCCCCCGCGCCCCCCGCGCCGCCCCCGCAGCCCGCGCCCGCGCCGCCCGCCGCCGCCTCCGAGTCCAGCAGCGATGCCGGCGTGAGTATACGACGCCCGTAGGCTTATTTTCTGACTCGCTCGCGATCGCCATCGTGTTCGTTTTGACAGTTCTTGTATGAGTGTGACAGCTGGCTGATTCCGATGCCGATTGTCAGGCTCATAAATGAACTGTCAAAATGAACACGACGGCGATTGCGAGCGAGTTAGACGATAAGCCTACCGGTGACCTTCCTGCCAAGTTTCAGCTCTGGTACAAAAAAAAACTAAATAAACCGCCTCAAATACGGCCCTGTGAGAAAATCCTCTTAACTAGCGTTTGATTCTTCATATAAACTACTACTTATCTAAATTTCAGGTGTCTCGTATAAAACACCAAGGATTTTCATGCGAACTTCCGATTTTTTTTTACTTGCCCTGTAAACCACCTTGCTGCCAAATTTCAGGTTTCTAGTACAAAAAAACCAAGGACTTTCATATGAACTTGCGAGAGCTCTTAAACCGCCTCAATCCGGCCCTGTCGTAATATCCATTCTTAGCTGACATCTCCTACTCGTAAACTACCTCTGTCAATTTCATCTCTTTAAATCAAGAAGTTTTCGAGCTATCGTGATTAATCAATGTCCTTAGTAAACTCTCGATTTTATCTACATAGATAAATATGTATAGATAAAAAACCAAGAGCGAGTCGGACTCGCGCACTGAGGGTTGTTCCGTACTAATTGAAATACAGTAAGTAAGAAATAAGTTTGTATCTTGATTACAGCACTACATTATTTACTAGATGTTCACAAGAAAGAAAGGATGTGTGTAATGTGACAATAATAATATTCCTGTATTTTGACCATGTTTTTTAATTTACAATTATCATAGACAATTATTGTAATGTTTGTTCTTTTCACGCAAAATTTTGTTAGCCGGTTGATGTCAAAGCTTTGATGGTGAGTCGAAAAGGATAATCATATCGTGCCTATGATATAGCAACCTCTCTTTCTTTCTACAAGCTTTTATTTGACTTACAATGTATTGTGAGGGTGTATGAGTCAAATTCTCCAAGTCTTTTACCTACTTCTAGTGTAGTCTCGTCAGATTGTCTTGTTTGTTAAACATTATGTAAGATAGATGACAATACCAGTACAGTCAACAAAAAACTTATTGATTTCTCCTCTTCTTTCTTTTTGGTCCTTATTTAAACTGAAGAGACTTATTTGCTTGAGTTTTAATTAAATTTTAAATGACACGAACTAAGAAATCTTTGTTATTCCATTTATATTTCAAGATAGTTCGTAGTCGTTACTTCGGTTAAATCGCAGCATGATTGCGGTGGTAGCTTGCTATCTTGCTAGTTTGGTATCTTATGAATTCGTCTGTGTCTTTTTCGTATAATTCTTGTCGTCTCATTCGTCATTAATTTTAATTTGTCTTATTAGTTATCTGACCCTATCTTCTTTGGTTCTTTATTTAAGTGTGGCAAGTTACAGAATTGGAACAAAAAAGGTATGGACAGATAGCAAATTAGATGACTTAAGCATGAGTGACGATTACAGAATGAGGTTGAACGAAAATTGAGACGAACTAATATATGATACCGGTAGTTCCGTAAAGTATTGACTGATTCAACCAAGCGCTTAAAATTGGAGCATGTTTGTTGCCTCAACGATTCCGTAGAAATCATCTTGATATTTGGGCCAACGTCATATCTGGTGGGCTTAATCTAGGTTGGATTAGCTGCCTTGTTTTTGACCGTGTTAAATCTGTTTCAGGATCTGATGTTCAGCGAGCTGGAAGTGTTCGCAGACGAGACGGGACCATGCCACGCTGACGAAAACTCCAACGAGGAGAACGATGTCGACGACGAAACCATGTCAGGTTAGTGATCTCAACATTCGCGTACGTCTGTGCTTTTTTGAGAGAAAGAGAGAGATATGTGTGGCTCCATCCAGCGCCCGTTGCTTTGTTTCCTTCCATATAGTCCCGCCATTTTTTCCAAGTAGTTCCAGTTAAAATTTCCATCCATAACGGGAACAACTCTCATGACACCCCGGTTCCTTTTCGCGCGTCCTTTTAACACTAGAGGCTTCAATGGTAGTATATCGTCGACATAGCATCCATCCCTTTCGAACTCGCCCACTGGTAACAAATAAATACTTTATATCTACGACAAAAACTAGTGTGCAACAAAGTTATAGTACTCGATTCGCTCGTGATTATTCTGTCGGTTTAGCTTTTTGAAGGATATGTCGGTTTGTAAAAAAAAAACCCTTTTTTTATCTAAAGCGCGTCCACACACGGTTAGATTTCACTAGAGACTCAAGGAGAAGCGCGGAGGGGAACCCACCATTAGAGTTGCGAGCCGTGTTGCTTTTAATTATGTCGAAACACCGGTGACGTAGCCCGACTCATTACCCAGCCCATGATCTCTGAACCCGTCGCTCTCGTTCTGCATTTTCGGACTGCCATTTTTAACCTGAACGCTTACGCGGCCCGCTACATCGTATCGTCAATTTGCCTACAGAGGACACTACTTAGCTATCGGAGTCTCAATATTTAACCTTTATTTTCGTCGGTCGACGGGTTCAGATCAGGTCTGTAGCCGATGCGAATGCTCGAAGTGCGGCAAAACCACTTGAACCGCGCTGGCTTCGACGGCCGGTTTTTCGTCACCCCCCTGTCCTCGTTCCCCCCTCACCCCTCCCCGCTTCCCCAGACGGGTCGTCGGGCAGCGCGTGCAGCTGGTGCGGGCCGGAGCGGCCGCGGCGCGTGTACTGCGCGTACAGACACGCGCGCCCACGACGGCACGCGCCCTACGCCGCGCACAACTCGCAGCGGCCGCACACTGACACACAGTAGACTACGAACTATGCGTACCCCTTCCTACCCCCGATCCGAACTTTACCATTATATATCCGTTTTTTATGACGCGCTTGCGCAAATTGCAATGACCCCACGCCGACACGGTAGACTACGAACCGACGCGACGAAATACCATTTCCAATCCTCAGCCCGATGTGCACGATAGATCCGTTTTTCAAATATCCGTGCCATGGCGGGCAGAACTCTTAGCCCGCACTGATTTACAGTAGACTAGAAACTAGTGCAATAGCGACTGTCATCGAACAAGACCCTCAATCCGAACCATGCGATCGATCCCTTGTCTAAAACACTCCAGATGCTCTAGTGCGTAAATGTTACGGGACACATTTGAACACTGATCTATCGTGCATAAAATCCTTCACGACATCAAAAAAAGAATAGTTTACACTTGAACGCTGCTTGTATAGGTCAGCCGAAAGTTTGTAACGCTGACCATTTCAAAAATGGTTATAGTTTTTTATTTGATGGAGTACTTTCCTTGGAGGGAAGTGAAATGTGTCATTTATTAATGCTAACTGACAGCAAACGACGAAAACGCAAAGCAAGCATACGCTGCATAGCGGAACATATTAGCGAGCGAGCGCTATGCACATTGAAACTAGCTTAAAGAAAACGTTAGAACTGGTAGAATAAACGTTTAAATATTTTTTTATGCTCCAATAAATATGGTGAAATGTATTAAAGGGAGCATAATTTTTCATGTTGTCAACATTTTCTCACTTACGTTTTCTGTAAGTCGGAATAAAACGTAATTAAATACAGGGAATTAGGTCTTCTTTCTGACATCGCTTTATTCCCTTGTTCCCAGAATTCCTTTAAACTATTCATCTGAGATACGATTTTAAATATAAGGATAGGGAGAAAACTGGAATAGCCTTTCTCTTTCATATGTGACTCCATTTATTTATAGCCATGGGTACCATTCGACTTAATATAATTGTCATGAAACAATTGTAATGCAATGTTGCTGACAAGGCTTGCACTTGATAAAGCAGCCAATCATCAAAGAAAAAAAAATAAGAAACTCATCGAATCAAGATGATTGATCAAAATGTTTTTAGATTATTTAAGGATTGGTTTTTGTAGAAGAATTTAAACAAAACTATGACTGATTTATGTGTTAAATTTAATCGGAAAAAATATAATGTCTACTTTCCCTAGAAGTTAGTTTTTTTTTCATTAACTATTTCCTGACAATTTATATAACTTAGAAGTCAAACAAAAGCTGATTTTCAATATTGTTTTTAATCGAGATTTGTATTTTTTTAAGTAAAAAGAAAGAAGTATTGCTTGAATATAGTTTTTCTCTAAATTTGAATTAAATTATAATACGGGTCCATTTTTGTAACAACTCATGATTCATTTTCATCTATGTAGGTATTTTGAGTTGTAAAAATACTGCTCTTAAAGGTTTGTAGTATAATTATTTATTCTTATTCGTTTTGTCAGTATCTTAGTCCAAAAAATAGGCGACGCTTATGTTGTTATAAAAATTACTTAGGTTATTGTAGACTCTTTTTCACCACCTCTATGTGGTTCTGAGTACTTAACTTATCATATGAATTAAGGTTTAAAAGAAATAATATTTTTTTGATTTTCGACCTCTTGAATAATTAAAAAGAGAGTGGTGAAAAAGACAGAAAATGTTATTAAAACTGAAACAAAGTAATGTAGAAACTTTTATTTCTCCCACAATATACTATACCCAGTACACAAAAAAAAAATAACAGTGAGTAGCAATGACTTATATTTCCATGTTCTCTTCTGTATCCAATAACATTCCGTTTCCCTTTCCTAAATTATGATATTTTGTCAGAATATTGTGTAAAACTTTTAAATATACGGTTTATCTCACGATTACGCTTCGAGGACGATCTGACTAGTTTATCGACGTACTGCCCTATAACTCACCCCCACTCCCCCCTCGCCGTCTGTGCGGTCACAGCGGGCGTCTCGAAGACCGTTAAGTACGCGAGTACCGTCGTGAACGCACTCACCTTTCAAAACGGTCTTCTAATAAGACCGGCAGGCTTATTATGTAATTGACAACATTTCATTTTTATAACACCTGAAAATGTATATATGGTTCGAAAGCATTTTGCCTCCTGATCACTGCAATATGTTTACATAATTTTAATATCGCTTATTATAAAAAATAAAAATTAATTAAAAATATGTCCTAATTTTACCAAAACTACCACAGGATGGGTGAAATGCCTTTGCCTTTTTCACGAGAAAAAGTAAGCGACCATAATTTTGTATTTGACAACTTCAAAGTACAAGGGGGGCAACTCTGTAATTCTATTTTTGAAGTTCGTTGCATACCTTCTCTCTCACTCTCAAGTTAATGATTATATTAGTATGAGCGGAACAGCACCAAGCGAATATCGAAAATCGAATATCGGAGAATAAGGCCTGACATTGTCAATTTGAAATTGACGTCGGTTTTTTTTCTATACAGAAAAGACAAAAGGATAAGTGTCTATTCTGTGATAGTTTCGGAGTTACGCCCTTTTAGAATAAGCAAAAATTAATAAATTAATTATAAATTAAATACAAACCCTAGCAAAAAATTAAACTTCCAGCATGTTCATCTTTTCAAACAAAATACAGAAAACCATTAAAACTATAGGCTCAGAAATATGAAATGTTGTCAATTCGTGTCATCGTGTTCATTTTTACAGTTCTTGTATGAATGTGACAGCTAGCTGATTCCGATGCCAATTGTCAGCCCATACATGAACTGTCTAAACGAAGACGATGGTGATCGCGAGCGAATTACGTAATAAGCTCGCTGAACTAGTCCGATCGTTCTCGACTTACCTAGTTTTGTTCACGACGCTCCTCTATATTTTGAGTTATTGATCACAGGCGAGAATGACATCGAAGGCGCCCACGCTAGTAGCGAGGACAGTTCCGACATCCTCAGCCGCCTGCTGTGCGCCGTGCACGGGCGGGCCGTCACGCCGGCCGGCAGCGACGGGCCCGCGCCGGCGCCGGCCGCGGCGCGGCACGACACCGACCCGCAGCTCTCCACCGCGGCGCATACCGATATGCTCCTGTTGAACCTGATGCGGATGAACGGGCTCACACCGAAGCAGTCCAAACACAGTGAGTACCTATACAGGGTCTCTTAATTATTTCGGATCTATGCAGGCGGTCGGGTCACTCGGACTCAACACGCCGGTAACTGAAAATGTTTTTAGATTTTTTTTAATTGCGATTGACAAATGTTTTCGTACGTCTACGTAAATATATTCAGCGCCATATTTAGCGGAACACAAAAAACGTTAGCAAAAGCATACTTAATGCTTGACCAGAAAAAATAATAAAAATGAAAATAGTAACCTACACTTTTTTTGTGTTCCGCTAAATACGCCGCTGAGTGTAGTTCGGTGTCAAAAGGGGCTACTTATTTTTTATCGATCGCAATCGTATTTTTAATTCGATATGTGACTGCAGGTTCGAAAGGTCCCAAGCGCAACTGGGCGTGCAGCGCGGCCGTGCCTGCGGGCGGCGCGCGGAGCCCCCCCGCGCCCCCCGCCCCCCGCGCGCGCCGCCCCGCCGCCGCCCCCCGCGCGCGCCGCCTGCCCCGCGCGCCGCTCTCCCCCGGGCAGATGCGGCGCGGCGACGCCCGCCCCCAGCCCTGTGGTGAGTCATGGCGTGCAGCGCGGCCGTGCCTGCGGGCGGCGCGCGGAGCCCCCCCGCGCCCCCCGCCCCCCGCGCGCGCCGCCTGCCCCGCGCGCCGCTCTCCCCCGGGCAGATGCGGCGCGGCGACGCCCGCCCCCAGCCCTGTGGTGAATCACGCACGACTCTGTGATACGCTTTAGCATGGACGTAATACGATAAACGGGACAGCACTCGCAGCTGAAAAACGAGCAGAGCGAGATAGTTCATAGGGAGGAGTGTGTCCCTTTCTAACAGGGTGACGATAAGGTTTCTGCTATGTGGGACAAAATTCGATCCTGCGATCATTCTGCTAATCGTTTATTATGAACACTGAAGTTTAATTTTATGTTTCGTCCATAGCATGTTAGGGCCCGCGATAAAATATGTCGTGATAAAATATTTTATCCACAGACATATATTTGTCTACATATATCGGCGCACAACTACCCTCATTTTCATCGTCATTTTTATTATAGTCCAAAGAAGGGCAGCACACAACACTGATCACGTCACTTTGTAAAGGTTCGCTCACACTCACCGGCACCCACAAACGGTCGATATTTAAAACAGTTTTCCAACTGGGGGGCACCGACCATCCGCTGTCACGATTAAAATTGGGATACCGACTTATTTCAATGGCTTCACGTACTTTCCGCGGAATGACAAATTGTCGGAGCATTCCTTCGGCTTTTATACGTGAGTTATCCGGTTTGTTGTAATTATGTTTGAGTCTCACGGTAGTTTCATGTTGAAATATAACTTGATTCATGATAATTGTTTTTATCAGGCGCGGTGGGATGTTTCCTGAGTCCGCCGGGCACGCCGGAGCGCGCGGCGGCGGCGTCGCCGGCGCTCGACTACGGCTGGCCGTGCGCCGCGCCCGCAGAGATCTCGAGCAACGTCGATTCCATGCTGGAATATAACGTGAGTTTACACTATGCATTAAGAAAGAAAGAAAAAAGTTTATTTATGACAATCACAACACATCAAATAAAGAAATGCCTTAATAAATCTATATTAATAATTTCGTGACCGGTTACGGTAGACTCGATCGAAACGTTGCCTAAATGATAGAACGTGAAAAAATAAAAATTTCGAGTCGACAACATGTATCCGCAAAATTCGGATTGTCGAGTATTTTGTAAAATTCTAACGGTGCTGATGGACAAATCGCAGTCGCCATATTGGACACCACAGACTAGCGCGAAACTGACACCGGAGGACGACAAACGTTCCGTTTCATGCTAGCGCACATACGCCGTGCGATTTTTCTTAAACCTGAGATTGGCCAGCATAACCATAGAAAAATTAGAATAATTGGGAATGGATGAATATTTTAAAAGTGCTTGGTGATTTTTCTTTTGATAGGAGTAACCATTCTCAGCTACGGAAAAAAGTTTCAGATTTTTTCCGTCGAGCCATATATTTTATAATAAAAATAAAAACATTTTATTCAGTCACTCGGCGGTAGTGATGTAACGAATGTCATATTTTCGACATTCGCGAATGCAAATGCGAATTCGAATATTCAGTTTTTGTTATATTTGGCACCATTTGTCTATGGCTTGGTGACTTTGGTGGCAGTCCCGTACAAACGAAGTACGTTCCGTTTGTTTTTTGTTCCTAGAATAGCCGAGACGCATCTGAGTGAAATGTCATTCCATGTTGCCAGATGGGCTATTTAATTTAGCGCCAAGCCAATGGGGCTATCTCCCTTACCGGGCGACGAAAATTATATAATTAAACAACTACTAGATAACCTAAATAAATAACAAGATACCCTAATTTTTTTTTATATTCGTATAACATTCGCAGTAATTTTGCAAATGCAAATGCGAATATGCCAGAAATATGCGAATTTTCGCGAATGCGAATGCGAATGCGAGTATTCGTTACATCACTACTCGGCGGCCCTCATACGGCAGTTAAGCAGTACGCCAATGCATATCAAATTAAAAAAAAACTGCTTGAATCTGTAGTACACGATGATATTTGTAGCTAAAAGAAGCCACGGCTAAGTGGCGCCTTCTGTAGATTGTTCGTGTTACTAAACCACTATGGTAATTTTTATTGAAATTGGCACTGTTCATTTTTTTTAAGCTGTGCTTTTAACACCTTTATTTGATAAATGGACTTTTTTAAGAAACTAACTTGAATATTATGCTTCTACGTATCTTTGTTTATTAATAATAAATATTTTCACTGTTTGATAATTTGTTAATTTTGGCAGGATTCCAATCGCCTTCGTACAGAAATATAAAAAAAAGGTTTTGTCTATATGTCAACGTCATATATCTGTAGATGTGTGTGAATTTAACGGCAAACTCACGTTTAATGTCAACTATGTTCGCGTGTTCGAAATTATTTCCGTTCGTTGGCTTTGTTATTGTTTTCCGTGCTGTTTTTGCTTTTTCGTTTCACCCCTGCACATCTTTCCTGACTTCTACTTACATTAAAATGGTCTTCGCAACAATGCATCGTGTAAACTTTGAAATATTCCACATTAGCTTGCGTACACCATTTCTTCTGCAAACCTTCTCTGATTTTCACAATGATTTTGTTGGGGCTATAGTTCGAGTCATTGTTGCATCCCGGCAGAAAACATTTTTTTATAAATATCCATTGTTAGTTACAGATTAACCCCCTTATTCATAAACGCACTATAGGCCTCTGCTAAGTTAGTAATCGTTTGTCCTTATCTGTGAAAGGTAAATGTCAAAGTGACAGATAAGGACAAACGATTACTAAGTTAACAGAGGCCTATAGTGCGTTTATGAATAAGGGGGTTATACTTTGAATTTGCTTTTATTTCTAATGTTTGTAGGTTAAGTCAGAATGTAATGTATTGATGTAGATGTGACAGTGATAGCGTGACAGATACCGTTAATACCGTAGCTAAACTTTTTTTTTTCATTTTTGTGGCAAACATTAAATGGCCGATTCTTAAACTTACTACGTACTTTTACAAAAATATCTGCAATCGTAAAGTATTTGTGAAATCGGACAAGATAAATCGGTTATTTGATGGTTTTCCTCCAAATGGTATTCGAATTGGAGCATACTAAAAAAAATTAACAATGTCAATTCCCCATGTATGGTAGTAACACAAACAATCTACAGGCGGCGCCACTTAGCCGTTGCGTCTTTTAGCTACAAATGTCATCGTTTACCACAGATTCAAGCAGCAATTTTTTTTTTAAATTGATATGTCATTCGCGGAGTGCTTATCAGCCGAATAGAGGCCGCCGAGTGACAGTAAAATGTTTTTATTTTTATAAAATATATGGCTCGACGGAAAAATAAATAATAATAAACAAATATATATCATGGGACAAATTACACCAACTGACCCAGTCCCCAACTAAGCAAAGCTTTGTGCTATGGGTACCAAGCAGCGGATAAACATACTTATATAATTTAGATAAATACATATTTAAATACATACAACATCCATGACTCGGGCACAAACATTCGTATTCATCATACAAATGTCTGCCCCTACCGGGATTCCAACCCGGGACCTCTAGCTTCATAGTCAGGGTCACTAACCACTAGACTATCCGGTCGTCAAATCTGAAACTTTTTACCGTAGCTAAGGATGGTTATTCGTATCAAAAGAAAAATCACCAAACACACTTTTAAAATAATCATGCATTCCCAATTCAAAATAAAAACGGATTTCGGAAAAAATTTCAAACTTTAAAATGGCCGCCCTGTAAAATTGCCATTTTGGATTTGGACTTATCAAGTTGTTCACGCCATGCACGGATATATTCTTCCAGATAATTTCAGTTATTGTGAATGCTATCACTTACCTACCTATTTTTGTATTAAAATAATAATCAGTGATTCGAAATAATGCCTACACATTCTACCTACATTTTGTACCTACAAGTGTATTATGATTCAAATTTCACCCGAGCGAAGCCGGGTTTTCATCTAGTAAATAAAATAAAAGTAAAAAATAAACACTAAACATGATAAAACATAATTATATGTGGTTGCCTGGGCACAAGACCCATTGTCTTTGAAAAAAATGAAACAAAAATTAGCATAAACAACTACATCACTGACCAATAGAAGAAGATAGGAAGTGAAGCGAAATGACAGCCAAGCAGAGTAACTTTAGGTTAGAATTGTTATCTTTTGAACATTAAATGAAATTAATTAATTTACAAAACAAAAATATGAATGTTTCAGTAATTGCATCAGGTACATGTTCTCGTTATTCTCACGGTCATGTCGATCTGTCGCAGCAGGACACGATCTTCGACATGCTGCTGAACAGCCTGTCGCTGGAGCCGCCCGCGGCGGAGTGCGAGGCGCGGCCGGCCACGCCGCCCGTGCAGCCGTGGTGCCCGCCGCCGCACAAGGACGCCGACACCGACTGACGCCCGGCTACCGAGAGACACCGCGAGTACCAACACTGACTTTACTAACTCACACAAACTAGCTACGTTACTGTTTTTTTAGTCAGGGGTCGGTAAACTTTTAATACAAATAGCTTATTTAAATAAGCGGTGTTAACAAAGGAAAATATCCATCAGACTCCAAACTAGACTGAGCCTGTGTCTTGGTCGTTTGCGAGAGCGATTATAACTAAGTAGTTACTAAGATACATTAACAAATTTGCAGTAAAGCACGCGCTGGTAAAATTAGATAGTGGGCTGGACTCGTTCATGATTTTGATAATAGATTAAAATAAATCCGCATAAGAAGGATGTTCGCGTTGCCGACCCCTCGTTTAAATAATTAACATACGTTTTTCGGTTTATCGTGTCCTGACATGATTTGCCCGATAAAATCTTTAAATGGGCCGAATTTACGTTTTAAGTTTACTGTATCCAGGTCCGACCGAAATATAAGCTCAACTTGTATCAAGAATTCTAAACATTGTGGAGTCATATTAATGTAAATCTAATCGAAGTTTTAAATTTCGCGGACTAGAGTTGCTTCTATCACTATTAGACAAATTTAGTTATTTAAATTTTCAGGCCAAATCGATTTTGTTATTGTGAATACGTTCGTACAGTCAGTGTCAGATATATCGTTACAACCAAAATGGCCAAAGTGTAATAAGCCCCGCTCTTGACTGTCACATAGAGCTTTGTTACGATATATTTGCTCACTTTAGCCACAATGACATATTATGTAATGCGGACCGTACTATCTTTTGATTTTAAGTGCATTAGTGTTGCAAACTCGCAAGTTCCTTTGATCTTAGATTAGTTATAAGACATAACCTACAGGGTTAAATGATCTGTCAATGATTTGCTTTAGAAATACTGTCTTTTGACAGGGTTTCTTCTCGATCTTAGGTAAAGGCTTGTAACTGACTTGTTATACGGTTAATTTTCCTAATAATTAACAAAATGGACGCTACTCTACCGAAGAGTTGTATTTCATGTGACTTTTTTCTAAGACACGGGTAGATTTAGCTCAAAGCTCAATTTGATCTGGAATCTGATTAATTATACATACATACACAGATCACGTCTATTTCCCATGCTGGGTAGACAAAGACTAAGGTAGCAAGACCTAAATGAATTGATTGATTATTGATTGTGGGTGTATAGGTGGAAAGGGGAATCAAAATAGTGATGGGTTGCTAGCCGCATCGCCTACGATTCTTTAGATTTTCGCCCATTCCTTCGATGGGCTTTTACCATGCGCGGGAAGAGAAGCAACTGGTACATTGTTTGTTTTTTATTTGCTCCCAGATCAGCATGGGAGTTATACATTGTGTTATTAAATTAACTTGTAATATCTCATCACATATTTGATCAAGTTTAACTGAGCACCCCCGTGGAAAAGGGAACTTGCCCAAAGATCTTGTATGTTTAGTATACTGCACCCTATTGCAGTATTACAGATGCTCTAGCGTTTTCGAAAGCACTTTTGACGATGTCTGTATTCGGTAGAACGTTCGATCTTAACATAATAATTATACTTAGTTTATGTTGATGGATTGGAGGATGATTCCCTCATTGAACGTCATTTGTAATGGCGAGTGATTCACGGTATTATAGTTTATTTTTATTATTTTACTCGGTGAATGTAAGAATGCGCGATGTATGGATAAATATATTTTTTAATGGGCATTTGTTCGAAGACTCAAAATTGTAAACGATCTCCCGTTATTGCAATGGAACACTTATTTCAGTGTAGTGGTAATTAATATTCATGTATTTCTTATTAATATTATGTAATTTAATTAGATGTTTTAGAGTTAATATTTATTATCCATAAACTATTTTAATTAATTCACAATTTGATTTGAGTGTATTCAATGATTTATAAACAATCTCTAATTACAAATCTTAAACACCGAACATTAATTTTGTTTGGCCTGTTCGTAACTTTGCTTTAATAAATAAATTGTTGAACATTGATTTATTTTAAAGTTGTTAGAAAAAATATATATTGGATGTCACATGCAATCTAAGTGTTGTCTGCTGCGTTGTATGTTTCTACTTTGTGTGGAATGCCGCGCGTGAAATAAGCTTAAATATTTAACATAGTAAAAGTACTGAGACGAATTTGCTCAAATTACGTCCGTTTCTCTAAGACTTCATAGATGATGAACTGATCTGTATTGATCGAAAATTAATACTCTTACAATAACGCTGTAGATGGTTCACTAGTAAACTATAGCTTCTTCATTCTTAAGTCAGTACTTGGAGCTGAGATACATTTCGTGAACGAATATTCGAGAACGACATCACTTATAAACAATAAGTGTGAAGCTAATTGGCGCAGTCTCAGATTGCTATTCAATAATACATTGACTCACTAAATAAGATCGATAAAAGGAAAAACGGCACCCTTCCACTTTATGTCTGTTACTGTTATTTTTTAGTTTGGACATAAAAACTTGTTTTATGTTTACCCTTGTGAGCTAATGTTTTTGACAGTCTGGTTTTACTGGCAAGTGTTGGCTTAACGTAGTGTCGCTTAATATCCGGTTATGTTAAGACTAAGAGCCTGACTTAATGTCAACGTTCAGTAGATAGTTAATTGTTAGTTTAGTTATCGATTCGACTGAAGAGTTCAAACGCGTGTGATCCTTAATGTTTTATATGAGCTGGAGGGGCGCTGTAGGACATAAAATGAAAGTGATTTACCCATTGTTTGTAAAGACTTAATTCTCTACTACAAGTAACACTTTCACTGTCCTCAAATTACTCATCCGACATTAAGTGTCATTTCTATTTTCTAATACATTCATGTAACTAAATGTAATGCATGAACAGTGAAAGTGTTATGCTATGAATTCGAATTTATCCTTTGTATCTCGTTTTCATTGAATGATATTATGTATTAGCTCAGTTAGTCTTTAGTCTGGCAAAATATAAGAGACGATGTCATTTAGGGCTGAATTTTCTATAGTATTGGAGCATTATGGACATTTGATTTGGTCTAATGCTCCCCTTAGTCCCGGGGCGTAAGGCCGCGTGCACATTCCGCGTCTCGTGTGTCTTGATTATGTTGACAACTTGGAAACGGTAGATGGGTGTGGTTTTGATTTTATTATACTTAAAGCGTAGAATTCTTAGCATTATTTTTATTTTTTTAGCAAAAAAATTGCGCCGATATGGGGGATGTTTATTTTTGTTTTTCTTTCTGTGGGTGAATATGAGAGATTAACTGGGCTGATTCAAATTAATTTAAGATTTAAAGAAATTGTACAATTTTAATTTCAATAATGATTTCGGTAAGGTTAACAAGAATAATATATTTTTGATGCTATGTTGCGAGTCAGCAGTGTGGTGTGGTGATTTAATTGAGGTTCGAGTGCAGTGGAATGCTTAATAAAACCAACTATAACTTATTATGTCGTTTCTTTTCCATATGTATAGGCGTGTACAAAGAAAAGGGTTCAAAAGAAACATAGTTTTAAATTGATTCAGTATTTTATTTCATTGCTCCAAAATATACACAATGACAATGAACATTGTAATACGGACTGATCCATATTTGCAAAGTGTCTTACGGCGTTTATTTGAATTTGACAGCTGATTACACGAAGGACATGAACTAGATTACTTGAATACAATTCTGTTGCAAGCAGACGCTCGAGCGAGCCATGTCTTTTATCTTTTATATGTATGTACCTAACGAGCGGAGCGGCCTGCGCGCGCGCGCAGCTCGCTACCGCCACCTACCGTCTACTTACAATATGATGCAGTTACAATTAGTAAATTCACTGTTCCTACATTAAAAGATATATTTACAAATAAAACTTTAAAAGGAACGCTTTGCAAACATTCAACAAACTTGAGATCGCCTTAACGTAAAGATGGTATAAAATTTTCAAAATAGTTAATGAACGAAAGTCTAAAACATCATTTTGCCGACGTTGTATTTACAAATTAGTTACAATTTAAAAAAGAAATTGTGCCAAATCACGTTTTACAGCTTTCGCAAATAAATAACAATCGAATTTAGCCTAAAAATACTTCTCTTTGATAAACAAAACAATAAAAAATAATTGCATTCAACAAAGCTACGATAACAAATTTAATATAAATTAATCATAAAAAGAAATGTACATTTTATACAAAGCTAAACAATCACTTATTATCACTGCAGAAGTGTTACGTCGGTTAGTCGTCAGCGGCTGCGCGTGCGCGCCGGCGCGGGGCTGCCGTGGTAGCTCAGTATATGTAATGCATCCACTATTTACACTAGTCGAACTTTGTAAAAATAATATTAAGTCCAAACTTTTACAATCCCTAACAGCTTAAAACCTTCATTAATCCATTCAAAATATTCGTTTAGGTACATAATTTTGTTACAAGGGGACGAGTCTACAAGGTAACTTTCATAGAAGTTCTATTTTTATAATCATTGAGAATTGTGCATATAATTCGAATCCGCTAAAACTATTGCAAAGGCAAGTAGGTGATGTATGCATTTATTTATTTTTATAATTCCATTTAATAAATCGCTATCATAAAACTCGACGACCTATTACTTAATCCTTATGAGATAATCCTTAGAGTTACGTGGTGTTACAGTAGTCTGGTCACATATGCACCCATCCGGGTGCGTATTATCCTTATATCTAGTCTAATTAAAACATTCATTGTATGTATGTACTATCTACTACTAGCACTAATATTAATTGTATTATGCTTTGCACTCGCGAGACGTCAGCTGAGTAACGCCTCGCGACAACTCCGGCGAGAGTAGTTCAGAACCTACAAGGGGAGTTGTACTACGAGGTGTATTTGTGGAACGTAATGACAATACAAGGTACGTGTAGTGCGTTTTCATTGCCTCGATATGTTGAGTAACTCAGTAGTTCGTTGATACATAATCCTTCCATTCCGTTCAGAGTCGCGCCTTCTATCTAGTATGCTTCTCGCATTCTCAAATTGACGATTTTCTTATCATTCTTTGGCATTATTTAGTGAGCTTAACTTCTCATCGGGAGCAGCGCCGTGCTTCGACTTGAGAGATTGTACTGTTTGTTGGATTGCCATTTTATTGATTTTAAAAATGGCTTCGCTCCAGATTTTCGAGGTACGGCGCTACTCCAGTGTCCGCCTCTTGTAGCCTAACTCGATACTGTTCTTGCAACGGCTTCTGTGGTGACAAGAGACCGTAGGCGTCGCGGTAAGCGCCATCATTTGTTAACAAATTGAATGTTATTTAACATTTTCCTATTCAAGTACCTTAAAATTGTATTGCACTGCGCGATATAAATTTTCATTGATCTACTTTTCATACACAATATTAATATGTCTTTGTTAATTCTGAATATAAGCAAATATATTTTTTAGAAGTATGTAAGTATGCAATTTTAAAGTTCTCGATATACTATGGCGTAAATGACTGAGTATTTTTTCATACTATATTATATATATTTATGTATTTAGATATTTTGTGACCTAATAATCTATTCAGTCAATTGAGTCGAATAATAGCCTCTCTCGATGCGAAAATTTCCTGTTGGCAGAAGATTAATTTATGGTTGGTACTGCATGTAATCAGATTTTAAACATATATATTCTTGATTTTCGGTACCCAACTTCTTTTTCGCCTTCATCATTAAAAAAAAACTACTTAGGTATATATAAAAAAAAGCACCACCCGAACAAATAGGCACCCATAAAATCCAATCGGTTAAGAAACGTTATGTACTTCAAGCTATATTCACTCCTTCGATAGGTAGATCTAATGACGATACCATTTTGAAATACTTAGTTTTAGTCAGAACCCAGTCCGCGTTTCCAGTTTGCGCGAAAGTTGCGGATAGAGCAATTCTTTCACCAGGCGTCTGTACTATAAGATGTGGGGAGCGTGTCACAAAACATTTACAATCCTTTACGCGTCTCGGAACTTCATTTCGACTGGTAAACCGTAGTCGCGGCCCGGAAACAGCGAAGCGCGCAGGTCGGAGTCGTAAAGGTTCCCGTCACGCTCGGAGTCATCGTCGGCAGTCCTCTACAAGGAGTGCGCCTCGTGTCAGACGTGCGACTCGAGCGGCGGGCGCGGCAGCGGCACGAGCGGCGCGGGCCAGCGCGCGGCCGCGGCGGCCGTGAGGTCGGGCGACGACGTGCGCGTGTGCCGCGCGCTCCAGCCGTCCTTGTCGAAGTCCTTGGTGCCGCCCACCGTGTGCCGCCGCTTGATGCCGCGCTCCGGCATGCCGTTCTTCCGCTTGAGCTTGGTGGAGCGCCAGGCGCCCTCGCGCCGGCGCACCACGTTCCACTCCCCCTTCTCGAGCTTGCTGAGGCGCTCGCTCTTGTTGAGCGACTCGGAGCGCTGCAGCCGCTCGGCGCGGCAGTTGAGGCTCTCGGAGCGCAGCACGCGCGCCTCGCCGCGCTCGGGGTCGCGGTTCAGCGACTCGGAGCGCTTCAGCTTGGAGCAGTCGACGTCCTTCTCGCAGTCGTTGTCGAGCGCGGCGCTGTTGCGCTTGACGCACTCGGGGTTGGAGAGGCGCAGCGCCGGCTTGTAGGCGGCGGGCGCGGGCGCGGCGTAGAGCGCGTGCGCGCGCGTCTGGTCGTTGTCGGGCGCGGTCTCGGAGAGCTGCGAGCGCGTGTCCACGTCCTTGTCGTCGTCGTGCTGGCGCTTGGCGGGCGCGCGGCAGTTCTCCTTGTCGTCGTCGCTGCGGCGCGGCCAGGCGCGCTCGGGCTCGTCGCTGCTGCTGGAGCTGGAGTGCCGGTGGTCGCGCGCCAGCCAGGCGGCCTTGAGCTCCTGCGCGCGCGCCGCGGGGGACACGCGCTCGTCGCGCTCGCTGGAGGCGCCGCCCGAGCTGCCGTCGGAGCGCGAGCCGGACGGCGACTTGCCGGAGTGCGACAGCTCGTCGGGCTCGGGCTCGTCCGCGTACGGGATGCTGCCGTCGTCCAGCGGCGACGAGTTGTTCAGCGTGCGCAGCTTCTGGTCGAACGTGCTCGTCAGAGACGACACCAAGTCTCCGGTTCCTGCGGCAATTTGTGTGAGGGTTAGTTCTGTCGGGTCGGTTAGAGCGGTGAAGATTTAGTACGGGGAAGGTGCGTTTAGACGAGATCTCGCTCGTATAGAGGCACCTTCGGACACGAATACTGAAGCGTGTTAAGGTTGCGACGTTAAGAGCGTGACGATGATGGGTGAGGTGATCGTCGGGCATGGTATGGACATGTATGGCGGCCGACGCTCCGCCGCGTCGGATGCGCGAGCGCATGAAGCCGTGCTGTCAGCAACCGCCGGGTCAAAGCGTTAGTTTTGATCGGAGCCGCCTCACTCTCCCCTGATTAACTTGTCGAAAGCGACTCCTTGTTTTGATTCTACTTCTATCCACAGAAAAAGTATTTTGTTCCCTTTTCATGGTGAAATATTATTAGCATCTAATTGAGTGTTTATTGTCAAGTTAACCAGCGGAGACGCAAACAAACCGTCCGTGGTAACGGAACCGCTTGCGTACACGCAGCACGCACACACTTGCAACACGCACGCTCACATTCCTATACCTTTTAGTGTGGACAAAAGAAAGGGAATGCTGTGTCTATTCTCTGACGTCAGTACTGCACACCTAGTGGGGCAAATAGTAGATAGCTTTTATTGACTATGTTCGTAAGGGATACACAAATAATCGAGAAAGGAACATACTCCTTGGAGTTGCCCTTGGGCATTAAATAAAGAGGTCGTGGTAACTTCAATTTTTTTTTCGCCTTTTTATCATTCCATTATAAAAAGCAAATATTAAAGAGTTTCCATTTAAAGACTAAGTTGTACTCACCATCAATGGAGAAGCTTTGTAGCGTGTGTGTGTGCCGCGAGAGCTCTTGGCGACCGCGGCCCAACACTGATATGGACTCCATCTCCACTCTGGAAAGAGACCCAATTGTTAGTACGAACATCACGTGAGAACCAACCGGACTCATGAAAATATTAATACTCTCAGGCTTAGTCGCTACATCGTTTGCATATAAAGAAGGATTGTAAAGCTTGTCGACGAACTATAAATAGCGCGGTTTGTTACTTTAACATGGATTTCTTAAAAATGTGTAAGTAACTAACTTGTTGGCACTCTCGTGCGAGCGGTTGAACCTATGCGGCAGTCCGTCGTAGTCGGCCAGCGTGGTGGTGAGGTGCGCGGGCGGCGAGGCGAGCGGCGAGCGCGGCGGCGACGCGCCCGGAGACGCCTCTGCGCGGCCCTTGTCCGGCTCCACCCACTTCTTGCTGTCCGTCGACGGCTTGGACCGCGGCTTCCGCTGGATCTTCCTGTTCGCCGCCGATATTATAGAGGAGACTATGTCGCGGGTCGACACGTCTTTACCTGGAAAGTTATTTCGGTTAGACGAATTGATTACGGTGCTAATAAGCCTCACGTGACAGATTTGCGGATGTCGTTTTCTTTTGCCAAAGTGAGCGGTCGCGTTGGCTTGGAGCCATAGTTACCTTCGATCTTTTTGACGTTGTGGATGAGCAGGTCTCGCGATGGTGCAGGAGCATGCTCCTCCGCCGCCGGCGGTGGCTCTACTGGCATATCGCCTTCCTCCTCTTCGAAATACCAATCGTACTGCAGTAAGAAAGAAAATCTTAGATAACAAATGACAAGCGCACGGTCATGTGGGTAGAGCGACGCATCAATCATCATTTGTTTAGTTAGAGCTGTCTAAATACTTGTAGACGATAAAAATAAACGAGACTCACGTGGGTCAGGAAAGACTCGATGATTCGGCACTGACTGGACATGTCATTGACCATTGCGAGCATGTCGTCGCTCGCCGCGCGCACCAACGTTGGCCCAAACACGATGGCCAAGTTTCTCGCTTCCATCTTGTTGTAAGATGAGTGCGCAACGACTCTGCGCAAATGTTGGATCAGGTACTTGAGTGTTTCGTAGTGAGGGTCGGGCAGTGAGAGCACCAAGCGCCGCAACTCGCGGGCTCGTTCTGGCGACCGATCAGCCGCTGAAAATGGAATAAACGTTTAAAAATCCCCGATGAAAGATGAATTTAGCCTAAAGTTAAATGGTTCTCGGTAAACACTTGCCGAGTGATGTCTCGGTTTGAAACAAAACACTACTCTTGTAGGTACTAACAATAACTCGCAAAAAGTATAAGATGAAAAGACGAGGCTCATTGCCAACAATTTGCTAAAATTAATGAACGTTTGGATTTGAACATTTTCATTAGGATTTCGGCGTACGCGCAGAGCAGCACGAAGTGGATGATTTGTTACTACGCGAGCATCAAAAAGCGTCTGTCACGGCAAACGATCGCAAATTCCTAAGAAGTTGATTCAGATGGATAACTTTAGTTTACACTTAATACTACCAGATGGCTTTTCAATTTAATTAACTACCTTCTTATACACGCAGCTGGATTCATCAGTAGCTAGGTATACACATACATACTACATAAGCATCTTTAACAATAAGGACTCTTACTCGTCGTAATATTTTTACCCTCTCCGTCCGACTTAGAATACTTATAACTCGAGGCGCGTTTTTTCAAGTGAGATAAATTTATGGTCTTACTGTTAGTTATGACTAAATAGTAGGCGAAGACAAGTGGAGTGCAGGTAGCTCAGGGACTTACCGATAAAAGCGGGGTACATCTCCGCCGTGAGCAGAGGGTCGGGCAGGCGGCGCAGGTAGGCCTTCAGCAGGCTGGAGGCGACGTGCACGTCGGCCCAGCGCGCGTCGCCCTCCGGCGGCGGCTCGCCGCGGTCCAGCGCCGCCGCCAGGGCTGCGACCCCGGCCGCGTTCCCTGGCACGCGGTACACGCCTACTGTGCGGAGACCGTAGGCCTGCCAACCAAATCCAATCTTAACTATGCTGTTGAAAACTTGACGCTTCGGTTGAGAAGAACTTGGACTGCTGGTATTTCAATATTATCGATGATCTTTGTTGATTTGGGAGCGGTGGATTTACTGAATTGTTCAGTAGGGTTAAAGCAATGCGCGTCAATCAAGCTTATTCTGGTATAACGGATGTGCCGCGTTCGATCTGTCGAACTTTGCCGCTTTGATTCAGGAATTCAGCAATTGTTATTTACGTTTTCATGTTCACACCGACCGACGGTCCTGAAAGTACCTATTGTTGTTAATGGTGTCAGGAACCTAACCTACTGGGATGCAATGGCGACCTCGTCATCTAGCGTATCCAACCATTCATACCGTTATCTACGGAAGCTCGCTTAGGAAAAGGTTTGGCAACCTCAAATTAGTATAGGATACCTATGTAAGGTATTTTCATTCTTACCTGTCCTATTTGGTAAACAAAATTATAACCTCAAAACGTCTCATTTTTGTTATTTTTTAACTATTTCATCGTAAATAAAGGCACTGGAGATAAAATATCAGCAAAATTATGTACAAAATATCGCCTTCAGGTTTATTTGATAACATAATACACCTTATTCTTTACAAAAATTTGCACATTGAGGTTAGAATTTTGTTTACCAAATAGGACAGGTAAGAATGAAAATACCTTAGTTTAGTTTACTGAGTGCGTTAGGGCTGTTATTGTAGGGGTGTATTACCTCGACAGCGTGCGCGGGTAAAGTGACGGCCCGCGGCACGAGCGGGTGGTCCGGGTCGGCGGGGCAGCGCTCCAGCGGCGCGCCCAGCCAGCCGGCCGCGGGCGCGGGCGCCGCCGCCGCGCCGCCGCCGTGCATGCGCCGCAGCTGCTTCGCCATGCGCCCCTTCCACGTTTTGTTCTTAGGGGACGAAGGTAGCGTTGGGGTCGGCGGACCTGTGTAACCGAAGGTGTTGATGATGTTTTGGAATCGTCATGATGCGCCAGGAATGTTTATGATAGCGGTTATTTCTTTGGCTGGTAAACCGAGTCGCTGCTAACGTCGCCGCAGCAGTTGTTTTGGTCTTTCTTGAGTCCCACATCTCTCTAAATATTCAGCAGAGGTGCATCCGACCACTCGTTCAATTCCTACAGAACATTGAAGTACCAAGATGGTGATTATCCCCAATCCGTGTACTTACCAGTGGGCGACCTGTTGCGGCCGATCTTTTTGCTTCGTTGCGGCGGCAGCGGCGACGGGCAGTCCGCCGCGGGCGCGGGCGCGGCCTCCGCGGGCGGGGGCTCCGCCGAATGTCGTCGGAGCGCCGCCAGCCAGCGCTGCGCGTCTGCTGGCCCTTCCGCCTGCACGTAAAAAGATTTATTAAAAAAATACCTAACTTGTGCTCGCAGATTTGCCCTGCTGCGGGACGACATATCCCGTACGATTTTCACTAAACCCGAGAAATCTTAGAATGTCAGCTTTCTTGGTGCTTGAGTTTGGGCTGGACTGCTTAATGAGTCAGCCAGTCAGGTAGAATAACAAAGTGCAGCGTAAAATGTGACGTATCACTAATGGTATAAATGGGTTAAAAATTTCAAAACTTGCTTATTCGAAACAGTAGTAAAAGTCAAACGGAGTACTGGTCTTGCTTAATTTACTTGGGAGAACAGCAATACCTCCTTTTTTAATCGTAAAGTTATTAGAGCCTACCTGCAGCAGCAGTTCTGCGCCGGCGGCGGTGGTGACCCTCACGACGTGTTTCCGCTTGGTATAGTCGTCGGCGAGCGCTGCGAGGGAGTACCGCATGTCGAGGGTGTCGCGCGAGCTCTCCGCGCCGGCAGTCGAGCCACTCACCGCACCGGGGCTCTGCAACAACAAGAAAAAACATAAGTGTTTTGTTTTATATAGCTGAAACTTTGAGGAGTTGATTGATTATATTAGCTTTTTGTTCAAAAATCTGCTTCCGATTAAGTCCATAAGTTCTGAAATCTACGATGCCAACACACAGAAATTCGTTAAACTTATAACTACGAAACATTTCTTTATCTGACGTCAGGAGTTGATTAAAAAATGATTATGTGCTTTATTTTTTAAGCGAGAAGTTGTAAAAAGTGAGAATTCTTCGATCGGGTTGCAGCTTTTATCAACACATAAAGTCGCAGCAGATTTCAGTATGCTAATCGTTCAACCAGACACAAACACCCGTATCATAATCGAGCCATTAATTTAACACTGTCAATTAAAAATAATCATTTTTCAAATTACGGGTACAAACCAAAAACAAGTTACCAGCAAATCGTACACTGACGGGTCTAAAATAAAAACACCTAGCTTTCACCCCCTAATTATGGGTATTGCGGTCTATTCAGTCAGCCGGTGAATCAGAGGAGTGCTTCAAAAGTGGCTCGTGTTTTTGGCTCCATTATCTGTGTAAAAGCGGCATTAATCAAGAGTGCAGACCCGGTCACCGGCTACTAAAGTGCGCGACGGATTAACCGAAAAATAAAATGATACCAAGCACGATCCGCTCGTACGGCGGCGGTTCCGCGAATAAATAAATCGATTTAAAATATCGTATTTGGAAAGTGATCGCAAACAGTGATGACACTCACTTTCCACGAATGCATATCTTAGAGATAAGATTGTAATTTAATCAATGTGCATTAGAGTCAATGTAAATAGGTTAAGAATTTTGTACTACCTACCAACTTACTTATAGTATGTATTTACTTATTCGCCAATTAGGAAAGCGATGCCAATCGAAATGAGTCCTCCTTATAGTTTACCCATGACTTTTAATTAGCAAATAAACTTTACAAAGTGCCTTTGGAACCCTACTTTAAAAGCATGCCACGATCAGTGGCACAGCCTACGCCGCATTACGGTTGAATCGATGTTTTGTGTAGGTCTCGATAAGTAGTTTGTTTGTCTATTTGCGCCGGAGGCTACGGTCGGTCGAGTGCAGGAAATCGAAAGTGCAAATGTCCGAATGCGGTCGCGTCTTCTGCGGCCCATGCCGCATCGCCGCCCGATACCATCTTCATAACTACACCAATTTTTCAGGTTTTTTTAACAAATAGGCCTTTCGATTCTAGATGGCCTTTCAAGACAATGCACAACAGAATGCGAGGAAAGTCACATTAAAATTAAATTGTAATTTTCGAATGCAAAGAGTGTACACAAAAAGTCAATCACCACGCTTAATTTGTTTCTTCAAACAGTGAAAGCCGAAACTTATAGTCGTCAAAGCTAAATGATATGCTCTGCGATGGCTATTAACCTTTCGTGAGTTGATATAATCATCGAGCATGTCGATCTCATTGTTGACGTGAGAAAAAGTTGCCATCATCATTCGCCGCTCTATTAGCTCGTTGACATTGTCTACCTGTCAGACTTACAGTTCGGAAACGACGAGCGATGGCTCCGCAATGGAACCGTGACAAAGAGATTTCTATTTTGCGGATTTTGCTAGAAAGTTACCAATGTCGCACCAGCCACCAAAATATTACAAAAAGAGTCATGAAGATTCAATATCTGCACGACGCGCGACACACTTACGGCGCTTAAGGCATGAAAACATAAACAAGTGAACATGTATGTTTTTGGTGACAACATTACACGGTCGTAACCTATTGACACGCGTGTAATTGGCGGGCCGACGCGGGCGCGGGGAAGTGGGCCGCTGACGCAACGCACGCGCGCACCTCCGCAGGAAACGCACTAACTGACGGTAAATTAGCGGGACTCCTAACGAGATGCTTCACTTGCCCGAATTAGACCTGATGCAAGACCGCTCTCCACCGCGGTGATTATGTAGAAAGTAAACGAAAGAAATTCGAAACTAACCAAAGTAATTGACCCGATAGATGGATATCTAGGCAGGAGTGGCGCCTGAAGCATCGATATGTAATAACACGTTACTTCTAGGTCAATTGCCTATACCTTCCAATGATAGTAATTGTGAGACGTGCTATAACGCCCCCGTATTACCTACATAAAAGAATTGCACGACTCTTTAATAGTTTAACGACGTCTTTACGTTAGTTTTTAATTGATTTATGGCCTCGACTGAACGCCGGATTTGGGTCTGTGTCGAAAACACACTTTATTCGAAATTTAATTACTTTCTCAGCAATAAAGTTTTTAACGTTTTATAGTTTTAAGCAACTCTTTCATAGATTGGAAATCACTGACCTGAGTCAAGCGGCGAGCGTATTGACGATATGGATGTCATGACGTAGACAATGTTTATCATCGAAGCTTTATTAAACAGACAAATATCAACTTATCATTAAGGGCTTCGTCCCCAAAAAAATGCCAAAGGGAGCCCTTTCGGGTAAAGCTCCGCGTGTCGACGTTTCTTGCCTGTTTTTTTGATTTATTTAAAATTGGATTGTAACCAGGTAGGTAATAGATGGACACCATCATCTGGTAGGCATACAGTTTTGAATGACAGTGAAGAAAACCGGGCAATTATAAATGAATGACGTTTGCGTTACAAGCTCACCAGTAAATCGGTGTACCAAAGCGTCATGACTTGGCGACAGGCCACCGGCGGACAGGATCGATCACAATACGTCTTGATCTTTATTCCCACGTCCCCCACAATTATGCACTCACAGTTTCACAATGTCACAGCCTTAGCCTCCGAATCCCACACTGCACATCCAGGGAAGTTCGCACGAAAACACAGGCAATACACGCGGCCAACGACCCAGTCTTTGACTTCCGAAATATCACTGACGATTGACACGGATCGATTCGAGAGTGTTCCGCCGTTCCTCACTGTAAATCATTCGGCGGCATCGGTTATCTTGGCGATTAAAATATCGGTGCGAGAAATGGTAATGAAATTGAATTTCCGGAGGCATGAGTGCAGCGTGCGGGCGGGCGGCGCCGGCGCATGTCTGAAGGACTGTGGCCGCGGCGGCGTCTGCGCAGAGAAAGTGCTCCCGCGCAGACTCCGCGCCGTCTGCCAAATCGCCGTTTTCACGGTTCACAAATTGATGCTTTTTTCCGGACACTTCGTTCTTCACCATGGTGTTATTTTTTATTTTGACGTTCTCATTCAGTCATGTCTCATTTCTTTTTTGTAAAAGGATGTTTAAATTGTATCATTGATTTTATTAAAGCTAGTCAATTTCGGTAAACTCTTCGAAGATAATAATTCTTTGTTTTTGTTTGTTTAATATTGTCACTCACTAGGTACCTAATATATAAAAAAGCGGGCAACTCAAAACCGACAATCACGTCAGAAGGTCTACGGAGTTATTTTTTAAATAGAAGCTACAAATGTATCATATCTTTTTTTTTTCATTACAATAACAGAAGTATTTTTTACATAATTTAGTTGAAAATCAAAGTAAATGTAATGTTTTCATATCAGCTTCTTTCTTTTGTGTTTTGTAATTTACGGTCAGCCGCGGCCGAGCGTCGCGGCAATAAATTCATCCGGCGCGGCGCGTGGCGATCGCGATTTGTCATACTTTTCCTCTGGCACCAGTAATTGGTATAGTTCAGCTTTTTCTACTGCGCGCTTGACTGCAGTATTAATAAGGTATTGAGAAATTGGCATCGATAAATTAATAGAAGTAAAGAGAGTCACCTCTAATTTCTAAGGTCGATCAATGTGGCACTACGTACCCAACAGAACCGCTTGCGTTTATTACTATTCAAAAGCGATTTCTAATGAGTTAGTTCTTGAGAGTGACGTACCTACTCGTATTTAGAAACGTCTATCAATACGGATTAAGTGATATAAGTGACTCCGTTTAATAACCTCAATACTAAAATTAAAACTTCGGTGACTTTTGACAAATTACAGTATTTTCTAGAAAAAGTCACGAGAATGTTGACTAATGACAGAAAGTGCTGCTTGAAAACCCACATTGTAGTAACGTAACCCACTACGCGTGACAGAATCACTATAGAATTCCTGCATATTTTTGACGTCAAGCAACTCTTGCCAGGGATTTCTAGAGAATCTTTGTGTCTGAGACACCACGAGTCAACGAATCCGTTCAAAAACACACAATGTTTTGAAAATAGTTTTCCTTGAGGCAGTTTCAGTGCAGTCATTCCCTTTTGTGCTGTCTTCCGCAAGAGTATGTTAATTTCACACTTGCTGAGTCACGGTTCATAGACATTGTTACACAATAACGTATACAAATGATGTGCTTATGTGTTTGTGTTTAACCGTTCATACAAGTTCTAAATACAGAGGTCAAGACACCATGTATACGGAAGAAAGGAAATAACGGCAAAAATATGAAATCAGCATTTAAAGAAATGTTTTCGCAATATTAAATACTCGGAATATGTACTAAATTCGGAGTACTGAACTCCGACTTATTATAGTCGTAGAGTCGGTGTATTTATTTACACAGTTTCTAGGAAACCCACTTTAGCTGCGATTTACATTTTTGTAAATTACCCCCTAAAATTACGAAAGTAGGTGGACACCTCTCTGTACGATGGAAATTTAAGCGAGTTTCTTCCAAATAATATTTCGGACGCCACACGCAGACGCAGATGATTGACGGCGAAGTGAATAGCCCATTAGGTCACCATTACTTGAACATTTTCAACGACGCTTTCTTACAAATAAGATAACTTATTTCCGTAATATTTGCATTTCTAATTTACGTAACTCTTGCGGCATTCTGCTCTGCACTTTGGGCTGACATTTCATCTAATTGAAGGCGCTTAGTACCGAATGAACAATAAAAGTTGGCTACAATCTATGACTCAACGGCGTTTTACGGCTGCAGAAGTGGCCTGGAAGGCCTCGCTATAATAATTTTGGTAAATATGAGTCATGAATTGCGTAATCCACTAGAAAGCCTGTAAGCTGCTCGTTTAAGAGTGCTATTTTGCACTAAAGATCGTCTAAGATAGTATCGGTAATCGATTTTATATTACATAAAGCATAATCTAGACTGCTGAACTAGACCATCTTTTGTAATGTAGCTATATTTGTTTTCTTTTTGTTTAGGTCCGACCTCTTAACATAACAACGTCCTGCTGACAAATTTTTAAAGTTGCTGATTCATAGAGCTTCACTTCATTCTGTCGCAATGATAAGTAGGTGGGTAATTAAAGGTGCCGGCGTACTCTAAATGGTTAAGAAAATATGTTGCGCCGGATACTCGGAAAACAGCTAAGGATTGCACATAAACTTTTACGCAAAATCTGATCTTAGGATCTGGCTGGTCCGTGCGATTTGAAATGAGGATGGGCTAGCGCAGTGATGTATAACAGAGTGCAGAAGCCAGACGAACTCAGTCGATATCTGCGGGTTGCGTCAGGTACGCGCGTCACGATCGCATTTGGGTCAGATTGTTCATACAATCATGGTGTCTACATCAAATTTTTGTGTATCAATAAGAAAACCGTTGCAAGATAAGACAGTGACAGGACAATAAATTATGTTAACTGAAATGGGTTTAGGAAATTATAATTGATTGAATCAGGCTTTATTTGCGGAGGACGATATTTATGATCAAAACAAAATTTAAGTAACTTACAATTAGTGTAAGTTGTATTAAGTTAGTTAACCACTAACAATAACCATAACCGACGGTTTTGACGTACCCGTATTTGACAGAGACTATGAAATATTTATAATATAAACCTATGTTTATAGTAACCATTATGTTATCAATATGTAAAGTTATAAATATAAGTGTAAAGTTATAGTAACTTAGTGCAACTCACACCTTACCTTGCTACTGCAACTTACCTTGCTACTGCGGTACCACTAAAGCTAATGCAAAGTGATATCGGAGTAACAAGGTAATTGCAAGTTTTATTGCAAAGATAACTTCGTGCTTAGGATATCCAATCCACTTTTTTAATTCTTGATGTTATGAAGATCACGTCGAGTTACGTACGTTACGTTTCGTCGGGAATGTTTAATTAACTTTTGACACTTGTCGTAATAAGCAAGTTAGACATGACTTAGTCACACTCACACGTTTGTGGGGTTGCTTTCTTTGGTGCCGCCCTATCGATTGCTCTAGCCATAAAACTATCGTCTGTCTACCAGTCTGCAGTAAAATTTGATTTAGTAAACGAACAGTAGAAATAATCCAAGTATAGTGCTGATTATTTCAAAGTATAAAAGCACCTCGTAAAATATTAATACTGTTTCTTATTTAATTTGATAATAATGTTGTATATAGTCTTCATTTTCATTTACGAAGTGAAGAAGCGAATATATTTGTTGACATTTATTGAAAAAAAAGGTACAACTACCTTTTTTTTTTGAGTTGTCATATTCTGGCCTCTTTTTCAATTTGCGATGTAGAGTATAGGCATAAACAAAAAGATGATAGGTACCTAATTGCATATTTTTTTGTTATTGAGCGACATTTATTGAGGCGTTTGGCGATACCCTCATTACGGTTAGGTATAATTTGGTTATAGCACAGATAATATAATATGTTATAGTAAAACGATAATTATTGTTGTGTAATGCTCACATGTTATTACCTCGCTGCTCCACTTTTAGGCTTTGTGATTTTAAATGCCGAAAATAGATTATTATTACTACTTCGGCACAACTGTGTAAGATCACGTCTTGAATGAGAACAGTCGTCGATCTGATTCAAGATATTTGGTATTTACAAAAAAATGCTACCGGAAATATTTTACAAACTTCCTGCTTTTATGGCTGCGAAAGGCTCGAAACGTATATTTACCAAACAGTGATAAACAAGAAGTGTCTTACTAAAGATTCATTTATCAATATTTAGAAAACTTAACGAACCATAACAATCAACGGTGACTCTAAAAAACGAGTAAGTTTATGGTTTTACTAGCTGTTGCCAGCGACTTCGTCTGCAAAGAATTCGTTTATCGCTATCCCGCGGGAACTACGCAATTTTCCGGGATAAAAAGTAGCCTATGTGCTATTCCAGACTTTTCTCTATCTATGTGCCAAATTTCATCCAGATCCGTTGGGCCGTTTTGGCGTGATTGAGTAACAAACAAACATCCATCCATCCATCCATCCATCCATCCATCCATCCATCCATCCATCCATCCATCCATCCATCCATCCATCTATCCATCCATCCATACTTTCGCATTTATAATATTAGTTAGATTAGATTTTCATGCTAAGCTCTAAGCCAGCTATTTTTCCTTTCACGCAACCCCAGAAAAATATGTTGCAAGCCCAACACAGAATGTTGTTTTACCGATAGAAAATTCTAGGATGAACACTTAAATTATTACACACAAAAAACCAATGAATTGTGGTAGAATAAGAGTACCTACTCCTTTTTTTCAAAGCGGTCAAAAAAGGCTATAGTATCTCACGGGCCAGCCCTTCCGTCAAAAATAATCTTAGATACGCTAATGAATAGAGTTTGTATTTTGTATGCACCGAGCCGAGCGTCTGCGACCCCGAAACGCTGTTCGCGCTTCATCGGAAGCCGATCTCTCGGAAATGCACTGTAGGTAACTGTAACAATCGATGTGTTTACTATACTAATGAGATTTGACCGTATAGGGATAATTATACAACTGCAACTGTTCCCTGGATGGCGTTCAACAGCTTGTTTTATATAATTGCCAGCCAGGCATTAGCCTCTACAATTGGGATTGTTCATTTTTTTTAACCCCCCCTTTTTATATTTTTTTTAGAAAATATGGAGCACTTTAAGAAACTAATTTGAATATTTTGTCATTTCATGGCTTAATTTAATTAATATAATTGCTTAAAAAAATCAGATACGACTTTTCGTAAATTATATACGGCCGGCTGAAATAGGCAATTTTCCCACAATCCTTTGGAAATTAAAAAAAAATAGTTGTCATAACTGTTGTGACTGTCATCTCAATGTCAAATATACTGTTTACCTTTGGTTTACCTACAAGATTATTGTATGTTGCGTTAAATCCTGATCATGGTTATAATGAGTTGAAAATTTATGAATGTGGAAGTATGAGGCATTGTGTTTTGGTACCTACTTACATCGAAATGATCCTCGCAACAATATTGTGTACTTATAAACTTTGAAGTATTCAACATTTACTTCGCGACACCACTTTTCTCTTAAATCTTCTCGGATCCGTGCGAACTATTGTTTTGGAGCTGTTTTTAGTCATTATTTCAGGTTGGAACGAATCATTTTCTGTAATTTCCATTATTTCGTTTTAAATCGACCGATAATTTTAAGTTGTCAACAAAACAATATTTACTTTACTGACATTGGGTGACACTGATAACTAGTTGACATATAGATTTAATAGACAAACTAGATATTTGCCTATTTATTTTTTTACAACTACCAACAGCCGCTCGGTAAAGTCGAATAAAGTTCAAACAATTTTTTTGCAAAATATCCGTAATCCTTGAGTATTTTTGAACGCCAGTAAGATAAAACAGTTCGCAAGCCCCATACTTCGAAATGGTTTTCAAATCAGGGTATGTTGTAAAAAAATGAACAATCCCAATTTATCGAAAAGAATAATAAAACCCTTACTTAATATTTAACGTTAGAATGTAAACAGCGCTCCCGTCAAGTATTCATAAATGGTCTTGAATAAGTTATCAAAGAAGTACATTCTTCGGAGACACTTGAAGCAGTTCCTATAAGCCACAGCATCTAAGTTATGCTTTCGTTTGCTTCATCAATCTATTGTAATCCGACACCCCGCATGAATCATGGATATGGCCGAAATAAATAGATATACAATTAGCTGTAGAAAGTAAACAATAATTGGCAATGCATCCGTCAACCCACTCGCGCATTGCGCTCCTTTCATGCGGAAACCGGTGGCATGGAAGCGGCAGTGGGCGCGATTGTCTTGATTCATTATGACTATGATGTGTGGGGTTAATTCAATATATGGAGTAATGTGTTAAAGATCCGACAGTCATGAGTGATATGCATGCAGCATAAAGTCAGTTTGATTCTTATGACAGACTTAGACACGTGATTGGTTCTTATCGTTGGTCAATTGATCTGCTGACCAATCATATGTATTGATATTGGGCTTGTTTAGCATCATATTGTTGTCAAGTTGCCATGTTACTGCCAGCACGCGTTGAGGGCCAGTTTGTGGATGAACTGAAAGGTAGCAACGTTAGCAGGTACGGGTTATATCAATCGGGCAAACTCGTAAGTATTTAACTGCTGCTTGTTTACGAATTTGTTAGGCGTAAATAAAGTACGACCAGCATTATTTCCTGTAAGATGTAAAGCACCTAAGTAAACGAACAGTTGAAAAACAACGGCTCTACCCAGAAGGAACTGTTTCGTACTTTTTAATATCTATTAAACATAGGGATCAAAGAAGCGAAGGATACTTATAAACAAATGGGATTTTATCGATATTTAATAAAAACAAAGTTTATTTCAAGCATCATTTAAAGTCGACTCGAGTTCACGCCCCTTCCACCTTTGAGATAAAAATAAAGAATGCAAGTGTATTTAGATGTTTATGATTTATTTTCCTTTGTAAATTTTTCTGGTTCTCTTCCAGTTAGTACACACATCTTAGGCAGTAGTGTAGGGAGGTCGTTAACCCCGGCAGTGTAGACGGACGCGTTGCAACGTGCGTTTGCGCATAGACAAGTGATTGTGGGATAAGCGATAAAGCTGGGGTACACTGGTGCCGTGAATACTGAATTGGCAAATAGCTAAGCATCGGCCTGGATGGACGTTTGGCACGGACGTCGAGATCGTATCGTTACGGAGAATGGAATATTGAATTATTTTGAATACAGTTTGATTTAAATTGTTAAATTCAGGGTCTGTAAATTTTCACTCGTGAAATTTGAATACTGCTCAAAAGTAGACTTCGCTACAATAGTATAAACCAAAGTCGTTTTCCGCTGGATGGCCCTATATATGCTTAGATCTTTAAAATTGCGCAACGGATTTTGATGTGTTTTTTTTAACTAAATAGAGTGATTCAAGAGGAAGGTTTATTTATATGTATACCTAACTCTACGCAGACGAAGTCGCGGGCAGAAGCTATAGGACACACAAAATAAGAGTAAACACATAAAGACCGTTCGAAACATAAATACCTAATAATTGTGTTGTTTAGTAAAATTTTGTTTTAAGAAATAATGTAGAGCCTGGGAGTTTTTAAAATTCCATTATATATTTTTCTCCTTTCTTATAAGGAAGAGCTGCCATTTCTCGTGCCTGGTTAACCGTTAACGTCCTGTTACGCGCAGCATTTTAAAATACTTTAGTATCTATTAAAACATGACGTGAAGTTTTTCTACAAGGAAGGACCTACTTGCTCGCAACGTTTAGACACGGAAGAAATAGGAAGCAAAGTCACCATCTCACCATCGCTCAGATTTCTTAGGGTGTACACAATTGCTAGTTTGTTACGAATAATATTGTTGTTTTTTAGTAATAGTAATTTAGCTGTAAGTTTTTGTTTGTTTTGTTTTTGGTTGCCCTGAAAACCAGCGTCAGACATAGGTGCCTTTGTCTGACACATGCTGAGCGGCAACCTTTTTGGTGTGTTTTCATTTTATGGTTATTTTTGTACGGTTTTTGTTTTATATTGCACCAAATAAACCTTTTTCTTCTTCTTTGCGTGATGCTGATGCGTGTCTTTGCATCGTGAAAATATATAAAAACGGAGAGTTCATTGATTATCCCACTATGTAAACGAGTCATCGAATCATTTACCGCGATAATACCTACTCATGAATCTTTTCCCGACTTACAACAATTACAGCAAAAACGTTTTCCATTCGCATCAATTTACCGTTCATTCATATTTTTCGCAAGGCATTTATTTTCCTCGCGAGCGGAACATAATATAAATCTCCTATTACTTATGCATTGTTTTTCCGCATGTCCGTCCATTAATTTGAAACAAATGCATAAAATAGTGTACCACATTAGCTGCATGCACGCAACGCGCAGACACTCGGTCTGGCGGCGCACCATATGGCCGCTGATTATTTTATGGGCCGCCATATTTGCCTGCTCTTGTGATGCTCAAGTGTTTGAGTTCGATTAAACATGAGTACTCTGATGGTACTCTGCGTAAACATGAATGCTGGGTAAGTTTGGTAAAGATAACTACGGTTTTATAAAAGTTTGGCAAATCAGCAGTCTAATAAAGCTATGCAGTTTTCTTCTATCAACAATTAATTAGATATGAACTTGTATGTTTGCCTGAAATTAGCTATCGAAATCCGAGCGCTTTTAATAGGTACAATTTTGATAGGAGGTAATGTTAAACTAACTTTAATTAAACCTTTATTTCTGTACCTAATGGTACGTAATAAGTCAATTGTACCTATTTTTTACACCGTGTTGTCATTGCTATGAAAGGAAAAAGCAGCGGAAATTTCACAGCTGTCCGTCGTGATAGAAAACATGCTCTAATAGCCGTATAATGGTGTGCGTGCATTTTCATCGCTCGCGCAGGCATCCGTTCCAGGAACGCACCGCGCAGCCGCGGGCAGCAGCGCGAGCGCAGACATACAGACGCACAATATACAATAGAGTGATGGACAGATGTGTCGGAAGTCTGTGACAGGAACAGGAGGCATGGATATTGACGATAACTGATATAAGGCTTCCAGGATTACTTTTATTATGACGTTGACAGGTAGGTATTCAAGAATTTACGTTTTCCGATATGATAGGGTACCCCTAAGTATTTTGTATTGTGGGTCCCAGTTACCCGAATAAAGAAATTTATTATTATTATTATTATTCTATCGCTGTCCAATTAAGAAGAATAATGCCAATCGATTAAAGTCAACACGTCCATTAGAGACCCACGGTTTGCTGTCGAATCTAATTTCTTATTCGAGTTATCAGAACCAGTATTGGGTCAATGGCATACACATAATTCCGGCCGGGCGTTTTCGAAATAGCTGGATCTGAGTTAAGAAACACTTAGAGCTGATGCCAAAGAAATCACTAATAAAATGTAGTAACGTGACTGACGTTTGTTTACGACGACCGGCGCCTGCGTTGCGAAATAGAAAATCGACAAGCCATGGCGAACGCATGTAACACCACCCGTCGAGGAAAGCTATTCAATTTCGTAACGGCGAAACACAAATAGGAGTCCAATTGTCAATCGGATTGGTTGCGGTCAAGTGAGCAACCAAACAATTTGTGTAGGTGATCAGTGTAAACGATTGAAGAAATCTACTTCCTCCATTGAACCGAAGCGATGTATTCAACACTACGTTTTACCTACGTCCAGACGAGTATTCATGTTTCATAGCTCATGAATCGACGGGCTTGTACGGGTGAATCATGTAGCAATCGGTTGGCGTAATCAAGAAGTCCTTTTAGGAAATGTGATCGTGTGCAGGCGCAAAAAACCCATTAGTTTCCCCTTATATCTCTTGAGATGCCACCATGTCGATGTCGAGACTACCGGGTGACTGTTAAAACTCGATTGATTTCCGACTTAGCGCTTACGATATCATTAAGTCGCGTATAAGCTAACACATCGTGTTTATCATTTAGCATAATCTTAATGGTCTGTAGTTAATACCTAGCATTTTAACGACGTTTTTTTCTTTATTATCGTCTCAGCAAATACTGTTAATAGGAATGGTGCTCAAAGTTAACTTTTATGGAAACGAAAGACAGTACCGGTGCAGAGTCCAGTCTGATTAAAGTTGTCTCGACTTCGCTTTCCGTTGTGTTAATAATCGTGGGAATATAATGTCTGATTAGAGTGGTCAAAACACTCTTAATATTCACCCACTAATTGGCGTCTGTAGCCGTTAATTTGGTTTTGTCATGTAGTTTGCTCACACAGAAAAAGGATTTTTTATTAAACAAAAATTGATTGAGAATAACTAGAGTTCGCATATTAGGAACGCGACCATAAACGGCATACGAAGAGCATAGTCGACGGACACTAATTGATTTGCGATTCGATACTCGGAAGACTGCGCCTGCCCCGACCAGACGGGGTCTTTGAATATAAACTGTTGTTAAGCATTATGAAATCAATCGCGGCTACGACAGTGTCATGTATCGTGTGTGACATAACGCGGGTCACCGGTGAGGACAAAAAAGAAAAACGGTGCGTGGGCGACGTTTGACAAAATAACGAATCAGTGTTCGAAAGCATTTTATAAAATACTGGTTCCATGTTTCGCAATTCTTAACTATATAAGCACGCCGTTGCTTGTAACGCAGCATTTAGAGCATTCTTAATCAAGATAACTCAAATCAATGTGTATGACGGCGGATAAACGAGGGCAGTTTAAACACTGTCATGGTAACTTGCAGCTTTCGATCTCAGACAGAAAATATTATTTCAACATAGTATTGAGCGATTATATAAGCCGCATCGAAACAATATCGCTCGAAATGAGTTCTCGTGTACGTTCGATAGTCGATACAATTGATCGGTTCGCTAATCGACTCCTAAAGCCTAAAAGCTATCAATCGAGATAGAAAACGAATTACGGCACCGAATCTAGCTATCGGTGTGCAATGTCGATGAAAAGTAGCCAAGTGAGGTGTGGTAAGAATTATTCGATCATTATTATTCAACGACACTGACGGATTGCTACTGATAAATAAACCCATTAGGAGCCAGAGGAATATGTGGGAAACTGCCGAAACACGCTGGAGTGGCGCAACAACCTGCATCTGCATTAGCTGGTGACACGTTACGTTATCGTGGAGGTTTTGAATAACGTACCTTCTCAAAGCTTTGACAGATGATTCGTTAGTGAATCACGCCAAAGGGGTGCATATGAAATCGGGCATAAATAGGCCCGCTGAGGCACGCGCGTCGTCGTAACAATAAAATAACAATACAATTTCTACCATGAGCTGTTCAAGGATGAATATCGATTGCGTGCTGTGCTGGACGCATTTGCAGGTGGATCACGCGCGTGCGCCGACGGCATGGCGTCATATCCTCCGCTAAATTGGCTACGATAATTAATAAAAGAATTGCGCGCGAAGGCAACGCTATGTTCGGTAATGGACGGCAGTTTTTGACGCGATGAAGCTCCAAAGACGGATTGTTCATAAAAAACTGTGGCGTAGTCGAGATGTTCAAGGGAATTAACATTATTTCGTGTTTCGGGTTGCCTTAAACGAAATTATCGGCATGTTAATAACTACACCTGCAACCGAATGATATGTCGGATATCGTTTCAAAATGTGATTTAAAAGGATCTCAGTTGTCTATTCAAAATATCCATCTGGGTACTGAAATAAACTTTGATTCGTTGTATAGACATTCCATTTTCCATCTGTCAGCCAGCGATCCCATCCTAACCTCGGTCATATTGGTTGAAATGACAGGAAATTTTCAATAGTGCGAGTTAGAGTCGACGAGGGTCGCAGCCACTTCTAAATTCCATCAGTTAACAATTACAGCGCTACAATATACAGGAAAGGTTAAAGGTAGGAATGGTTGGATATTCGATAGAAAATCTCTCCGCCATCCTTCAGCTTCAATAGGGGCATCGGTACAATGGGACAAAAATGAGCCTTATATGGAGTCAAGTGCGTAGTTCGGAGCCTGCGTGACGTCATGCGCTCAGTCCTCGAGCTGACAGGCTTATCCCGGCTGTCATCTCATGCCCATTATGTGCGCGGAATAGACGTGTGACCTCAGCAGGCAGCAGGCAAGGCCACGTGCCTGCGAGAACCTTTCCTTTTAAACGACGACGAATAATTATTAACTATTGATAGCCTAAAGCTCCGTGTCGGTTCTTCCGAACGTCAATTGTCTTTTTATGAAGGCGTGAGACGCGCGAAAAGCATATTGGTAGTCAAGTCATTTGTTTCTTAAGTTTTATTATTGTGACGGATGGCGATTTGGCGAGATAAGGGAATAGAAGTCTATCTTTGTATCGCATTCTAAATCCGCCGCGGTCGAGACCGTGTCAAAATGTCATGTTTTACTAAAGATTTACACGCTTTGTTTCTCGACACTGACGAATATATTATTGTTTAAAATGACGAAACAAATAAAAGCGCCTGATTAACAGCCTATTGTGGTTGTACGTGTACCCGGCGCAGATATATAACAATATCCCTGAGCCATTAAAATGCAAGGAAGTGTGTTGTCAATTACTTTCACTTTAAATAATTACAATATTTTATAAGCGGGGTCGTCGTCCTCGGAGAAAATTTCTCCAGAACCCAATGCTTCCAAATTATTAACACTTTGCGATCTATTCAGATTTAATGAAAACCAAACAATGAAGTGATCGTGCGGGTTTTAAGGAAATTAAATTTCCAAGATCCTAAAAGCTCCATGAAAAGCTTCAGGGCATTGCCCTTTATTTCTTCACTTTAGATTGCTTTTGAGCGTGCGGTAAGAAGAGGGCAGCCATAAAAGTAAGTTAATTCAACGAAATACATTAGCATTTTATATTGGTGTGCGTATTAAGCAGTCTACTTTGCGATATTAATTTTTGGAATTTTGTTTCTAAAGGTAACTTACGGGACCTAAAGCTCTGTTCTCTGTCTTTGAAACCTTAATAAGTAGACAATTTAACTTTTACTGACTGAATGCCCCATAGTCGCTAAGTATATCAACAAAAAGTACCTACCTAATAAATACAAATAAAATTAAGCTATTCAAATTTTGCGTTTTTTGCTCACACTTAAAATTTCTTCGTCTTTCGAATCCGATTAGGATTTAGCGGGTTTTTTTTAAAGTAAATAGTAGATGGACTTTAGTGCAAATACATTATATCAGCTGTATCTGTAACCTGAGTTTACACAATAAATGATGAAATGGTAGATAGCGTTTGTAAGCTCGGAAGCATCGAGTTGTCAAGTCTGTAGGGGCATGCGAGGAGGGCGTCGCCTGTGTAAGTAGCCGCCGTCTGAGTGGATCCTTTGTCCTCTAGTATCAGCCCTTTAGTCCAGGAACGTGACTGTGAAAGCTGAAATTGTCAAGACGTTTTTATGACTCAGGATACATAACGATATGGTTTATTTTGTGTTCTCTTACGAATTAGAGCCATAAGGTTGCAAATGATATTGATATGCGTAGTTTGTTCGCGAAATTCAACAAAACGGAGTTTCACTTAATACCGTCTCTGACAATGAGGTGCGGCAAATACGGTTTAGTGACAGTTTATTAAGGTAATCTGCGTTCAACTTCCTACACAAAACAGTGGCTTCAAACGTCCATTTACAAGCAAACAGACGCACCTAAGCAGAGGTTACACTTACAATCGCATTCCACCCGCTTAATAACTCGTAACTTGTGTAATTAGCATATCATAGCTCCATTCAATAAGATTTTCGCATCATTTATTCGCTTTAACATTAGGGTCGTTATACATATAAGGCTTACGCCACCGTGTCAACTAGGCCGTAGTAATAAGTCGCAAACCGCGCTAACTGCGTTGTGTAAGAAGTAACGCTGATATACATCAACGCGCAAACCACAGCTTGGAAACCTCGTATATTGAATGGATAGCGAATTCTGGTCAGACTGTGGTCGAATGTGAGTTTCACAAGGAATGCGACCGATGTGTACTCTCAGCGGCTAAAATGGTCGAGTAATAATTGTACAGCATTAGATATACATGCGGTTTCGTTAAGGTGTAGGTGGACATCGACATTAAAGAAAAAAGCTCACTGAAACGAGGTCTTACAGAACCGGATTATATTATATGGAATGGGTTCTTCAAGACATTAAAATTTTCGTATTCTGCTTTAATTGCGTTCAAAAAATTACGCCGTGGTAAAATGTTTCGTCCCTGAAAATCAAAAACCACCTACAAAGTTTTTATCAACACAGAGCTATACTTTTTCGAACGCATGGTGACGCCGACCGCCATGGAATCCCAGAACTAATGAATCCATCTATTTATATACATTTACCACGTATTAAAAAAAATGTGATCCTTAAACAAAGTTTCGACATGCGGTAGACATAAAGATTGATAAACTGATCCAATTTAGTTTGGGGAAAGGTTAATTGATTCGGAAATATCAAGGGTCTACTTTTTAATACCATTGGTATTCAGAGATTGGTAACAGTTCCGATCGTTGATTTTTGTAGGGCCAATGGAGATAAGATCGGTAAGGCGCACCTGGAACCTTTTTAATATGCAAATAACGTAGTTACGTACCCTGTAAACAAGAACCCCAAACGAACGACTTTATCGTAGTTATTATTTGCGCTTTTAGACTTTAGTTTAGATTGTACAATTGTTAACGCGTTATTTCTAAACTGACAAATATTTTGTTCCAACTTTTCTTAAAATTTATTTCCGAAGACATAACGAGATAATAAAACGTGCCCAATAATATTTACAATGGCCATATTTTAAAAGATATCGATCTTTGTCGTTGAGGCCAAACACGGCGCATTTGCTTATCGATATCCTGGAATTTCGGTTGTTTGCACGCGATATTTGAGAATTATGGATCTTCTAACGCCTCTTGCGCACTCTGCGCGGCTAAACACTGTTATTTGCTAATTGAAGCTATTAGCACTACTTTCGCTTAAAGACAACAACTTCTCTAACATTTCTAAAGGCTAAAAACAATAGTCGTCATGTGAGATGATGCAACACAATGCATAATTAGATAAGTTACGATGGGAGATGGGATCAAATGTAACCTTTTTAATGTGGAGAGTAATGCTTCTATCGTATTGTGTTTTTGTGTCCAATAAAACCCATAAACATGCCACGGGTCGCAAGTAGGCGTCTAATACGAGTTTTATACGTTGGCTCAATGTTAACTTAGCATTTTATCACCAAAGTATCGTATGACAGACATCAACGAAAGTATTGTTAGATCAAAAACAGTGAGGGAAATCGTAAGGCACGCTTTAATGGCGGCGCCATTGTTTTGATGTCGAGACCGACAGCTGAAACCGCTCCCACTTTCACTTGCACCTTATAATTCAGAGCAAGATGGATTGACCGAGAATATTTTTATTCATTCCGCACGCAGAGGGAAGTGATGCTGAACTTGTTTATTCTGCGTCCTTTCTCGTCGCATGCCACACATTGTCTTCCATCCCCTTGGGTGTTGGGAGCTCTGTATAAAGTGACGTTCTTATACATTGACACTGCATATACGCAACTTACATTGTTATGGCAAAAATTCTGTACCAATTTTAATGAGATCACGAGACTTAAGCTCCAAACTTGATACTTTGTAGGTGCATGTATACAAATACGGTAAATAGAATTAATCAGCTCGTATTGGCTGTTATCAGAGCTTACGCGGTTCTACGTCGCAGGACTCGCAGTTGCAGTTGCTAAATTTGTGAAAAGCAGGAAAACCGCAACGGCCAGACTGCGGACGGAAAACTAATGTTTACAGCATCGTTAACTTCGGTATAGAGACGTTAAAAACCTTACGTCAGTTTACGCGGACGCCGGATTCTGTTAATTACACGGCCGTATGAAAACATAAATATCTCCTAAACGAACCTTGACATATTAGTTTTACTGGCGCGTGGGATACGTTTTTATTTATATGCACTCGGTACAAAATTAACGTCTCGTTAGTCTCAGATAAACGATGAACGGGTGTCGGCCGCATTTATTTTAGATGCAAAAATGCAACGTATTTAATAAGCGCACATTCAGTTCAGTAATTCAAGTCCGCAATGTTCGCGGTACGCCGCTCCGATGTCGGTAATTCGCAATTAAGTTTATTATTTCTGTATTTGTAACTGCTTCATCAACAGTGATTGTTTTACAGTTAACAAACACGTAAAGCATAACCGTGAAATATGTTTCAAAAAATTCATACAGGGCAGTTCAAAAAATAGCTCAACTTACGAATAAGATAGGTTTATAATAATATTTTTGTATAGCCGTCGCGTGGCTGATCATCTAACTCTAATAAAATAGCGTCACAATACCGATTAATATGCAGCTAATTTTGCAAATTATGTAAACGGTCGGCGGGCACTTGACGCTCGCGATGTTAGAACCAGTTCCGCTAGGACCTGTTTCGCCGCCAGCAAGGTCCCGACACAGACCCGCTGACTTCCACCGGCGCCCGCGCAGCTCCAGAGCGTTGCCTCCAACCCGTTTCACATTTTTATTTTCAGTTTCAACAAAATGGCGTCTTTTATAACATAAAAACAGTGAGCAAGAGCGCGAGAAACAACTTGTTTAGTTTCGTTTATTTAATAAATAAAACACAAATTTCCTGTAATCGTTGACATTGGCATTGGCCCTGTTAACAACGCTAAGACGCGGAGTGAATGCCGCCGCTGAAAACTTATGAATACATCGCGTCTCGGAAGTTCCCTGAACTTAATAACGTATTAACGATTTCGGACGTAATAAAAATACATTGTCGTTTTTATCTCACACAATAAATCGTTCGTCGCTGCATTATTCATAATGTTCATATACGACAGCATTAATAACTTAAAGTATTCCCTTTCGCACAGTGTGAAACGTTCGGCGTAATGGCTGAACTTTGTTGGAATAAGTTGAATGTTGATTGTGGGTAACAGCTCATGTCTACAAACAGATGCTTTAAGAGCTCTATAAAGCTGCTAATTAGATTGTTTTACAGCATTTGCGTGTAATAATTAAATTAAGCCTATGCAAAACAGAATTAGGCTCATTTTATTGGCTTATTGCTAATCCTCATAGCGCGGCTCTTATGTAATAAAATTCGTTGATTCCAGTGATTAATGAACAGATCATTATAAACCCACCTATCACTTCGATTTATGTAATAGTCTATTGTAGATGTAAACGTATCGTCTGCTTTATTTTGCAATAGTCGTTAGAGCTCAATAAAAACTAACCTTTGTTCAATACTCGTATCATAATAGACTTAATTGAATTCCCTACTTCTGTCTATTATGTAAATATAATATATAATTGTAAAAATTGTATTGTTTTACACAAAAACAGGCGTAATTAAGTACAGTAATTTTATCTCTTCCATTAACCCTAAACTATTTTGCTACTAACTTTCTTTTGAGATTGATAGGTAAGATGGAGGGCGACAACAGTGTGTAAGAAAAGTAAACAATAGCGAAGCAATAAGACAGGCTGTTCATTAGTTGCACACAGAAGCCCTAGGGGTCGATTGGGTGTAGAGGTAATCTCGTGACCAGCGCGTGGCCGGCACGTGAACGAAACGAATTGACGTGACGTAGGGGGTGGATTGCGAATCGATTTAGTTACGGCATCACGTGATATTTGTACGTATCTGTGCGCAGAATGCGTATGTTTACTGTTTTTGATTGGGGCTACGAGTATATTTGCTTTTTTTTGTACGAAAAGTACCTGTGAATTTGGGTTTCATGTATGATGGTAAGTGAGCACCACCACCCATGGAAAACTGCCACACGAGAGGATCGCAGATGCGTTGCCATCCTAGAGGGCTGAGGTAGATATATTGGAAATATTTTTAGAAACAAAAGGCAAAAAGTATTTTTTTGAGAAAACTTCTCGCAACGCGAAAATGATATAATGTTAGATTTAAAAACATTAATTACCCCCCACGTTTTAATCGAGTAATATACGTAAATAAAAAAACGATTATACTTACGCGAAAAATGCAGTCGTTTTGGAAAAGAGCTGATACTCTTCAAAATGCTGAACCGATATTTACCAGACATGCCAAAAAACCACCGCAAGGAAACTGGATTTCGAATGAAAAGAACCGCATCGAAATCGGTCCATCCGTTTGAGAGCTACGATGCCACAGTCACACACACACACACAAACACGTCGACGTCAAACTTATAAGTTAACACCCCTCTTTTTGCGTCGGTGGTTGAAAAATGTTCGACATAGGTAATCAATTTAGGTACCGCCAAAAAGTTCACCAAGTATTTACAATAATCAAATCAACTTGAACGCACTCGTACTTCTATTGCAAATAACCTCTGCAAAATAAACAGACGAACAATTTATTACGTCTGACATAACTATTATCTTAACAAGGAACATAACATTTTTAAATTTATAGCTTCTAATAATGTTTTTCGCCTAACTGGCGTAATAAAAGCAATATTAACACAATACTTTAGCAGGAAGTAAAGTACCTACAGCATCGTTAACCTACTGAGCCAAAGTTATAGCTCATTTTCCACCTAAGAGCTGGTAATAGCGTTCTATATTAAATAATGTGACATAATCGGAGTTTCGGCGCCAATTACAAAGATGCCAAGTTAATGTTGGGGAATATTTGGTTGGTATTTGCTTTGAAGTGCCCTATATTGGAAGTAAGACATTCTAAAGTCATGCGAGAACTACAACTTGATTGGTGACTGATGTAAGTTAATTAAGTAATTAACGAAACAGTCATTAAATCATTACATTATAAAATTTATAATCTATTTAGCTTCTGTCAATGTTAAAAGTTTCATTCAAGCTTAAAAGTTTGAAACTGACGTTCGATTTTATTCTAAGTTTTTATTAACTTAAGTTATGTAAAGAATTCGCAGTGTTTATTTTGTGATTGATTGGTACTAAACTCTTTGAAGTGTTAAAGCTACCACATGATTTTTAAAAATCTGGATCGAATAAAAGTTCGGAAAATAATAAACTAAATGATCATAAAAGACTTTGTAAAACGCAACTAAAACAAACAATATCCCGTACGCAAAACAATTGAAACTAAAATAAACAAAAGCTAACTAAGCTAAATACTTATAAGTGCTTAGTGCTTACCCACGATCCGGTGGAACCCCAACGCTTGAGCCTCTTCCCGAAAATGGTTTGACACTGGGACAAGCAAGAAACAGACGCGGCCGGCTGTATTTTACCACCGAAGTCCCTGTCCAATGTCATCGTAAACCACTGGCACTGTCACTAAGTACACTAGTCACAAAACGTCATCGAGTACTGGTGCCAAATAAATCACCTATTCATTCAAAAAGAAAAGAACTCTATGCCGACTCTCTTTTGTTTTTGATTGGAGATAGTTTTTTGTTTATACGAAGGCGCTATATTCCGCAGGATTTACTCGCGTGTGTCTGTGGTACGTGCGATCGCGGCGACGGGCTCGCGGCGAGTGCTCGTTTTCCCGCGGCGGGAAAAGTCGCCCGCCCAGCCGCCCGCCCAAATGGGACGACACTTTATTTTCTCACTTTACTGGAATCGTATTAGTGTCGTATAGGTGTCGCATTGACGTAATATGGGCCGGTTTTAAGCTTCCAGATAAAAAGTCTTTTTTAATGGTGGGCTTTAGTTTTTTTCGTGTCTACGGTATTTTAAGCTGAGCCTGCAAAAATTGTGTTCATTCGCTAAAAGTACCAGCGCACCATACAACGTAAATCGCAGTCAAAGGACTGATTTTAAATTAGCTTAAACGTTACTTTAATACGTTCTTAAAAAATAAATAAATGTCTTCTATCTTTCTTTTCTGTTTTCTTTTCGTCGTTTATATGTCATCAACTCTACAACAATTTATATCCCACCCCTACTTTGCCGTAAGTACTACAAACTCATATTTCAGTTTTAAATCAATTAATTAATGAAATATACACGTAAGTCCGACATTTCAACGCACACCTATTCGTCCTTTTACTTTGTCAAGGCAATGATTTACCCGACGGCCACCGGACGCGCCCCTTCCGGAAATAGCCCGCTGATTGCCCGCCATTTACATCCGGCCGGGGTTGCGGGGTGGCGCGTGTACCAATATGCCTGCACGCCAATATTGGCATATTCCAATATTGCCAACTACTAATCAGATTTCGGTCGACATAATAGCACGGTAAATTTCAGCGAGGCTGCTTCGGATTTTATGCTAATTTAGGTAGGAAATGTGTAGATGTATGTATATTTTAGATTAAAGATGGTTTGAAGTTTTAGCGCTGCGTTAATTAAGTCGCGGAGTCAAGTGTTTTCTCTACCTTGCCATTGTTTGTATCGAACGCCAAATGGCGAGACCCCTGAGCCTGAGTAATGGCTGCGAATGAATGCGTCAAATTAAGATTGTCTTACGAGCGCAGCATTTCCAGGACAAGCTTTTAGAGAATCACACGACATAACGCCCCGAAACTTCACTGAACTCGTATGAGACTAACTTTACGACTAAACGTATTTTATGAGAATTCTACATCTTTGATGATAGTTATAACGATTAACACATGTACATATAATATAGCCTTTTTATTCCGAATTCGCTACAATTTCAGTAAGTACGTATGTTGTGTTTTTTTTATTAAATTGTCGCGTAATTCGGCGTGCCTCATGGTATAGGCCTCCGTGTATTGGAGGGTTTGGGCTATAGTTCCCACGCGCGCCCAGTGCGGATTGGGAACTAAACACACACCATTGAATTTCTTCGCAGATGTGTGCAGGTTTCCTCACGATGTTTGCCTTCACCGAAAAGGTCATGGCAAATTTCAAATGTAATTTTCGCACACAAATTCCGAAAAACTCAGAGGTGCTAGCCCAGGATTTGAACCTACGACGCTCTACTTGAGAGGCCACAGGTCAAACCACTAGGCTACCACGGCTTTGACACACACAATGTACATACCAGACGACAATTCCTGCGACCTCTGACATTTGGCAAAAGAACACCCAACATGGCATCGCGATATTGAAACACGATTAATTAGCCAGCCATTACAGTTGTTACGTTTTTGTTTACGAAACGCAAATGGCTGTAAGCACGGCATTAATTATGGCGGGCACCGAAGCGTTGGCTCTAATTAATATGATCAGATTAAACGTAAAATGACGAAATGCCAGGCCTTGTGGTTGATAAATAAATATTAACGTTTACAATAGGTTTTCTTTGTTAGTTGGAACAGTGCTATTAAGATTTCAACAAGCCACAGTAAAATATTTTGAGGTTGTATTGTTACTCGAATCGTACATTGGAAATACTTTCCAATCAATGCCTTAGAGTGCAGAGGTAGCGAAGTGAGGCGTAGGTACTTTTTAACCGACTTCCAAAAGAAGGAGGAGAGGTTCTCAATTTTGTTGTATTTTGACGTAATTTCTTGTATTTATAATTTCGCTCGGATCACAATTCAGAATATTCAGACTACTAAAAAAATATTTACTAAAACAACTATTATTAAATTTGTTACGTAAACTTTACTTTTCTACACGAAGTTCGTGTTTTGGTTGCAATTTATAGCGCAGCAAGGGTACCTACTTAATTTTGTTTCTAAGAATGTTAAATACGTAGGTAGCTGTGCCGAATTTAGAAATATTTTCCTAATTAACGGATCCCACGCGCTTTGACTGTTCATTTTACCGATAGAGTGCCGATTTTCCGTTCACAACGTTGCTTTTAAAGGAATTCCAGGGAAAATACCCGATGATTAGTAAAGTTTAATAAAAGACTTTTTTAATAAGCTTTCCAGCCTGGAAAATCTCGCTGAAAAAAAGGAGAATTTTGAGATTGAGACTACGAATATAGAATTTGTGATTATGCTGTCTAAATAATAAACTATTTTTTATGGGGTATGAGACAGTAACATCTTGCATTGATTCTGCAACTTTGGAACGTAATTTTGTTTAGCGTTGTTTTGCGTGTTATCGAACAACTAAACCCCCGGGCGCCACGATGTTGGAGGAAGCGAAGTAAATGTTAGAATCCAAACAATCACAAGGCGAATCCAAATTAATGGGCGACCTCGCGCCATTTCGCAATCGCTTAGAACGCGGCAATAAAATTCATTATGCTGTATTGTTTTATTAGTGTAATTGTATCTTGATAGATGGATGAGATTTTAATCTCGATTAAGTATAAGAAAAAATTGATTTTCTGGGCGCGTAGTAACTGCTGTAATAATAGCTTTTGGCATTTAAATAAACTGTCCTCATGATGTTGAATATTTATAAATACGTAGAAACTGGCTAACTGTGAGCCAGAAGATAAAAAGATAACAAAAAAAAACATGTTAATAGCAGGTGTGTGAAAATTTCAATCGTTTACCTACCTATTACTACTCAGGGGTCTACTCGTCCCTCTATTCGTCGTCGTGTATTCTACTAATTAAAATACTAATAAAAAAAGCCGTGGTAGCCTAGTGGTTTGACCTGTGGCCTCTCAAGCAGAGCGTCGCGGGTTCAAATCACGGGCTCACACCTCTGAGTTTTTCGGAATTTATGTGCGAAAATTGCATTTGTAATTTGCCATGAGCTTTTCGGTGAAGGAAAACATCGTGAGGAAACCTGCACACATCTGCGAAGAAATTCAATGGTGTGTGTTAAGTTCCCAATCCGCACTGGGCGCGCGTGGGAACTATAGCCCAAACCCTCCAATACACGGAGGAGGCCTATGCCATGAGGCACGCCGAATTACGCGACAATTTAATAAATAAACGACAATAACAACAACAACAACAACATGTACTTACTGAAATTGTAGCGAATTCGGAATAAAAAGGCTTATACATAAATAATAAAAAAAACTACTAATTAGTAGTATTAGGGTCCTACACACTAGCGACTTGTCCGGCGATTTCTCATCGATTTGCTCGCCGCGATCTCGCGATCTCTCGACGTGTGAGTGGAATGGGACAACACAGACTTCGAATTTCTAACTTTAGCGTGTCGGGCGAGTAGTTGATCAAGATTGTCTGTCTACACTCACCGAGCAGCGTACAGCTGACAACACATCCTTAGTAAAATCATATTATGAAGGTAGCTAGACCGTAAACCTTTTATAAAAGGCTACAGACTTAGCGTCCCTCATTTAGGTCGCATGCCTATGCACTATGCAGCTTAGACCAATGCCGGCGTAGGCCGGGACCTAGGTCATGAGCCCACGCCCCACCTGTTCCAAGCAGCCGCTAAACTGACACTTCACAATAGATTTCTTCTATCAGCGTTGATTAAGAAAACTAATTTGAACGGATACGATTGCGTTTAGTTAATGTTCTTTCGAAACCAAACAGAGATAGCAAAAGCTTATCAGATGTGCGGTGCATGATGACCAAGGTCAAATTATCCACTGTTTTTTTTCAAAAAAAAAAGTGTGATGACTAAAGTTTTGTGTAGTAACCATCGTTTTAAATATCGAAAGTCCAAGTTTCTTTCATGGTATCTGTTCTGCTGAGTCCTCCTTATCCTCTTTACAAACCACATTTTAATTTAAAATTTCGTTCTGTATTTTAAGAAATGTGAATTGTGTATTTTGTGAATACTTAAATAATATGTTTTTTTATTTAAAAGTGTAAGTTCATACCAGATGTCTTATTGTTTGTTGTCGCATTCCCTATCTCTTTATACCCTCATCCATTACCATGTGACAGAGAGGAATGGTGAATGCGATTGCGATTCCGAGTGTGTTAGGCATTATGGCCGGTCTCCAACTGCATCTAAGATATAAACCTTGTTAGAAATAACCATCAATAAAAGCCTTAATTGTCATCAAATCAATTAATTCAAGTGTTGGTTTACAGCGTTACGCACAGCTATGGCCTCACTACGGGATGACTTCGTTAGCAATAAATTAACATAAATATTTGCGTGGCCATGCTTATTCCCAGTTAGAGAATATATCACCTGCGACAAAACGAGTATAAATAAACAACGTCGCGATATAAATGTACGATAAATATAATTATATCACTGACTTGCTTAGAGCATGGAGCCAAATGGAGGCGACGTGTGGATTAATTTTATGCACTAAAAATATAAGTATTGTTTTCAACGGGGGATTAGACAGCGTGCACGCTTACGAAATGTATTTTACGATAAAGTCACTTTACTTACACGCAAACAATCACAATTGCACGTTAACGGGTACCTATGGCCTATCGGCTGGTCACAAACTTGGCAGAGGATTGCCCGTCGTTGTCATCTCCGGTTCGTTTGATGCGCTAAGCCAACACGCCTATAACCGTGCTTTGTCTTATTTTTAAACTTTGATTAATTATTACATGATATTTTACAAGTTAATGGACGAAGAACGTCGCTAGATGGGTCTATTAAGCATTAGGATGTTTTGATTGAAATTTTTTAGAGTATTTTTAGTTTTTTATTTGCACCTTTTTAATGAAGATTAGTTGTTTGAAACAGAGCATTTTAAGATTGTTAACGTTTTATTTGTTTGACGTTCACGATTTCTTTTTTGTTTAGGTATATGTGGCGTGTGATGGGACAACTTTGCCAGCGTAAAGACGTTCATATTTTATCAGTTGGACACATCAATCTACTTCGCCATATCCATAAAAAAATGCATTAATTTTCTATATCATATTTCAATGATAAAGCAGTGCGAGAAAGACGTCAATGTAAGCCACTAATTGCTATAAAAAAGTTGAACGCGAGCATGAAGGCTCAGGCCATGCCAACCGCAGCATCAAGGCGATCGAAGTGGCCTAGAGAAAGCCCGACTTCGAAATGTGTTAAAAGCTATCGTTACCCCAGATTTTACCTTGTTGATAATCTGATTTCTTCTACATACAACCCAGTTGTAAGGCAGATAGGTTTAGAAAATAAACTTCTCAATTCCTGTGCATACTAATTTTTTTCATTACGACTGCCTTTTTGCGTGACATTTGATGTTTAATAGTGTTTGCAATTTTTTTGTTCATTTAATTGTAAGCTAAGTTGTATTTTTACATAAGTTACTTAGTCCTACGATGCCACTTTTTAATCAGTGTTTTTTAGGTCGAAACGTTTCTAAGTATTTATTTTACAACGTCAGCATTTCTTTGCTTGTTTTCATAAATTTTAGGACTAATTTGACTCAATTCCAAGTTCACTCAAGTTCCAGTCCAACTCACGTTCCAGTACATCTATTTTTTCTAATTTCACATTTACCACAGACCTTCACATCTGGGACTTCTGGTTGCTATCTACGTAACTAACCCGACCTCCGTGGTAAACCTTGTTATCACGTCTAAAATGGCGCATCCCAGAATAACAATGTAATTTTAAAACAGCTTCCGACTGACGTAAGTTTAAAAATAGAACGCGGAGATTTATTAGTGACAGGTCCTCGGTATCCAGGTGCGCGTGGCTCGGCGCGGCAACCGCATCGTTTCAGAACATTAATGGACTGGGAAGGGAAGTAATATCAATTTTTCAGTGTGAAAAGCTGTCGTGACAACTCGTAACGCTTTGCTACTTGTTGACAATTAAAATTGAAACAGTCAAAATCCCTTGCGATTGGTAGCTAAATAACCGTTGTCTGTGAGCATTTAACACATCAAAAGGCTCCGAAGGTTGTCACAATGTCAGGATTGTACCATAATATACTATCTTAGTATTTTTTTTTAAATACAAAAGATAGGGCAACTTAGAAACCACGACCCTAAGTCTCATGACTGCACGTACGTGTGCGATTTTTTGGATAAATAAATATATTGTAAAACTTCTAGACTTGTTTTACCACCGATCTCCACCTAGGAACCCCACGTACGGCGACAAGGTTCTTTACCTTTAATAAGCGCTAAGTCTTTATTTTAGCTCAGCAGTGTCTGTTTTACGATACCTTTAGTAGAGTTAAATGCGTTAAGTTACCTGGAAAAAAAAGAAATAAATTGTTAGAACATTAAAAATAGTAGGTATATTGGAAAATAAAACAAACTTATGTATTAGGTCCTCATTTTCTCTTAAATCCTTTAGTCGAATAATTACCTAAATAACATATAGCATAGCTTTATCGGTCGGTCGTATATTTCAGAAACAGATACTTAAAACGAAGTGTAAGTAATCAATTAATCATGATAAATTCGTCCATAGCAACCATTCAGCATGCAACTGACCCAAATAATTAATTTAACGTATTTATACACTTTCTCTAGAACCAAATGTATGAAATGTAGGCAATATTGGCCATCAATCCAAACAGATTAACCGTGTAACATGCGAGTTAAGCGCAACGCGGAAATTGATTTCGGCACGAGACCGGGGAGCTTTGAAGTCCGGAGCTTTGAGAAAGCTCATGAAAGGAATTTTCATGCGATTCTCGGAATTAATATAATGTAATAATCGATCATGATACAGAATCTTGTCGGTTTCCTCACTGAATCAAGCATAATCATAGCATAAAGAATAGCATAAAAAAATAATGTCAATGGCTTACAAAAACGTCTCATTTAAAAAAGTATACATAGTATGTATTTAAATTAATTCTCGGAACTTATAGTAATGATTTTCAAATGTAATAACTATGTTTTAGTTTATTTGTACAGTGGAAGAAAAAGCAGTCAGGAACAAAACATGATCTTTTTTAAACATGATTGTATTATAAAAGTTATTATTTTAACGTTATTGTATAATGTTCGATCGTAATTTGACATTGATTGAGCTCATGCGAAGACCTACGCGTATTGGAAATGTGATGCTATAGTGAAGCTCCAAGCCACCAATTACATGTTACAAGTTTATTTACATGTTACAAGTACGCCAGGCGAAGGACGCCGACTTAAATGCCAAATGTCAGATTATGTTAAGTAATTACCAAGCATAAGGGATCGCTGTCTCAAGGATGTTGGTTTGGGACAACTTCAATAAAAGGACTTTATTTTTCTTTAGGTCTAACCAGATTTTCTTTTTTTACACTTGCTAACGAATTTAATAATTATAATATACATATATGTAGGTACGATTTTCACGCTTTAGACGCGTCTTTTCGCCCGGTCGCTTCAAAGTCCCTTCATAATCGTCTTAACAGGGTATTAGTACTGTAATAATATACAAATAATTACTTAAGTATATACATAAATTCGTTTTGAATACTTGTACATTCCAGTGACGTAGGTTTCAGGCAGAGGTTAATTGGAAGGTCCCTAAAATGGAGACGTCTATTGAATTATGTTGTGACGCATTTCTGAAACCTTAAATTAGGCAACACGGGTAGGTTATACAAAAGTAGATGTATGTTTAAAATATAAGGGTATTTTTCTTGGAAACTTCACTCTTTTTAGGGAAAATGGCAACGACAAAATCCCGTAGTTTCACCGTGTACGTCTATCTGGTCGCGGCTTAGCTCATAGACTCTTACACTAACATTATTTATGTACCTAAATAACAATCACGCCGAAAAATGATAGAACAACACAGATACATCAGGTAATCACTCGCACATTTTCTTACCTTTGCTGTATAAAAGAAAACAAAGTAGATGCCCGTGAAACTTCACTACATAGTATAAAACAAAAGTCGCTTTCCGCTGCCTGTCTGTCCCTAAGTATGCTTAGATCTTTAAAACTACGCAACGGATTTTGATGCAGTTTTATATATAGAGTGATTCAAGAGGAAGGTTTATGTCTATAATACATGCATAACATAAAAACACACACCGTAGAGAAACACTGATTGCACCCGTGCGAAGCCGGGGCGGGTCGCTATTTTCAAATAAAACACAATGTCCTGATTATGAGTCACGTTTATAAAAACGAGAATACTTAATACGCACTTGGTTCCTTAGAGAAATGAAGAAATGGCGCCCACGTGATTACTTAGAACAACCTGTATAACAAATATGTATAGACAAAACTAAAAAATCCTTAAAACTCGTATTGAGTGATTTTAGTCTCAACCAAGTAAAAAAAGGATGAAAAAAAGTGAAAAAAAAAAAACTACTTAACTCTTCTCCACGATCAAATAAAAACGAATATGAAGCGATTTGAATATTTCTGAAAATTTCTACGTTATCATCATCATTATTGTTGGAGCGTCATAAACTTGGTATCAAAGATAAAAAAGAATAGTTTTGAAATCCACGCTCCTACATAAATTATATCATTGTCAGGAGGGAATTTAATGAGTCCTACGTCGGGGTCCACATATGAATGTGATAGTTGCCTGACGTCAGGGTCCTGTGACCCTGGACTTTAGAAATGGCAGAGGATAAACTAATTTGCGTAGCTATTTTCGGTCTCATTAAGTCATTAAACTTATCACATGAGTGTGTACCCACGCATTTTATTGTTAGTATTTATCCAAATCTAATTAGTTATGTTTTGAGCCATTTTATTATTAATAAGTTTCTACTGCAAGCTTTTTTTCTGACTGTGCCTACTTTTTTTTGACGGCACTTGCATTTCCATCCATCTTACATACGTAGGTAGGTATACCAAATTCCAAGTGAATCCAATCACCAGCCAGACGTGGGTTAAAATTCACTCGGAAATTTGTTTACAGATAGATACACACAAATCTAAATTAAAGCCTGTAAAAAGGAAAGCTCGTTCATCACTTTAAATTTAAATTATGTCATACTACCGAGTTTGGTTGGTCAGTCGTTTTTCCAGTTTTTCATGCGGAAATAGTCACACAAACTTAATGCTATCCTATTGGATAAGATCGCATAACATCGAGTTATTTCTAGTCCAATCAATGGTATCCGAAATAATTTATCATCGAGATCAATCTCACTGTCAAACCACTCGTATCTCGATTCTTGGACAATGTCAAGTCACGTCCTCCCGGGACCGCGGCCGACTTCACGGTCAGCACGCTTCTCGGTATTCGAGACGACTCGATCTGATCTAACAACTCGTAACATATGTAACACAAGACCGCTGGAGCGCGCAATGCTCGCAATTATTTTTACTTCGCGAATGTAGGTTACGCGTAAACAATAAAGATTCAAAATAGATAGATATTTTTACTTGTACCTTGGTTTAGTTGACGGTCCGTTAAATAAATAAACTAGGCGCTGTATAGAATTTTTGTGGGACTGAAAATTGTGCGAGCTGAGTGCTGTAATTAAAACGAGTGATGATTAGTGTTCGTTTATATACTCTAAAGTACTCCGACCGGCACCTAATTGCGGTAATTGAGAAACAAAGCAAACACAAATTCAACGATCGGTCCCATAAATTTCATAAACATTCCCAACTTGATTGCGATTACAGCTTAGATAACACTTCCAAAATAGACTTGGCGACATTAATAATAGAAAACGGGTCAAGTTAATGTTTCACAAGCTTCCAAATATCGAGTACGCTTATATGCTAATGCGTTGTGCAACGCGTGGGCGATCGGATCAGGAAGTGCGATCGGCGGATAGACAGCGTTATGTAAGGATTTATGGTTCGTACGCAGAATATGGCAGGTTTCGCTTTTAGGAAACAATTGAAAGCCGTTAAACGTTTAATAGACGTAATTACTGACTATCTATCGTTTATTGACCCAGGTTGGAAGTAAGAATGCATTGTTCAGTTTATTTTTTATTATTACTAATGGCATTTGTGATTCAACAGGCCAGTGATAATTTTTTACGTAACTTTCGATAATGTACCGAGTTTCCGTCGGACACATGGTCGGTAAACCTCCGGCCTTCAACTCAGTTTCCTCATTCACCGACGGAATATTTCATAATTGAAGCTAGTTTGTTTTCCTTTGACGACACCGTATTTTCATCAGTCATTCATTCATCATAAATACAAAAGATCATATCTTCAATACCATCATAAATTCCTAGACATCTTAAATGTCTAAAAATAAAAAAGTAAACAGATTGCTCGAATTTACGAACACTTAAAACACGTAGTAAGTAAATTTAGTTTTTAAGTCGCTAGTTTATTTTTATACGTCTATTGAACGTCTGAGTGCGCACATAATCCTTTTTGAACTCTGTGTACATTAATCGATAAACAATAGGCGGTGAGTTCAAAGCGGGCTTCAAATTCGGCCATTCCCTTCCACGCCTAACGATTTGATGCTTGATTGATGACCTGAGTATTGCTTCACAGAACATCTAAGACTATACGGAACATGTAAGTTGCGTAAAATGTCTGCAGACTCGAAAAAGCGTGAAGTGTCTCGCTGACAGTTCTAACGACTGCGATGATGTAGTCGTTACACTGTGATGTAATCGTCACTATTACGATTAGCCGATTATCGTCGTTGCCGCGAGCGATTTGACGATTAGTTCAAGTTCAAGCACATGTCGTAGTGGATGGCCTATAAGAAAAAATGAAAAGAGAACACTGGCTGTTGACAGAAGCCATATTAAAGATGAGAAAAAAGTTACATAGATATCGTTACACGTGTATTAGTCATTAAAGGGCCTTACACACGAGTGCGTCGAGTCTAAAAAGCCACGTGAAATCGAGCGTAAATTCCCGGTTAAATGATCCCGCGCACGTGTGGTCGCTAGGTGACTGTGATAACTTAAAAGCTACGTATTTACTTGATATTTAAATTATTGGATGTAAGATTCAAATCATTTACCTTTAGTTTGTATAATAGTACTCTGTTCTGTTTGTCTATGCTCTTCTATTCTGTGGTCTGTGACGTCTAAGCGATAGTACACGCAGTTTGAACCTTAACGGTTTTTTATTTAATTTATCATAAACTAGCTGTTGCCAGCGACTTCGTCTGCAAAGAATTCGTTTATCGCTATCCCGCAGGAACTACGCATTTTTCCAGGATAAAAAGTAGCCTATGTGCTATGCCAGACTTTTCTCTATCTATGTGCCAAATTTCATCCAGATCCGTTGGGCCGTTCTGGCGTGATTGAGTAACAAACAAACATCCATCCATCTATCCATCCATCCATCCATCCATACTTTCGCATTTATAATATTAGTTAGATAAATCTAGAAAACCATATCAGCCCTGTATGCACGAAATACATCTGCGATTTTGACTGTAAAAAAGCATCAAGTTAAAATGTCAATAAACTGTCACAGAATTTGTTCTGGAATTCGTTTATGAGTAAGACAGTGCATCGCCCTAGACAACTTTTAGCAATGCCACTTCCATTTCGAGACTAAAACAAAAGACTCTTTTTGGCCATTTGGCCCAGCTTAAAACTGGCAGTTAAGACAAGGGAAACTTTTATGGTCTTTGGAGTACTAACGGCGCTAATTAATTTCAGTCTTCCTCGTAAACATTAATTCATGAAAAGTCTTTGTCTACCGAATAATGAAATGACTTATCTTATTTCGCTTCCTGGTTCATAAAAAATAAATAAAGTGCGGTTAGCGGAAAATCTTAAGCTAATTAAGGCAAATTAGAACGCGTGTATGTTTCATTTCATTGGCTTATTTCTCTGTGATGTTTGAAATTTTACAGAACTGTGATTACCTATTAAAATGTTATTGACACTGGTACTGACTAATATTATAATTTAATGTCAAGCCATGTCTTTACGGAGTATAGCTGTGAAAGCAATACACTTTTCTTCATTGTATTAATTGTAGTGAGTTATTACGTGATGTGGTACGTGTAGGTAATTACGTGGGGTCTTTTTCCACACCGAGTAAACTTTCGTCGCTGCCGTGCTTAACATTTTTCTAAACACAATGAGATGGCGAGCTGGTTTTGTGATCGAAAGTTTTTATTTGGAAATGTTTTCGAAAATTTGATCGAAACACAAGATAAAAGCTTCTGCTTTGGAGTTTTGTAATGTGTAATCTTGGTGTTTATGTGATGAGAGAGTTCGCAAATGGGGGTCTATAATTAAGGGCGATCAAAACACTCAAGTTTTTTAATATCACTGGTTAAAAGTAGGTGTAGGTAATGTAGCAGCTATAAATAAAATATGGTACAAAAATATTCGGATCCGCCTTAAATAAAAAAATAATATATGTTCTAGAAAGAAGTATGTCGGTTGCATGACGGTAAGCATTAGGCTGTTGCCGTTTACACCAGTAAACAGTAACCGCTAACTCTAACGCTTTGTAAACACTACAAGCGATTGTATCGGCACCGAGGCACCAAAAGTGACAATCCTTTCACTCCTTAATTGATGAACTTTTGAAATTTTACCAACAGAAACACAAGCATTTTTGGACACTGGTTTTCTAAGGTAAATCTGTAAATATTTTTCTTTGGTATTTGGACGTTCTTGATTACACAACCAAAGAAGTAGTACAGGATAAAGGATATGAGGGATTCTATCAATTGAGTAACTGTTCCAACAGAATTAATGGTGCAAAAACTCAAAGAGTGGACGATGCATACGAAGCAGAGCAGCGTCTCTTTGCTTTTAAATTGGAATAGAACCTTAAATTCACTAGATCTATTTTGGGTCTCGTAATACTATTTAATTTCACAATAGCTGTCAAGATTAATTAAGAGATTGTTTTCATGACTGTTAAACGCACCAACGTCTGACGTCGCATAGTTTGTGTTTGCGATTAAAGGGATTAATGTATCAAAACACAAGGGAAACGGAGCACTATCAAACAAAAACCCGTGACGTAGGCGTATACTGGAGACAAGAGATAATTCCATGACGCATTTGATGTCACTGTCTCACAAAATAACTTAGGAGCCTTATATAGTTATGTCCCAAAATAGCAACTGCTTGATCCAGGATAAGGCGACCCTTGCACGCAATTTAATTTTGAAAGAGTAAGTCGTCAGAAATTAATTTACGGCTTAAATGGCCACGGGGAATTAAACCATGACATCTCTATCTTACATCAAATCGCTAATTAGAAATGTGTTGTTTATGTATAAAGAGCAAGTTCACGAGTAAGTCAAAGTCAAAAAAAAAAAATTACACAAAAATAGAAAAAAAGAAAGAAAGTTAATTACACACACATGTTGCATGTAACACATGAAATTTGTCAGAGGTTATACTTTTTCGATTTATTCAAAATATTTACTACGTTTTACTTAACAAAAGGTTTTTTTTGCTAAGTTGAAATATCATAGTTTGAAAAAAATGTTGATTACTACGAGTATTAAACGAAACTCTCAATGCCGATTTCAAGCGAGTGGGCTCACAGCAACATAACAATTTATTAAGAAACCAAGTTTTATTACAACTCGCTTAGAATAGATCGGGTTGAATCCCCTCTGAACTTCTCGTGAAAATGTTAAGTATATTAGCTTTTCGTTTAGACTCACATATGAATACGTATCTACTAAAGTTATTTGCTGATTTATGCCGCAGTAGTTACGAGAGAGAAGAGGATATTTTTTTAACTTTGAAAGTTTAGAAGTTTTGAGAGATATATCGTTGTGAAATAATGGGCAATGAGAGTAATGCAACATAGAGAAGAGTGTTCAAATATTCACCTTAAGTAATTTTTTATCTACTTTTTTTTTTATGTGAATAGGAAGGCAAACGAGCAAGTGGGCAAACCTGAGCGCAAAGCCTTATAATTTATATTAGTATCGGGTGACATTTAAACGGTGAAACAGCGCTAGGAAGTAAAAGGATACTGTTCCAACATTAAACTCGTGCGCTGAAAAGGAAATCAGAATGTAGGTTTATAGTTTATAAGAAGCGGCACCGACGAAAAGCCAACCGTTCTCTGAAACCGTAAATCACCAAATTTCCGAACTGAATCATGCTTTTAATACCCGTCGTGCCTATCCGTTTTGATCTGCAATTAATTAACGATGGACATCAAGATGTTATTACTGTGCTAGTCTTGAATATCCGTCGTACAAGATTTTGGGAATCGCAGTGGGTCGGTGCAAAAGCGTTCATCGACTGGTACGAACTTGAAAGATGTGCAACTTCTTAGTAATAACGTGGCATGAGGGTTGGAGTTTTCATACCACAACAAGGAATGATTTAGTTGTGTTACGAGTAAAATAAAAAGTGAAGTTCAACATCGTACGAGGAGTCGTGGAGTCGTGGGAGCAGCTAGGCGAGCAGGAAGCGTCTGATTTAAGACCGATGTCGTGTGTGCATTGTCAGAGACAAAGATAGCATTTCTTCCCGCCCCGTTCTAAATTCTAATTGTTCTCTTTGTTATGTCCGCTGTCCGCACTTTAAATTAATGTCAGTAGGTCACTCGTTCCCTACGTATTCTTCTTATTCCGAAATGTTCTGAAAATTGTGTTGATTTATCACTAAGTTTCCAAGACGTCCTCAATTGCTGGTCCTTTTCACGCGAAAATCAGAGGACTTTGTAGGACGAATTCTTTGTATTGGATAATCGTTATTCAGAAATTTCTTACAGTTGAAAGAATTTCAGTCTTCAGATTGTGACTAGGCCTAATTAGCGTTTAAAGACCCACTATAATTACGCGGGGACGTCTATAACAAACAGTGTTAATTTTGGATGAGCAAATAGCGAGCTTTATAAATAGATATCGCGTTGCAAAATGCTTGGCCGAGTTATGTCAGAAAGTGTCGGCGGGCGCAACGCCCGCGCCGCTGCAGACTGTCATCACAATAACACACGACCGTTCCGCCCGCAGCTTCCAAACGACGTACGCGACGATTTCATCAACGATAGGAAACCAATTCCGATTCTTTACCCTCTTTATTTCACCGCATTTTTCCGAAAAGAGGGCGCCACGATGAATAAATCTTTCCAGGTAAACTGTTCTATTTTTGGCTCGACACGTGGCTATCGAATTTGGTGTGTACATTGAAAATTTGGGCGCGGAGTTCATAAGCATAAGACACGCTTCCATAATTCGGGCGCAAACACGCCTCCGCCCGACGCGCCTAATTACGTACAGACTGTGATTTTCATTCACTTTGTTACTTAATAACAAAATGCAAATTTAAACGCTATGAATAGACTAAGCGCTCGCAAAATGAGAATAAATGGTTAATAAATCCAGTGAGTTAGGATCGCGGTTGCTATTATACTCGGCCTAGAACTGAACTAGAATACGTGACTGCAAGTAAACAAGAGTTTCTTATGTATTCTCATGAAAATTCTAAAGCGAGAACTGAATGCACTTAATGATTGTATCTAGTAAAGTTATTATTAGGTTGGGTCATGGTTGCATAAAGCAGATCCAACGTGTTTATTGCTTGCATGAGTTAACGAATATTTAGCGGAAATTATGGGGTTTTGTTGGTATGAGAAGCACTTGAGATTTCAACACAGATATACATCGATGAAACAGTAAAGTTGCGTCAGATTAAGAGCACAATTGACTGTTTGAGTTACACTGACAATATACATTGATAACAGATGAATTACGATAGTAATTACTTACCTACTAAATAGTGTCCGATTGTATTCCGGAAAATGTGCAAAGTTTTGGCGAATGAATTGGCAGGCAACAGCAAAAAATTGGGATACATTACGTTAATTGCTCAAAATAGATGAATCAAAATAATGACATGATGATGATGATGATGAAATTATGGGAAACGGTTTCCGTTCGGTCTGATTAAATATTATTTTTGACGACGCGGTTGGCCTAGTTGGTAGTGACCCTGCCTGCGAAGCAAGCGTCCTGGGTTCGAATCCTGGTAAGGGCATATATTAAAGTGATGAGCACGAATATTTGTTCCTGAGTTATGGATGTTTCTATCTATATAAGTATGTATTTCTCTATACATATAAGTATGTATATCGTTGTCTAGTACCCATAACACAAGCCTTACTTGCGCTTACTTTGGGACTAGGTCAATTTGTGTGAATTGTTCTCAAATATTTATTTATTTATTTAATGGCAGCTAAATTCTAACACAAAATTAATCCAGTTTCCTATTTATTTGTTCATTTAATACCTATACCTACTACTGGACATTTAGCTATAAATTTTTATTTCCGTCGTAACAAGTGATTCCCACTCAATAAATGTCACTAATTCACGTCTAATTCACTCAGAATTAGTACATAAACGGAAAAACGTAAACAGTACAAGGAAAACGGGTCGATGGATCGGCTTTAACGATCTTTTTAACGGTTCTCTTATTTTTGTTTTCATTGGCGGGCGCCGGTTACGAAAGGTTTACGGTGCCGCCCGGGTTACGTCGGGACGTCACGCGCAGCCGGGGCAATTAGGACTCTGAAGGACTCTCGAACCAGGGCTCCGATGACAACACGGTGACCTCGAAACAGGAAAACCTACTTTCCGCGAAGGTAGCAATAGGGAAAGTTTGCAAATGTAATCCGTCACTGTCGCTAAGTCTGCGACTAGTTCGGGGCACTGGAACAGATTTTGGTGACAGGAGATGTGTTGGACGTGATGGAATGGTATCGAAACAGGAAAGCCGATCGGGGGTGTTAGTGTTGCCATGCTTTGAGCAAATTACTTTCGTTCATGTCATATTAATGAACGAGTATTTTTCTAGTTGATGAGAACGACATTGTTAGTACAACTTCTCACTTCCATAGATAAACGTTAATTTTTTTAAAACAGTTGCCCCAAATGTGCTGTGATCATCGCGTTAATTTAAGAGTCCGATTGTACCAGCGATCTCCTTCATTACAGATTCATCGCAATTGATGCCCCATTTAATCTGGGTTACGATAATATTGCAGGATTAAAGTCCTCCGTCGAGACTCCATTACAGCGTTCTGAATATATTGCATCGTATTTTCAGCAATTTTACATAATTTTTCTTCTTCATTTTACAGTATTTTACACTTTGTTTAAAATGGAGTCAATGAAATGCGTCATTGCAATAATCGTTACCCATTATTTAACCAATTAATAACAATAAATTATTGGTCTGAATCTAATCTTCTATTAGTGGTGGGATTTTGTCTAGTCACCGTCATTTTGTTTCTAGCAAACTCAAATGAATTTAATACTAAAACGCTTATCTTCAAAATTTATAAAATTATTAATGTTAATTAACTAACAATAGTTAAAACTTCAAGGATTGTAGTGAATGGCTCTTCCAAAATATTATTATAATATTGTTCCGACTGCATAAATACATATTAACGTGAAGCATTATTCTCCTTTGTTGTTAAGGAGTCAGGCATTGATTAAGATCGACACTTGATTAAAGTCTTATATTTTAATTGCTTACGCATAAGTAAACAGTAACCAACACTCTATAATGAAAAGTAAACTTCTATTTTCACCTATGTAACCCTGAAGGCATAATTAATGTGAACAAGTCTAAACGCAAGATTTCTGATTAATTAAAAAACGATGCCAAATAGGAGTAAAAGGTCGTATCTGTCACATTAGTGCATTAGCGAGTAAGAATGCTTTTGAGTATAAAAATATTATTCGAAAAAACATTTCGTGGAAATATGTTAAGTCGTTTTGGGAATCCGCCGTTGAAGTGGTTGGAACGATTGTCAAGTTCAGTATTTAACGGGTTTCGTCCTGTGGCGACACTAATTGGATTTATCACTCTTTCTGTCTTTTTGATTTTGATTAGCTTAAATATAAGTTTAATTTGGATTGTTTGCTAAACATAGTTAATACGGGGCAAATTAGTCTCTCCAAAGAATAATGCTGGTTATAATTAATTCCCTGCTCTCCAATATCGATGAATTTAACATAAACACAACTCAGATTAGCTTGCTTTGTTAACCAGAACAATTTCGTAACAAAATTGCTTAAGGGATGTACTTAATTTCCAATTAGCGACGGGGTATTCAGGAAGGTCATTGACTTTTTGAGTCCCGAACAAACACTGCGTATCCTCCGTTCAAATAATGCTTAAACTATATTGAGCAGTCCCTAAGGGTGACGACCTGATGTCGGTGACAGGGTAAATTCTAGCAACTAGCTTTTCTCACCGACTTTGCTGGCGAAAATGTTTATAATTTTCGATTTTCAATTCTGCAAGACTAGTACTTGTATGGGATAAGTTTGCAAGTTTCAATCAACGGTGTAATGCGGCGTATTATTACAAAAACAGAGGTGACAGCTTTATTGTTTGCGAATTCATATTTTTAGAAGACAATACATGATTAAAATATCTTCAAACAATTCCTCCTCACATCTATGAAGAAACATCAATTAGAGCAATAAGCCAAAACGCCTAATTCGAATGAAGCCAATTCAATATAAATATATACATTTAATCCGTGACCGTTGAACAAACTCACGTGTTGATTTGATTATATTAGGAATGGGTTGATTGAATGAGGTTTCAGGAAGGTAGGTGAATGAACCGACTTACTTTAGGTAACAGTTGTTGTTACTTTGAAGCTAACAGATTCCATTGAATGAAAGGGTGTTTGTGAAGTCTTGGGTTCAAACTTAGCTCTAATTGTTGTAAAAGTTGCTGACAGGTGACAGTTTAAACTATACATGTACACGATCAATATTAAAGGTCGATGTCTTACAACTTAATGGCTTGTAGTTGTAGCGTAAACACTATCGGTATGAACTGTGAGTGCTTAGATAGTTTTACCGGCCGTGTATTTTTATTAAATATCATGAATACTGATGAATATAGGTATAGGTGGGTGTATCCATTGTACCCGACTATGTGCTTATGCCTTTGCTTTGTAAGCTTCTTTTGCGGAACCGCACCGCACAGTACACGGTCGAAGGAACTGAATCGTGTAGCTCTCTGGAAACTTTTCACAAACAATTTCACGGTAATTTATTTAGCAGATGTATGGCATATCAGTATGACATTTGCAGTGAAAAGGTTCCACAGAGGCATGTGATACAGTTTCTTTGAATGTTATATGCTCAATGCGCTTCTTTTTAAACTGGACAATTGATTACGACCTTGTAATTTTAAAACTGGCATAATTGTGTACTGAAGTCCAAGTTAGTAAGTCTAAACCTATTATTAAACAAAATAAGGGCATTGACTGGACTGACTTTACTTTGTTCACAGAGAACCCAAAAGGATTAACTTCCTGACATTTGTAAATCAAATTACATCCTTCCGCAATGATTTACATAGCATCCAGAATGTTAGGTAACCCTTCCAATATATTCCCTTCCCGGGGGAAGTTCCAGGACTCACCTGTGCCGGATTTACGAGTTTATTAACCTTTACGTAGTATGAATGCGTTACCTGAAAAAAAAAAGAAATATTTCGTTAGCAAATTGATAAAAGATTAAGTAGACTTAACAAACATAGTCAACACCATAACCATAAATCGTACTGAGTAATTAACACCGTCTAAATAAGTAGGTAATCCTGGGAAAAATATTATTATTCGTGTGATAAAATATTTGTGACTTAGGTAGCTATGTTTGCTTTTTCAATCACTACATAACATAAATGGAGAGCAAAGGCACTTTTACAGCAAGTTTACCCCAACCCATTTTTATAATCCGTTTCTGACAAAAAGGAGCAACAAAATAAACATTGCCAACAAACAACAAAATATACCCCTCAACAGAAAATGAAGCCTTCATCCGTCAGAAAGTAAAGTGCCTAAATATACTTTGTCCCTTTTATCATCACATCGTTACGTCTAAAAATAGTTCGGAACCGGATATGAAAAAATAATCGTGGCTAACTGTAAAGTGGCAACCCTGAATACCCCGATTTTGATATCGCATTAAGCTCCCTCAATAAAGAATTGACGTCCGCGCCCGAAGGTCCGAGAAAGCGCGGAAAGCGCCGCGATAAGTGATAAAAGCTCTGACGCTCGCAATAATCGAGTTACTTACGAGCTTTTATAGAACACCTTTTATAAGCTGATTTCCTAAAGGTTAGTGTGATATTTAGCGTGGATTTATGAATAAAATGGAAGGCGTTTAAGATTAAACTTTACAAATCACTACATAGCATAAAACAAAGTCGCTTTCTCTGTCCCTATGTCCCTATGTATGCTTAAATCTTTAAAAGTACGCAACGGATTTTGATGCAGTTGTTTTTAATAGATAGAGTGAATCAAGAGGAAGGTTTATATGTATAATACATGCATAATATACCGTGCGAAGCCGGGGCGGGTCGCTAGTTGAGAATAAAAAAAGGATTTATGTTGTTTCCAATAATAAAGTGTTAAACTTGTAAGCAGTTCTTAAAATTAGTCGATCATAAACATTACAGGGATCACGTCAGGTGGGTACATGATACTAACTGTAAACGTTATTCATAAAATTGTTACCAATAGTTTAAAATAGCTTGAGCCAGTTGCATTACGATATTTTGGTTGTGAACTATTTCTGTTGGTAACTATGCAGCTTCTCTCGTACATTCAGCTGTGGTCAACTTACACATGCCAACTGCACGAAAATGAACACAGAAACAAAATTAATCCACAGTAATATTTAAATATTTAATCAAAAGAAAAGAAAGAGAGTCAATTATAATATAAAATTATTAATCAGAGGTCATAAAGTATATGAAGTAAACAGAGCTTACTCGCTCTTATTTTCATTTGCTACTGGAGACAGCCTTAAAATGCTGAAGACAAATAATGACATTTATTTCATTTTTCCACTGCGTATATAACCACCAGGAATACTACACTACACTGTATTAATAACAATCTGTACTTTAAGGATAAAGAGATAAAGTATGTTTTTACAAGCTCTATATAAACTTGCAACGTATGTATGAATGTATGTAAGTATGTTTGTCCGGGTGGAATCTTGCGAATTTTGAAGCAGATACCTTCATCTGATTGAGCTGAAATTTTGCATAGGTACTTGTGTAAGTCAGATGACAATACCATAATCTGGTAGTAAAATTATGGTGGTTCAACCAGGATCGTCTCCGCAGGAGGGAACTCTTCAACGGTTGGTCCGATTGACTTGAAATTTGGTTCACATTATGTAGGACCGATGGCAATGCTGACTGCTGCAGTAGACATGTGCCAGTAGCTGTGTCGGAGAGGAAGTACTAATTTAATTTAATAATGTAATTTAATTTAATAATGTAAATTTAATTCAATTTCAATTGTCCATCTTATTGTAATTTTGACGGATTTTGATGGATTTTGATGGATCTTTAGTTATCGGAAATAAATGATTATTATTATTATTATTATTATTATTATTAATGCAAGTACAGTCAGCATAAAAGCTTGCAGGTATCTAAAATGAAATTTTTAGATTAGGTCAGGTTATTTATTAGTGGATATTAAAGTCCTGATTTGATTCAAATACTTTTCTACATTGTAGACGATATGGTGCTGCTACTTAGATTATGTATATTCCCCAATGGACTGGCGTTAACTAATTGAGCATTATGCAGATTTTGTTTCCAATTACAACAATGCGCGAAAGTTTCCACCACATCCAATTGTTTCCAATCAAATTAGAATGGGAAAACTAAAACAAACGTGACCGAGGGTCGTACCATTCCCGTCCGTCTAAACTTAGCACAAATTCGCTATAATGTTATGAATGCACAATAATCGAATATTTATGAGATTGGATTGTAAATAATAACGTTCAACTATAGTAAAAGTAGAAACATGCTAAACTTGCTCATTAAATAAACATGGCCCGATATTTAAATCAAAGGCAATTACGCACTTAAGTCAAAAGGTGGCCAAGTCGTATCTTTTTGTAAGTTTTGAATCATAATCAGTTAACTACATGAAAGGCCCGTGCGAGGTTTTCGCTACGGATAGGAAAGATTTTTACTGCACATCTCAAATATAGGTGAGTTAGAGCTCCCTACTAGAATGAACACAAAATATTTACCTTGCTACTCCGCAAGCTTGCTTACTTATTTTATTATTGCTTGCTTATTATTTTGTGTTCATTTAAATGGACCACCGCAAAGTAACGCCTGATTCAATAAAATACTCCCTACTAGATGTTGGTAATAGCTTCGCGAATAAGCTCGAAAAAAATCCCTGTACGTATGTCAGTCTGTGGTACTTAAACTACTTCATTCTACCTGTTGGTCTGCGGTAGGTCTGTAAGAATGATTATCAATCAGCACTTTATTGTTTGAGGAACATAAACAACTGCCTGCGTAAAAGTTCTTGGAAGCTTTTCAGCTACTCGACATTATGTTAAAAGCACATTCATATCAATCACTGTACCAAGTATTTTACTAGGAACCGTAATGGCGCCGCTACACGCTTGTCGAGGCTAGCAAGCGTCCACCGCGGATATTCCAAAATTCTAAATTCGATCTTAGTTGTAGCTTATCGCCCCTCTCACTCTATTGTTATATTGGTTAGGTATTAGTGTGAGCGGAACGGCACAAGACAAACTTCGAATTTCCAACTTCGGAGTACAAGGTCTGATCCCAGCCATTACAACCAACAGGCCAACTTGTAAATGCGTCGCAAGCGTTTGCCGCACCAGCCCTTTGATCTGTGTTCAAAAACTGACACTAGTAGACTAGATTTATAGAAATACCTATGTTTTGTGGTACTAACTCAGTTTCCTTGTCACAGATTGTCAGATAAAATCCCCTGAACCTATTAGTGTCGCTATTATTATTATTATTTTATTGTTTAAAAGAAGTGACGTTACCTAGCGGTTAATTTAATTGTACCTACCAATTATTATTATTTTATTATTATTATTATTATTATTGTCTCTCGATTTTGTCATCTTTGTAGTATTCAATTGATCTGTATTAGGCATTAATTTAATTTGATTTTATTTTTTATTTACTCTTGACGATTTCAATCAAAATTCTTTTAACTTGACAATGTACAGCCGTACTGTACAATTTATGATGTAATTTTTCTTGAATGAATAAATAATCTAAATCTATTAGTTTTTATAACCAGGTCAAAGGCTATATTTGGACATTCCTGAAATTATGTAATAACCTACCCAAAATGGGGTAAACAAATGAAGACACGAACTTGAGGGGAAACAATAGTTGCCCCACGTCATCGCTTCCGATGACGTGACGACACTAACGACTATCTTCGCACTATTTCATATCTATTAACTGAGTTAGCAACGGTTCAAAATGTTCTGTTAGTTATTCATAATGAAGTTAGACAGTAACCCGCAACTGGGTCAAACTTTCGCGTTAAAAATAGTGCCTTACGTCCGCCATATAACTAAGTTTACATTATGTGATTAAAATGTGATTGTGTTGTTGTTGAAACTCTGTATAGCTATTGTAAATAAACAAAAGATACACTTATGGTTATGTGAACAAAGTATTGTCGCTATTATTGATAGATGCTGGCACAAATATTAAGTAACGTGTATTAGGTAAGTACCAGTGGCGTGGCGTCAAGTATACAGAAGGCAAGCCGAAGGGAACTTAACTAGCCTTTTCCTCCAATTCTGCACAATAAATTGCCCAACTACCTTAAAATAGGCAAGCCAGTGGGAATTGAGTTCTATGGACGCCACGCCACTGGTAAGTACATTCTGTCATATATTTTGACGCGTTTTTTTCGTGACTCTCCGTTCACAAGAACTGTTTACGACAAACTATTCTTCCGTTGTACCTATCTGAGTGATGTTCCATTTTTTCGTAACCCAATACGGCCTTCGCAGCGCAGCGGGGCATTATTTATTAATTTACTTTATGATGAGAAACGTGTAAACAACAACAACAAACCGCAGTGTTTACGAAAATTAGGGAAGTTTCCTTACCGTCTTGTTGCTTTTTTAATACCTTAAGACCAAATTTTCCTTGTATACTTTTAATAGATATTGCGTTAAATTATTAAAACTGTTTCTCTTTTAGGGTTTCGTCCCCATTAGGTACTACAACCCCGCTGTCTACGCCCGTCGCTACAGCGGGGTTTTTACTCGATTTTTATGATAATCAAATGGAAGAAGTTCCATTGGCCTTCTGAAGACGTTAGCCGATCGTCCGGGCAGCACCGCACTCGGCTTATTCGCAGAGGCGCATAATCCGAATTGGCTGCATATATATTAACATTGAAGTTTTTTTATTGTATTAGGTACTATAACGTACGAGCCCAACTGTTCTGACAAAAATGAATATTATTATTATAGTGGAAACTGTATGGTTTTGGAGCCCTTTGTCCCTTGAGTCTGACTCTGGCTTGATTGGTATTTTGTTTTAGTACCTACAACCACCACCCTTAAATCACCTCTCAAACTACTTTAAAACCCCGCTTATTTTCTCCTTACAAACTAACTAAATATAACAAACATAAAAAAATACAACCGAATTGAGAACCTCCTTTTTTTTGAAGTCGGTTAAAAATGACTATTAATTAAATCTAAATAACACCGCATCATTGACTCGACTACCTACAAGATTTTACTTTCCTTTACGACCTATTATGGAGTTTCCTACCTGCGGCAATGGCGGAAAACCATCGGACGACCCGCTGTTCAACAAGCCATGTACCGACGCAAGCGCATGCGTGATATGAATCTTAATGCGTAATCAAACTTAAGCCAAGGCTGCAATAAATTAAACTGCTAATCTGTAATGTAGTAAATTACCCCCTTATTCATAAACGCACTATAGGCCTCTGTTAACTTAGTAATCGTTTGTCCTTATCTGTCACTTTGACATTTACCTTTCACAGATAAGGACAAACGATTACTAACTTAGCAGAGACCTATAGTGCGTTTATGAATAAGGGGGTAATACTTTACTACAAATTACAGACGTAGGATAACTAAGTTTTGTTACATAGTAGCGAAGGTCTCCTCGCATAAATATCAGTCAGGTACTATTGAATTCTGTATTGTGTAGCGACAGCTAAATGTTATTACCGTTTGCATGAAATGTCAGCAGTTTTCGCTAGTTTTCAGCTTTCGTTAACTCGAAAAGCTGCCATTATGCACCTTTAACATTTCAATCAATCTACTAACACTACTACCTTGGCTCAGGGACCCAAATAGGGTCTTGGCCTCCGAAACGAGAGCACGCCATCTGTCCCGATCGTGTGCAGCTTCTTGCCAGTCGTCGACTTGAAGACGTCGTAAATCCGCCTGGACACTGTCCCCCCAGCGATACCTGGGTCGCCCAACCGGGCGGCGACCAGTCGGTCGTCCCACGTACGCCCTCTTTGCAGCACGATCCTCTCCCATTCGGAGTAGGTGGCCGAACCAGCGAAGTCTGTGTGATTTTGTTACGCCGATGATGTTGGGTTCAGCCACCAGCTCCTGAATCTCTATGTTTTTACGGATCCTCCACGTGCCGTCGTCTCTCTTGACACTTTCAATCAATCAAACATGCTAAAACGTGGCCTTTAGGTCTTGTTACCTTAGGGTCTGTCTAACCCGTAAGGGTTAAAGACGTGATTTGTGTATGCATGTTACATTTAAATTTATTTAAAGTACTAAGTACATTAAAATTTGCAGTGAAATAGCGCGATAGTTTTTCCGCGTCTACGACGTAACTTTCCCGATAATGATCTCATGTAATCTTCATTTTACAACTGCGCAGATAACAGATCTCATATTAATTAGTCCGTTCACGCTTAGAGGAAGTAAACAAACCAGATCATTGTCTTCATAGACCGTACCACGGTTATGAACAATATTTACATAGGGTTAATAAAGAAAACGGTCACCGTTTCACTGGGTCGGCTCGTCCACTTTGAGCATCGCTGCCTACAAATAACGCAATAGTCCACTCTCTCAATTCTCAACCCTACTTTATACACAAGAAGACAAGTTTCTCACTCAAGAGATGCAAAAAGTAATCTTGTCGAAATGAATTGCACGTAAATATGATCCGCCCCGGAAAAAACTTATACGAGGAAGTGGATTTAAAACATAGAGTTCGTTTACATTTCGCAAAAGTGCGGTCGTTTTTATGGAACGCATTTCCTCGATCCAATATGGTGATAGATAGACGTCCGGAAGTATTTGGCGCGCCACTCAAAACATCAGTCACTGACACGTAAATAGTGAATATGAGACACACCAGACATGTTTTTATTAACAAAAAAAAAATACGTTAAAACTCGTAAGTGTGGAACAATCCATCTGCTTCCGATATATGTTTCGGTAGACCTTCCTCAGTACTGTGTGAGTTCACGACGTGATTGCGTAGGGGATTAGAGCGACCGTCTAGTAATGCACAGAATCTAACTAATATTATAAATGCGAAAGTATGGATGGATAGATGGATGGATAGATGGATGGATGGATGGATGGATGGATGGATGGATGGATGGATGGATGGATGGATGGATGGATGGATGGATGGATGGATGGATGGATGGATGGATGGATGGATAGATGTTTGTTTGTTACTCAATCACGCCAAAACGGCCCAACGGATTTGGATGAAATTCGGCGCATAGATAGAGAAAAGTCTGGAATAGGCTACTTTATATCCCGGAAAATTGCGTAGTTCCCGCGGGATAGCGATAAACTAATTCTTTGCAGACGAAGTCGCTGGCAACAGCTAGTAAGTAATAGTACTAAAGTATTAGTTGATACTTACACGACTCTTCCTACTCTACCAGTTGTAGTGTAAACACCACACTGCAGTTTTAATTGGTATTAAGTACAGAATGATGACTGCACATACAATATTCAATCGAGATTTACGTCACTGTTACGTCATCGAGAGGCCGGGCTGGAGATTTGATTAATGGTTTCAGAATAATTACGCAATGACCCAAAATCAATTGTGTTCGGGCTGTCACCCTTTATGGATGACCTTTTCTTTGTAAACAACCCCGATTGTAGGTCAGGCGTGTCCAGGTTTCGAGGCTAGAGGAAAATTTGTCTTACACATCAGGGGGTATCCAGATTCCGTAGAAAAATACAATAGGACTTCTGGATGCGCGTGACAAGACACGACGCATTAATTTTTAGCTTGTGGCATAGGTACTTAATGCATTCGTTTTTCTTACTGAACTAAAACCAATCAGGGAATGATTTACTTAACAATGAGAAAATTCAAGCTGCTATTTTGTTATGCTAGCAACAAAGAACCGTTAAGCATGTTCTTGGAAAAAAAGGTCTAAAAGTTTCGCAGCAGTTTTAAAAGAATCTACCCGGAGTCCATCGGTTTTATTGGTGAATTTACGAAGTGACACGAAAATGTCACGATGCGGGTTACAAGTGGGCCTTTGGAGATTGATTCGGCGATGTAGGCTGTGGAAAAGTCCGTCAGATCCGACCCACTCTCCCAGTAAGTTAAGTGTTTGTTTTTACAACCTTTCCTTCACTTGTTTTGATATAAGAGTAACAATGAGTGATTGAAGCACGAGTTCTCTTATTAACTTATTTTTTAAACAAAAAATAATTGGACACAAAGAGTGGGTGCTTCGGCAACTCGCATTACGAATTACCAAGCTTGAATTTACTGTTTTAACGGTGACGATACATCTAAATATTTCTAAGCGGAATTCGATCCCACTTTAAAATAAATTTCTGGTAAAAAAACAAAGAAATAGGAACGATATTGCGCTAGAGTAATTTGTTTTTGGGGAAATAAGTCAAGGGAAACACCCGAATCTGTCAGGCCGACACGCTAGAATTAGGTAACAAATGAAACGTTAATCTCTCGCGAAATTGAATAATCCGTTACAAAATCTACAGTAATAGCTTTGAATAAATGGGTCGTTGACGCAAATATGCGTTCTGGAAAGAGTTAAGAAAAGGAAGTTAATGGGTATCGGGGAGGAATGCGGTCCGTAGCCGACACTCGAGCTGTAAGCCGCTTCATAAGTCACACTTATGACAACCGCGATCAAAATGTTTTTATTAAGTGATCATTTCACAAAGCTCCGTGTTTCGTGCTGTACCTATATAAAAAGGTCTTTGTTTGTTGTGTTATTGTGACACGGTTTTGAAGGAGGATCAGAAACAGTACGTGTGTTATTTTATAGTATGTTGTGTTGTGATCAGACAACTGACCAAATTGTTTTTGTTAATTGAAATGAAAATCAACGAAATATCCAAACTTTTCAAAACCCTACGCGGGTGTTTTAAACAAGAGCAAGGGAGGCCTTACAACATGTATTATACATTTATTTATGCACAAGGAAAACTGTATATACTCTTATGTGATCATAAGAAACGTTTGTTTAGTCTCCTTTGTTTGTTTAATAGACTTTTCCTCTGGAATCCATTCCATGAATTTCACAACTCATTTGTAAATGTTCTCCTGTCATGATGCGCTTGGGTTTTGCCGGTTCAAATTGATATTAATAGCATATTCCGAGTGTTATATGTATTTTAAGTATAACTATTTATGTATCAACCAAATGTGACTATTAGTCATACATTATTCGGGTAGGTACGGCTTTTCCTGTTTTCCGAGAGAAAATTGTACAAGTCATGGGTATCAGATCCTGGTGCAGACAGTTAATGTTAACATTTGGTTTGCCAAAGAGTAAATTGTTCGAATACTGATATTTACGTGATTAGATTACTACTGGCTTAAGTTATACTTATATTCCCATATACCTATGCATTATTCACAGGAAACTATATCAGCGCTTTAAATTAAGTTTTATTCATTTAATTTTCACTGTGAAAACGTTCATAGCTAGTGAAGTAACAAATTTTATAATTATACAATATTGTCATAATGATTGTCATTGAAGTATGCTTAGTTGGTTTGGTCACGAAGAGAGGATGGATGAAAGAAGATTAACTAAACAGATTTATATGGGAAGTATAAATGGGTGCGTTGGGAGGGGAAGGCCTAGACGGACGTTCCGTGATCAAGTTGAGGACGTTTTGGAAAAAGGCCAGGTCAAAAGTACCCGAAACCGACGAGCATGTATGAAGAGATTGATGAATGCGGAGGAAGCGAAAGAGGTATGTCAGGATCGTAGCAAGAGGAACAAAGTAGTCTCTGCCTACCCCTGTGGGAAAGAGGCGTGACGATATCTATGTATGTATGTGCCATAATGATAGAAATCGGTGAGTTGTTATGTACCACTTTTCTACTGTTCTTCAATAGTTAGATAAATAGTCATTAGAGAGTAGGAATACGTCGTTCGAGGGTCATAGTAGCACCTTGTATTAAAATTCGCATTTGTTTCAAAGTCCTCTTCGACCTTGACTCACATAAAACATCAAAAGTAAAATAGAAACAAAACAAAACGATAAAGAAACTAGTGTAGTCGTTCTTCTAGTATATCATGCGTTGAAATGAGAGTGGAAACGTTTCTCAGTTATCAGCGGGCCAGATCTGGGGCGATGTCTGTCGACGGCTTCTGATGATATACACAACTACACTAGCATTTAGCAGAACACTTATTTTTATTCAAACAAAACAACATGTTAATACAATACAATACAACACAATAACTCTTTATTGAACACCACATATAACAATCAAAACAGACAAAAGGTATACAAAAGTAATAAGGTAACAATAGGCGGCCTTATCGCTACAGAGCAATCTCTACCAGTTAATAATATAATTATAGAGTTAAAACTCGCTTTTTAATCTCGTACCTACTTAGGTCACTCAGCAATCTTCGTGGCCTAAACAAGGTACTCGACTAAAAAGCTCTCTATTTTGACACGATTGCGAAAAATACTATTTCCAGTGTCTATTCTAAAGCTGTGAACACTTACTATTACCACTTAGTTTTAAGTTCAGTTTAGTAGTATCAAAATATACGGAACTATAAGGCTTAATAAACCAGGTTTAACGACTAAATATATTTTTACCCGCAATACAGCCTAAGTAATTCAGCTAGACGCCAATCCATGAATTAGGTATACATAATGATAGCTACAATATCAATGGCGGTTGGAAATTGTAATCCAAAACCCAACAGACGAGGGATGATTAACCGATCAGACGTGCGTTTCTAGGGCAACCCCTCCTTTCGGTCAACCTAAATAGCTGCCCGTATTACGCCACAACAAGAGTGACATGAACGTGTGAAAACATCTATTCGCGGAGGTGTTTCCCGAAAAATTCGTAAGCGGATCAACTTATCAGCTACTTGTATCTTGTGCTCGAATGTTCGTCGCGAAAATACACCATGGAATTCGACACGTGTCAAGCCCATTCGGTTGTTTGTAACAATGTTATTTGTGTTATTGAATAAATGTTAGACAAAACTAGGTGTATTTTAGCACGGATATTATTTCGGTTACATAAACATCTGCCAGTGACCGTACTATAAATTACAGTGTGTGTGCACTAGTTTTGACCCGTGGCTTCACGTGTGTGAACCTTTAGATGTGTATGTATGCATGTTTATTTACAAATATTCTGTAAAACTTAACAATAATATTAGTAGGAGTAAGGTTACAATTTTTTAAGGATAGTTACAATATATCTGTTAAAATAACCAATTGTAAATTAAACACCTAAGGGTGTATGACTACACGAGGCCATTTTAAATTAACCCCGATGATTTTGCCCATTAACTCAAAATAAAACTGTCAACATGCGCACCTCAATTGCTATGTCGAGAGGTTGATGAATGATTCATTCATCCAGCGCAGATTTTTGGGACGAATACCAAATAAAATGTGTATATTATACAGATATATTTACTGTTCCCCGCTGGCCACGTGTCTCTATTTCCGTCCACGTCGACCGAACATTGTTATTCCATTTGAGTCCTGTCGGTTACGTAAATATTGGTATTATCCGATCTTACGTATTCACTGCAATTTCGGAACAATTGGATAGAATATGAATTAACCTTAAACTTATTTTGTAGAACAATAGCGAGATATTCTCGATCACTGATATTATTTCTCCGTTCATGTAAAAAAACATATATAGACGACCATTGAACATGTATTTAACGCGTGAGAGTTTATTTATTTTAGACGTATGTTTAAGACGTGTTAGTAAGCTCATACATGTATAAAGAGCTTCAAAGGACAAAAAATAAAGCAATAAATTGAGAAATATGACAAATTGGCAAACAACAAGAACATAATGAGCTTTATGAGACGGTTACAGGCAAAACAGCACCATTCTATACCTACACAGTCAAGAAAAGCTTAGAAGTTATCTTATGTTTTTAACGAATATTATCTCGTTAGCGTCACGTTCTGTCTTAGCAGCTTAACTCAAAATTCGCTGGAGAAGTATTTGAAGACACGTACCCTTGTTAACAACTTAAGAGTATCAAAGGGTTCCTCCCACTCATTGTTAGTACAGACGCGAGGAAAGTTTGACTTACTTTCGTCTTCTCATTTTGAACAGTGTCAATCCATACGGGAACAATCCAATTAAAGACAAAAGCTGGCGCGTTAGGGCATAAATGTTTATCCTTAAAACAATAATATAATCACCCGAAATAAAATTTAATTGTTGCGTTAAGTATTACGCATTGCAACGGGAATGGGGACACCGGGAGTCACTCGGTCGGAATTAGGGCGCGGAGGTCGCGAATTTGAACCCCGCCGTGACTCGCTCCGGCAAACCAGTAAAACGATAGCTTTCTTACGGAAATGTGCATACCCTGAATTAGACTGTGTGAAATTTAAATGAGATAACAATGAGATTGCCAAAGAAAACAATTGGGCATTCAGCTATTTGGGAATTACTATAACTTTTTGGGGCACAATGTCGGAGCTAAATCACTTGCTCATCCAGTTCTCTACGCAAATGAATGCCAACAATTCAGAACAAGTCTTAATCAGTGTTTAGAAGCTTTAAGTTAGAAATTGGGTCGCGAGCTTACGGCGACCTTCAATAACTGAGTTACTGAAAGCTTATTAAAGGCGAGCCCAATTAATAATGTACAACAGATATTTTTTATCGTTTGTAAGATCTTTGCCGACTTCCTGGCCATTCGTCGAGGGCCGTGATTTAGCGGCAAGTTCGCCTTAACAAATCGCTGCACTCCGCGTAAGTGGAAAAATGTGGGACGGTATTACTCATGGGTCTACAATATTCTACGTTGGGTTACATCGTATGTACTGCTACGGTACAAGCTTCTTCAGCAAGTAATAAAAGTCAACTTCAATATTAGCTGCGCTAGTCTTACAGGTTAGTATGAGTACAAAATGATGTTGCCACAGTTCAACCAGTGTCTTTCTTATTCACTCTTTGGGCTTTGGCTTTACAAAATATGTCCAAGAATCGTTTAAAACGGTTAACGAACTTGTGTGAATAAAATATTTCCTCATTTGTCTTGCACATCTGTGAAATATTTCCAATACTTTTCTAAATAAAAAGTTTGGATTTGTTATAGAGGACGTATGCCTGTCGAGTCTACGGTCCAAAGTAAAGTGATAAAAATATACAGCTAACAGCAACTTTGACTAAGGCCCTTCTTTTATTCCCCAAATATATATGGCTACTTTATTAGAACCACCATCTGTGTTACTCTGAGCGCCTTCATTAAAAAGTTTGTTCATTATATTAAGGTTGATCCTTTGACCTATATATTGTTGGGATTTCCAATAAATTTAATTTAGTTACAACATTATCTTGATATTGCCTTTCACCAAGGTTATTATAGCATCGATCGGTGGCCGTCAATAGCTAAGCGTTACAGAATTTTTTCACAAGAATTTAATAACGCTGCGGTCTCGACGGCGCGGCGTCGCCATCGCCCGCGGCCGCCTATTGTCTTAACAGTACACTATTAACCCGATTCACTAAACCCATCGCAATATCGATAACCGCGAACAACAATAAAGTTCGCTTAACGACATCAATTTAATCATCAGCTCATTAAATTTAAAGTGATACGCGGTATTTTAGATAGACAAAGTGGCGATTATCTGTTGATGGCCGTGCGGTTGATATATTTTTTCAGGTAAAAGCGAGGGCTTCGTCAACACCCTATATGGCAGGTCCCATGCCACCACACACGACGACCGCTGATTACGCAAAATCGAGACAACACCGCCCTCAAATTAAGCAGCCGCCGTCGGTGCCTTAACGACCTGCCTCAACTCCGTAGGAAGTGATTCTTGTTTATTTTAATAATTGCCATGGCAGGAAGTCGGAACAGGCCACGACAACCCGAGAAGGCGGCGCGTTTAATAAGAGGGCGCGCCTCACACGTTCACCAAAATAAAGCAATTTGACCAACGACAGGTGATTTTGCCGGGCTGACGGACGGCCGCTGTCGCCGCGAAGCCATTTTCAACTTTACTCTGCACCGTTTACGGCGGGAGAGGAGCATCGATAATCCGACGCGAGGTTCGACGGGACCTAATTGACACATCTCCGAAATCGGATCGCGTGTTCGTTAAAATGACATTAATATTTTGTGGAATTATGATGTCGCCGCAATTGATGGCTATCGCGTGGCGCGTTCACCCCGTCACCCGGCAGAGGTGAAAGCCCTCACCCGTTGTCAACTACAGATGATTGAAAAACGAAATAGATTGAACGTCGTAAGTAAAGGAATTGTGGGGAGACGCAAACTTTCCATAGCGCGAGGTTTTTCACCCCGAGGTGTTTAAATCATATTTTGCATATTTTGCCACATTTCGTTTGTTCGCACCTACTTACTTTTTTGTGATTAGTTTTTATAGCAGGAAGCGTTTTTATTTAGTGAGTTCTGAAAGAAAGCGATTTCTTGGTATCCGGGAGACGTATTTCTGTTTTGTTTCTAGAGCGGATGAGGCGGTGTCCGAGCGGGCTGCTGTCTCCAAGGTCGGGTATAAATAGTACTCGTCCCGCCGGTTAAAAGCGGTCCTCCACTCAGCAAACTCCTTTCCTAACCCCACTTAAGCCAATTTCTTTGTGCCTTTATTCCGATTTATAGGACGTCACAATAACCCCCTAACAAAGATCAACATTACCTTACTTTACTTACGTTGCCCCAACCGTTACATTGTAACTAGCTATTACAATACGTTACAATACGTTTGTTTGCGTTTATTAACCTGTATGGTCAGTGTAAATTTATTGTTAAAAGACACCGTTAACTTATGATTAAAGACATTAGGTTAGACAATGATGAGAAAAGTTCTCAGAACTTAAAAAATGTCTTACAATGTTATCGTATTGTCCACTCCTTGATCAATTATTTTTATACAAAAATACAATAGGTATATGTACACACGACAAAAAATAATACAGGCAAAGTGAGACAAAGTAAGACAGCGCCTATTACAGACATAATTGAACACGAATAAAAGCAAGGTGGAAAAATCGTGTCATTTATGCAAAAGTGCTAAATTTAGAAGCTCTATTTATAGAAGCTCAACCTTAACTATTCATAGTTTTAATTTAAAACGTGAAGCAGTTTCGCTCGTTTGCGCTAGAACTCCTGCTGGAGCACAGAACGGCTTTGACAGCGCAGTAACGCTTAAATAAATCCCCTGCAGCTAAACCCGGGCTAAAAATAAAAGTGGAAACTCCAGATCATAAAATGTTACAGCAAATATCAGTTCCACTTTTAATCCCGTCTAGATTACCGCTTGATCGTATCGCAGGATCCTGCAGAATTGTCATTGAGTCAGTTATTTTGATGAGTTTATTTTGAGGTGGTAAACAATGGAACCACTATTGTAACAAAGCGGTTATTTCTGATGAGGTCGTGTACCTACGCCAAAATTCCTTGCACCTGGCTGACATTGGGCGATGACGCGCGGCGTAACAATGGCTCGCAAGCATGGCTATCGGCGACGTATCGTCATTCAATACCACGCGATTGATTGAATCGACGCCCGCGCATTCACTGGCCTTTTTAGGACTTTCCCAGTAAAGCAATGGCAATTCATCTTTTTCGGACTCCATCACTTTATTAACTCTACGGAAAACTTTTTAACTTTTTATGATACCCCCGTATAATAAATTTCCCGCCTGCCTATAATTCCATTCCTTTTTTGTCGTCGCATAGCAAAACCGAGCCATCGATCATTCGCTAAGGTTTTCAATTACAAACGCGATTACAATTTACAAGCGGCGATTGTTTATCGTGATCTTATGCGCGGGAGTAGGTAGTATACTGTATTGCATGCGAAAAGGGCATCTGCTATCTACAACATTTGCTGTGTCCTGATTCGAAAGTTAAAACATATCTTAAGCTTAGCACAAAGAGCCTTATCTGTAACAAAAGTGCGAGGAAAGTTGCAGCATCAGTATCGTGGCTCAATGTTTGTCAGCGTTTGGATATCGGAATCGGGCTTCGATGGAACGGCGGTGGCGGGTTCTCAATCCATTACACGCTGCATCGGCGCGAATTGATGCTCTATTAAATTTAGACTCAAGTACCGAGTCACTTGCATGCATGTTATTACATGTAAATGTGATTGGTACAAGTTTTTTTTATAGAAAACTTGCGATGTTACTGAAGTGTGTAATGGTTCCAGTGATGATATAAATGTTTTGGCCTCTTTTAAACAAATTAAACTGAATTATCTAATTTTTCGCTAGAAGGGTCTAGCTAGACTGATTATATCGAGAAAATTTTAGTTTTAGTTTAGATAGGTATATCATGTTTATTTATCCAAGGTTGTTTTTTTTAAGTGTAATGTAATTAAATAAATAAGATCGAGAAGATTATATAATAATATATATAATAATAATGTATCGATTATAATCCATAAGAGAAAAAATACGATGTTTGGAAATATAATATATTATTCACATAATAAAATCTTCGAGACCGAATAAATCAAGCCTTTTTTCTCAGCCGGAAAAGTACTGCAGACAAGAGCTTATTTCAGCACCCATAATTCCATTTCCATAACCATAGAACGTCAATACTTCGCGAAGTAATCAATATGAGCTGTCAAATTTAGTATTCGCATTAAGATAATGAAAAATACTTGACCGACAGCCAAACTGTGTTCATAAATCGATGAGCAATTTTCGCATGCTCATATCTCACTAATTTGTGTTTGGAAAGAACACCTTTCGTGTTATATTGAAGGTTTACATTGAAGCATAAGTAACGAGTGCTGTAGGAGCGTTGGAAAGTTGGTTGTTGATTAGTACGCGAATGCAATTTTCATATATTAGCCGAAGCCTCGGGCTAGCTTCGCTGGATTCACACCATCGACCTTGAAGACTTGTTGGCAGACTTTATGAGTTGGCGGACATAAAAACGTGTCTAATTTGTTGGTGTTTTGTATACAAATAATTCAGTTTTATGCTAACCATCTTTAGTTGCGAATGCGAGTAATAATAGTGAAAGTTTTGCGATTGCGATTTTGATGCCACAGTTTTTGTTTCAGGGGCAAGCCTAATTTTCAGAATACCAAATGTCTTAGCCGTAGCAAATTAGACGGACTTGCTTCTGCTTTAAGTTAGTAAGAAAATAAATCTGTATACGAGTATATAAAAGGCAATCGTGACCGACTGATCGATCAACGCACAGTTCAAACCACTGACCGGTTTGCGCTGAAATTTGTCACGCAGGTAGATGTTATGTATATTTGGCGACAGGGCCGGATTAAGATAATTTAAGGAACAAAGTCGCGGGCAACAACTAATCGCTTCTAAAATGATACTCTCATTAAGTAAGGTTGGATCGTGGGCTATATTTATTAAGGATACTTAATACTTAGTCCAAGAATTTAGGTTTAAGTATCGTAAGTTAGGTAACTTTTGCGAAAATCCGTATTGTTTTTACTATAAATTTCAGAACGGATAAGTGAAATGTGAATGAAATGAAAGGATATATCAGAACTTGTATGTAGGTCCTTAGGTATCCGAACAAAATTGGTCTGATCATTCGATACAAAATTTCAATTCCAGACGAGACTCCCTTGGGACTCAACGTATTACAGCGAAATATTTTCCATAGTAAATATTACGCTTAAAATAACTATCTGAAACGTTTTACGTAACTCAGTTTGATTTACTGACATATCAATTTTGGAGTTTCGTAAACATGTCTGGGAATGGTTAAGGTCATTTAATAAAAAAATATTGTTTATTAAATTAAAGCATCTAGCATTTGACTGATTAGGTCATCTTCAACGAGAGAATAGTAAATAGAGAGTTATTTAAAAACTTAGAGACAAGACCACTAAAACTTATTAAGTAATCAACTTTTAATGTTGTTTTTAAAGGAGATATATAGGTACCTACTATATATATATGTCGGCGATTGAGCTGACTAGGTACTTAAACTATACGGACGAGGGTGATTATTTTACTCTGGCGGAACGTCGAAGCATCTTTTGCGTGGACAGTAGCTCGTAAGAGGAATGAATGTCACTGTCAGTGTCATTGTCAATGTCATTGGACTGTCATTGGAAAAGGCGCGCAAAATGGTGGTTGTCCGACGGATCGCCGACGTCCGCAATTGTTTTGTTTTATTTCTTGTTAATTTGTTAATAGTACGAATAATAATTAAATATTAAGCACTGCATCTGGGAGTTTAATTATGTCCGGTGAGGAAGATACTAGAAAGTCGTCATATATATATAATATTGTGGCCTAATTAAATTAAAATATTATAAAAGAAAGAGAGCAAGTAACGCCTGATTCAATAAAATATTTTGAACTTGTTTCTGTATGTGTCCCGTTGGGCCTTATATAGTCGGGACAAGGGACGTGGTGTGGGAGTCAGGGGTAAGGACCAAACCCCGCAGATTTATTGCCTACTTAATGAAACTTATTAGAGGCAGGGTTATTCTGAGCCGGCGAGAGAATCGAGGATAAGCGTATTTGAATAGAAGACCGATGCGTTGGACAGTTTAATAAAAAATGCGATCATATATTACAACTCATTTCGGGTTTTGAGCTCTTAAGTATATCATTTCCAACCTATATAAACACGCCCCACTGCGGGGTACTATAAGCCTTCTCTCAGAAAGAAAAGACAGTTTTTTTTATTTTGACGATAAAATGTGTACATAATTGTACATATCATTATACATATTACAGTCACAATAAAATTTTGCATACAAATAACAAAATATAAAATATTAAATAGGTGCACATTCGCAGTTATTAAATTAGGACAACACGACGGAATAAGGCGGTAGGTATGACGTCAATAAAAAGGGGGTTTATTGACTCCGAATGCAATAAACATTTATTGGTACTTAAGTATTTAGTTAAGCGTTAACTCAATAAATATGTATCTGTATCGCAACTTAATTGATATTATTACCATAAAACTCGATATTGACTGCATTCTAATGGTTTAACTAAAATCAACATAGTTACGGAAACATTTGAATTTGTAACTTATGCTAAGTGTTCTAGTTTTTATCAGGAAAGGGCTAGTTTTACAACATTTGTCTCGCCTTTTTAACATCAAACTGGCTACGTAACATTATAACATTGATAAAAACGGTTACAACTTTGAAATTACGCACGATTCGATAACCAGAAGGTACAAATGCATGCAAATGAAATGATACACGTATATTTATTTAAATTATTCATTACAAAAGACCCAAGGAAGCGGCTGCGGAGCGCATCGCGTGAATTCAAATAATATATGCGGTTACACTTCGAGGAGGTACGACATTATTTTGCAACCAAGTGTTTATTAGGAATGTGTGTTTAACAATTCAGATTTACGCTACGATGAATAGGTACAATACGTCTTGCGTGCTTCTTTTACTTGTGAATTACTTCACTCCAGGTACTTAAAAGTTACTTTAAGTACAAGATAAAACTATAAATATAAATTATAGTATGAGTCGTTATGGGTCTTTGTCCGTGATTTTTACATTTGACTTTTGTCAAACACAGAAAACATACATTTTTCTACAATAGATTAGTAACTTTCTGCGAATGTAAAACATAGCTTATTTGCACCACACAGGTTAGCAAATGAACTATTTATAAATAACTAGGAAGTCACAAAATAGAAAACGTTTGTCTCTTCTCAAACAAGCATTAAGAAAAATGGCACAATAAAATGGCCAACTCAAGAAACACATGTAGACGCCTTTGAAAATGTTAATTGTTGTGGGAAACAATAAAAAATGTCAACATTAAAAAGTGAAGCAGACATAGGTCGTAAACGTTTGACATGCTGTTAAATGGACCGCGAACGTTACCATGTCTTATTTACTACATAATGTGGAAGCTTGAGGGCGCAATAAACCGTACATTTTAATCTTTTATTTCAGTGTCAGTAAAACTTATTATCATCGACCACTCGGAGATAATGTGAAAATATTTATGTGAAATCAACTATGCGTTTCTAAAATTAACTGAAAGTAACATGGTGGAATTAAAAGGTCCTACACCTCACATGGACCTTACTTATTCCTTAGGTTTAGTTTACTTCCTATGATCAACGAACGTAACAGGTAGCTAGGTATTCTTTGTCAGTCCAGCCGGGAAAAACTTTGAAGATTTTTCAGGAGTTTCTATAGTGAATGACGTGGTTTAAGGGTGCGACCAAACCGCCGCGTAAACGCAGTGACGTGTCGTATGCGTCACGTTTTCTCACCGTTTCTTTATACATTTTGTTGCGATTCCGTAACGTCACCGTTTTTTAAGCGGTGGTGTGGTCGCGCTTTAAAGAGGTAGAAACAATTGCTCGCAATAAAATATGAAAAAATCTTCAACAAGTATCTGTTGCCAGTGATGACCTATGGAACTAAGACGTACTGACTTTTTCAAGCAAAATAAAGTATTTGTATTTGTATTTGTATTTGAGACGTATGTAAATGAGACTGAGATTCCTTACAATTAGACATTATGTCATTCAAACCGCAAAGGTGTCATAAAACTGACTTGATGACGATGATACGACAATATGAACGAATCTTTTTCATTCCGAGACTGTGTGTGTTGTGTATCTACATCAGTGAAAACTAATAATGGATAAGTGAAACTGTTTCTGAGCACATGTCACCACTACAATATATGCAACTTTCTCCAAGTACCCACAATTGCACCTAGATGCCTATCGTTTAAGATTAAGAGACTTCAATTTATGCTTTGCTGGTATTAATAAACGTCCAGTACCAACATCTTCAGTTCTAAGAACGCCTCAATCTATTTCACAAGCGTCGTGAACGAGTAATAACCGAACATTTGAACTATTTTCACTTTTATTACCCTCGCAACAAGGCTAGGAAATAGAAAGGATATGTATGCAGAGCAGAGTTTATAATATAATACTGGGAAACGAATGGTTAATAAAGATGTAGGACGTTCTTCGTAGAAGTCGTGTGTCCTTTGATATTGGTAGTTTGAAATTATATCGTGCGCGAAATTCTATGCACATTTACTTTTTACTGCAGTGTGAAAGGAAGGTTTAATAATTCTAAGAAGGTTTGTCAATTTTATATAGGTACTTATATTACATGAAGTTGCAAAATATATGATCTCTGTCCATATTTTGTTACAATTAAATGTTGACGAATTTGTGAAGAAATGTTTTCGAAGTAGTTTCATTTTCGTCTAAACATTATAATCGTATATTGAGACTCAATGTATTTGAATTTGAAATGATTGATATTATTCTGCTTTAAAAAAGCAATATTTACTTAGCTAAGCTACATATCTAAGGGACTCTTTTGCGTAATTTTCAAATAACAAAAAACAATAGATATTGAGACTGCGGACTGTTACTAATTTTATTGTTATAATTGCAACTTGTTTTATTATTTACAAATTGCCAAAGATATCGCCATCATCGGGCACCGTTAAACCGAGGAATCCGTATTAAGTGCAAAATTAACGATCGACTTATGAACAGGCGTATGTTTAATCGTTGAATCGACGTGACATTTACGTCGGCTCTTTTTGCGAAAGGTCGCCCGCGCCGAAAATATATCACTTCAAGATTTATGGCCTGACGCGAAAACGTGAGTGACGTTGGCAACAGCCTTGCGCCTCCCGCTATTGTCTTTGTTATTGTTTAATTCAGTGGAATACGATTCAATTTGGCATTTCATAGCACTTTTCGATAGTCCCGATGTGTAAAAGAAAAAAAACATGTAGAGGCCCATCCTGGATAGCACGAAAACATTTTTGCATAATCTTATATCACTGATGCACATGCGATGCAACCTGATGTAATAGTTTCAATTAGGTTACAGTCCTGTCCTGATAGAAGGTGTATTTAGATATGAGGCCCAGGATTCACTCGTTCCTTAACAGTCTATAGATGTGCAGTCATGCACTCTAGTCTTGAAGAGTAGAGTAGAGTAGTTTTATGGAATATCCCTCATTTAAAATTGCCTTTGGTATGAAAATAATGTTTATTTGCACACTGGCTTGTCGCCTGACGTACACAGCACGCCGAGAGTGGGCGGGGTGAATTGCGATTCAGTCTTCATTCATCTCGGTGGTGTTATTTTAGGATGCGGTTGGTGAGTACGTTTATGAATGATTGCGACGTGAAGATCATACATTTACTATCATTTGATTTATGAGAGGTCCTTTAAGTAAGTGAGGTAGGTCCTGTGGTGTAAGGTTTTATTGCAGTAAGCATTACTAGCAAGCGCAGCAGCTGGATTAAACTGGAACTATCTGGTAACTGCCACACAGGATATTTCAAAGTGAGAATAATGTGCAAAAACAAGAAGAAATATTTAACCAAATTTAACAAGAACAAGTTCATCCGAATCTGGTATAATTAGTGTGTGTAAGAATGGGACAGATTTGTAGGTACTGATTTTGACTATAGGTACTTAACTATATTATTTGTGTGTCCCACACTCAGGGTATCTAATGGGTAGGAATAAGCCATTGACCTAAACATGTTATTGGTCTGCTCTCACCACACATCACTCTGCCGTGTTACAGGCGCGCACTATTAAGCTCAGAATCGACAGACGGGAATTTATGTTCGTCAGTATAGCTTACTGACGTAGGTGTATTTCTGTCCTGAAATGGCGCACTTGCACTGATATACCGACGTTTATTAGTAAACCATAACAATCGCTGGTTTAACACTTCTCAGTGAGATATATGAATCATATAAGTTATACATACATACTTATATAATTATATAAAGTCAGTGTACATATTTTTATCCGGAATATTTTGGTATGTAGTTGGTTTAGTTTAACTGTAAAGGTTTTTCAGGATTTATTTTATTGTAGTTGTCAATTTTATTGTTTCTATACATAAGTACATTGGTAGAAGTTCCTTCTAACATAATGCCTAATTATGAAATCAAATAAATCATATTTTAATATGAATTTTATTACATTAAACGTGCTTTCAAGTTTAGAGGATAGACAGAAGACCATAAACAAAATTAAGTAACATTTTTTTTATAAACAATGCTTTATAGTAGTATGGAAAAGGGGATACGTATGTTAGGGAACATACTGTTCTAGACGTTACTACATCGCTCTTGTACTGTTTGAAAGCATTATTTAAGTACACTAATGAGGCATTAGGATGTCCGTTGGTGTCACAGTCGGTTGGCCATGCGGGTGCGTGCCTGGCCAGGTGCGCGGGCGCATATGGCGCGGTATCCTTATCTTAGATAGTTTTCAATGAATGCCTCCCTTTTAGGCTAGTCACGTTTTTAGTGAAGATGAGTATTTAATTATTTATTGAGTGTGGGCTCAGAATCAATGAAAATGTATTATTTAAAGTAATGATGTATTGTGTGTAAAAACTTCAATGTAATGAGCTTAGTACTCAAAAAGTTAACAGATATCACTATAAAAATAATGTTTAATTTACTTGAACATTTCAACCCAATTGGAACGACTTGTTTCAGTACTTAGTCTGCTCGTGTTTGCAACACATTGTAAGTATTGCTCTGATTAAGATTAAAAATACGCGGGAAAATAGCAAGAGTATAGATCAACAGCAAATCTCTGAGTCTATATATTAATAGGTACATTAGTGAGAAGATAATATCCTCCAGATATACTCGTAAAATGACACATACCAATAATAACTTTCGGAATTTTATCAGTATGTGGAAATAATATTACGACTTTTCACGTGTTTCCCCAACCAAAATGTCGATTCGTTAGTCACACGAAAAATCTTAGCGTTTGCGAATTTATAGCGTGAGAATTACCACACGTTTTACGATTTCACTGAAACGTTAACTGTAAAAACGTATTTCAATTTAATATATTTCAGGTGGTAAGCTCTGGAGGTGAACGAAATGTTTCCAAAAAGCCGTTAAAATCAATCACCTCCAACCGGGTGATTTATGCCTCTGAATATTTAATATTCATAGTTTTCATCGTAACCGCTTAGATCGCGTTCGTTGTCCTGAAATAACCTGTAACCTTTAACGAAAATCGCGGACGCTTATTCATTTTAAATGATCTGAGTGGTATGAATAAGAAAAGTGTAATAATATGATAAGAAAAGTAATTTAAAATTTAGTGATTTGGAAATTAAACTATAGAAAGGTTTTTTTACTTCTTTTTTCTGTACCACGAATTTTTATAAAAAATCATTATCTTCCTAGCGTTTTTCCCGGCATTTGCCACGGCTCGGTGAGTTTGGGGTGCGCTTTGACAACCTAATCGCAAGATTTGGCGTAGGCATTAACTAGTTTTTACAGAAGCGACTGTTTATAAAAATTAAAGTTTTTAATTACGTTTTATAACTATATAATCCAAAAAAATTACACGTGTAAACCAAGTTATAAGCCAACGCACGAGTGTAGATAAACCATTAACCTCCTAAAGGTTGTATACCAAAAGGTGCCTACAATCGAGACACTATTACTAAGACCCCGCTCCACTTGACTGTCTATCCATCCGTCACATAGGTAACTGAATAGCTATGACAAATTCAGCAAAAAATTACAAAAATGAAAACAAACAGTGATTTTGAGTATTTTTGTGCGATGATACGGAACCGTGTGTGAACACAAACTTGGCCGGTTAAAAAAAAATATTGACTGACCTGACTGGGATGATGTCTGTACAGGTGCAACTTGGCTCCATGCAGCACCGCCCACACCTGCTTCCAGGACCGGTCGCTCGCCCGCTGAAACATAACTTACTTTAGAAACCTACGCTCGAACTGCGGAATAAGTCGTCTAGTCTAGCCTATATACATCCCACCTGGACAAAGGCGTAAATAATTGGAAATCGCTCCGAGGTTTTTCAATATGTTTTCCTTCACCGAGAAGCTTATGGTAAATTTTAAAATGTATTACTGTGCGTAAATTCCAAAACCTCAATAGCTACGAGGGTGAATAAAAAGATGTGAATCGAAACTAGGTTTTAAATAAAATAAACAAATATCTTGGGACAATTGACACCAATTGACCTAGCCCCAAACTAAGCAAAGCTTGTAATATGGGCACTAGACAACGGATAAACATACTTATATAGAAATACATTATTAAACATCCAAGACTCGAGAACAAACATTCGTATTTTCATACAAATATCTGCCCCGACCCGGGATCGAACCCGGGACCTCATCAAGCTTCATAGTCAGGTTCTCAAACCACTAGGCCATTCGGTCGTTTTTCTACGACTAAGATTTTGTAGATGAACGTTTCTCACCTTCCCGTTGCTGACAACCATCTTGATCTGCACGTTGCCCTGCTCGTCTCCTTCGATAGCTTCCACTGCGTTCTCCAACAATCCCTCCTCGCCCTTCTTCTCAGGGCTGTCAAACAACACAGTTATTTAACTCAAACTTAAACGAAACATAAATTTTGTTTAAAAACTTATTTCAGAAGTTCAATTTGCGTGGATGCCGCCACAGAGATGCTTCTATAGTCGGCGGTAGTTTATTCAGTGGTTTTACTTAAGTTTTATTTATCTCGAGTTCTGTATAATCCTTTGAAATTCTATAAAAATTTGAATAGAAGACAATGCTTTATTTCTCTTGAAGTTTGTGCTAGCCAATAAAAGCTTAGGATAGGATGCTATTTTTACTGTAATCATAAATATCTTTTTTTATACTTAGTCATATCAGTAATATAAAAATAAATATATTCTAATCAGATCAGATTGAGAAGATAAGTGCTTAATCCGATTAGATGAAAATTATTTCAGGATAAATAAAAACAAGTAATATTTCATGAATACATAGATATCACTAGCATCTCTGTTGCTCTTACACTTGGAAATGGTGATCTACAGTGCACACTTAAGGCTTTTTTTTGCGTTTTTTTTTAGTTATGATCTTTTGGACTCCAAAACTAAAATAAGTTTAGGGTAGAACCTCAAACTTTTTATATTTTTCCAAAGTCAAACATTACTTAAATAAACACAAACAAAAAAAACATGCAACATTATTTTAATCACAATCTATTGATTTTCATAACAGTACAGCCAGTAGCAAATATCTAATTACCTACTCGTACCTAGGCAGGTATGAAGTCTTAAAAACTCATGCAAGTTTTGCATAGTGAAAATCAATTTCAGCCTAGTCTTACTATTTCATTCAATAGCAAAAATCTGTCAGATACAAAGAAATGAACTTTTGTTCCTGACTGTATTGATTAGTTAATCTAACACCAATAATTATTTCTTCATGCACAAAAATGCTTCATGCTTTCAAGTAAATAAGTAGTGTATTCGGTTCATTTTCCTACGTTGTTAAGGCCAGAAACATTTAATTGGATGTTTGTGTCAGTGTTCGAGTCTTACTTATAGGTAGAAAAAAATTGAAATACCACCGCAAAAAATCATAGTTGGGTACCTCCTAGGTGTACAGTTGAGGGCATAAATATCTATACAGCCATCATGTCAAATATGTGTCACCGGCCTTATTGTTCATGGTATAAGGGTGCGACCAAACCGCTGCGTATACGCAGTGACGTGCCGTATGCGTCACGTTTTCTCTACATTTTGTTGCGATTCCGTAACGTCACCGTTTTTTAAGCGGCGGTGTGGTCGCACCCTAAAGGTGAATAGATGTTTTTGACGTCTTGGTAACGTATACATAATATTTATCCCCTTGACTGTACCTACTGTTAAAACTTTTGAGGTGTATTTTCAATTTCATTCTTATGATCGTAATATATGAACTTAATGATGAATCGCAGAGCAAGGCTTGATCGTGATCAAAATTAGTCGATGGTCCCAGTATCCATGGGGTACCATCTTCACTCAAATTTAGCTACTAGTAGCGCTCTCTGTATAACCATTGTAAACTATTGCACACATTGTGATAAGCGCCATCTAGCGTCGACTGCCACAACTGCGACGTCATGCGACGTACCGCACTGGCACCGTGGCGTGGGGGTCGAATATGCGTAGCAACGGCGTTATGTCTTCGGTGAAACGAGGGGGGCGCCACTTGCGGTATACACTGTTTTTATTTCAACCCACATTATAATGATTTTCTTTACCTATTTTATGGTCCTGATGACGAGAAAGTTGATTGTGTCTTTCTAATGCGAGCTACCAGTAGAGTTTATTTGTTTCGCAAAGAAAAATCTGTCTTGCTTCGCGTTTGATGTGATACCAGGAACTCGCATATGAATGATTTTGTAACTTTGTAGGTACTATCACTAAGTGATACATATTGTTATTTACTATAACATATTGATTAAACATTGGTTATATCTATCTACATTACTGAGGACAGGATCAATATCTATCTACAATGTAAAATTACAAGGTAGTTACAAATACTACTGACAATTTATCATACACTACAAAATATAGACTATGTAAAGTTAACTAGAGAAAATAGAGTTAATCTTGCATTGACAACTTTTAAGGTTAAAAGTATTTAAGTGACTTAAATTTCTGGGATCAACAAAAAAAATCTCTTGATATATTTTTGAAGTCTTCTAAATAAGTACACAAATAAAATTCGGTAAATATACTTGACCATCAGGCACGGATCATAAACGGTCAGCGAAGTTAGCGAGAGCTCTCCTCAAATTGAACCAATAATATTGACTCTTGCGCATTGATTACCACTACTCATGATCCGTACCGGGCCGTACCCAACTAGTGATCGTGCTGCCCTCTGTTGGACGGGCATTGAACCTTTGACAGTTTGATCAATGTAATGCCAATACCACAGATAAAAAAGTGTAATCACAGAGTGTGCATACCTTCTCAGAGCATGATGGTCCGCATCGGGCTCTGGATCGCTGTCCAGATGCAGCCTATCCCCCCACGTGGCTTTCAGGTAGGAAACGCGACGCATCGCGCGCTCCTCCTCTGCTGGTAAACAGATAGACAAAATACTATGTACATACTGGTCATTTTACATGCAAACAACAGGTTTAATGTTATCTGGAATAGAAATAATGATAAAGAATAAATAAACGTAGGAAGAACGATAACCGTCTCGTTTGTACTATCTTATCTAACCCCAGATTATGTAAAGTGTTTATGTATTAATCTATTTCTGTCATGGTTTAATTATCAAACGTAAAATTATCAACAACCTGGAAAATAATCAAGTTATTCCCTTTCTTTTGAAATTTCTCTCTCAATGAGTAGTTACTACCATTAAGCATAGGTAATTAACTATAGCATTTGCTCAAGAAAAAATAGAATACTGACCACCAAGTTGAGCATCTTTCTTTTGTCTTCTTGTCACCAAATCATCAGCAAAACCTGTCGATCGAAAACACACTTAGAAACATATCGTGCAACATGTCACAGCACAACATTAGTATATGAAACACCGATGTTCACGAACGATTAGTCGGCATTAGTAGCACACCTAGAAGCACACTGAACGCATTCCGTTAGTACGTGATCAGAGAAGGTTAGACCGATCGCTCCCCCGATCATGTGACAAAGCAATGACTAGAGGATGAGGTAGACGTTGCCTTGAAACATATCAGTCCTAAGACACTTCCTTGGGGCTAGTTAATTATTAAAAATTTGGAAAGGTTATGTGGACTTAAGTAGTGTTCAGACCCGAGCTGTTAGTTGTTTTTGTTTCGGAAGTTTAATTAGAGACTGTTGATTCTAGGGAAGCGAGAGCATTCCAAGAAGAAGATGAGGCGTGTCGCAGGCTGGACCTGAGTCGGCGGGCGTGCTCGGTGTGGGCGATGGCGAGGCCGGTGACGTGGCGGCCGAGACCGAAGCCGAGCTAGCAGCCGACGGCGGCGCCAGGCTTAGCTGCGTCGGCCTCTGCGGGCCATCGCCCTGCAGCCCGTTCATCGCACCAGGCAGCGATACCCGGTTCATCGCCTCCATTTGCTCCCTGTTCAGCCCCATACGTCTCTTCGCGTGACTGCCATCTTGGAGCGGTAACAGTGCTATTAGAGGTGCTTCAAGCTCCGCGTGTTCTCTACATTATTGTGCTGCGTTTTTGTGGTACGTTTACTTGGATCATGCGATTGTTATACACTAGTTTGCCCATATGCGATCCATTCCAGTTTTATTCGGCGTGTTAGGCGGACACGTAGTGCGGCAGATAGTTACAACTAGTCGCATAACATAAACAAGGTTTATGATGATAAAAACGCAGCACATAATAGTAAGTTAGGAAATCGTTTAACTTTTTATACTCACCCGTAAATAAATGTTGACGATTATCGTACTAAATTCTATCGTTAAGTTTGGAATTAAATTAAAGTGTGGTGGAATGAAAATAATTGTAATCTATTTGAAAATATATAAAAAATAAATATCTGTGGGGATCATTACCTGTGGCATGATGTCTTCTAATGGGTAATCCTTCACTGCCTGTACTATTTGATCTTGTTCGCATTTGAACCTTTTCTGTTTCTGAAAGTTAACAAACAAAATATTATGAGTTTTATGGAAGTTACAGAGCTAGTAATAATTATTATGGGGTTGTGAACATGAATACCAACCGGGAACATATTTTTCAGGGGGCGGACAATGTAGGTATTTACTGCCGGTGATCATCAACTGGTTTCCTGATAAGCTACTACTGCCTCCGAGGGGTATTTCATGCTCCAAATCTGAAACACGATAATGTTTCAACAACACATTTATCAGGGATTTTTCTGGATTTATGCAACGAAAAATAAAGCAAAATTTAAATTGCAAGTGAATTATTTTTTAAGTTTATCATAATACACGCTAATGGGTACTCAGATTCACCTAGGCTCTACAGAATGAGTACAATACGCTCTTGTATTAGTTCTTACCATGCTGCGGTTGTACATCGAGTGACCTGGCTTCTCTCCTGGCGGCTCTGGTTTCGAACTCTTTCCTGCGCAACGCCACACTTGGCTCGAGACGAGTGGTGGATAGCCTGGCCAGCTCGCTGCGAGCGACCTCTGTGCGTCGCTCGCCGCCACCTCGAGCCTCTTCCAGCTGCCTCGTTCGCGCTGTCACTAGCTGAAGCTCGGGAACCGGGTATCTACAATCAAACAGAAAATTTGAATTGCTAAACTTGCCAAAAGTCTAAAGTTCATTTTGCAAATAGGCTGCCAAGGGCTCTTTTACATGTCTTTTTTTTAAACTACCAGCGCATTCGGAAAGATCATCATTGCCAAGAAGAATGCGACGCAAGAAACTTAGATGCACAAAATTAGATGCGCCCTAGAAGAACTCCAGCTGTAGGTACTAACTAGCTCAAATTTAAGTAATCATACCTGCCATCTTGATTGCTCGTTGACGCCGCATCCTGATACTCAGGAGAGGACCCATTGTTCATCGATCCATTGTTATTACTCGGTGTTGTTTCTTGTATCTTCGATAGAGTTGATACAAATTGACTCTTGTCCGGTTTTAGCCTCAGTTTTTCGTTGTGGGTTCCATTGACTTCTCCATATCCACTGAACGTTCCACTATCTACGCTCGCTGAACAGTCATCTCTTTTCTGTTCCTGGTTTTGCTGGGGTATCGAAGGGGGTGGGGACGCGGCAAGAGGCGGAGAGGCGGGAGGAGGCCACGCCGGTTTCTGTAGTTTCTGCGGTCTGGCGTAGAACTCTTTTTGTTTTATAGGCGGTGGGACGTCGGGGGTGACCCAACCGGTGGGTTGACTTGGGCGTCGGAGGAAGGCCTCTTTTTGTTCGAGACTCTTTCGTATTCGGGATAAGATAATCGAGTCGTCTAATAATTCTCTGCCGGTTAAGGTTGAGTTCGAGTCGAAGGAGCCAAGGCTATCTTTGCTTTCTGTGGCCGACGATGGTAGTGATGTGTCAGATTCTCTTCTACTGTAAAAAAATGAAATGAAATGAATGTAAACACCTTGACAATGTTCCCCCTTTAGTGTAAGCATTTTCAATGTTTATTTTACCTATCGTGTAGGAGATGGTGGGGTGTGGCAGGAAGCCGCGGCACGTCGTATCGGGTCGGAGCGAGTGACGCCACGCTAGCGTACTCCGGGTCCTCGCGCCGCCCCGGGGTCTGCGGTGCCGGCAGCGCAGCCCGAGGCCTCCGGTACGCATCGAAAAGCCGCGACTCGTGTTCCGTTATCGGCGCCGGCATCTCAATGTGTCTCTGGTTTGATTCCGGGTTGTAGGCGGCTTCGCTGAAATACTGGAATGAAATAAAGGGGCTTTAAATGATTTGGCCAACACAGAAATAACCTAACCTACAGATTCTTTTTTTGTAGACTAACATATTCGAACAATAACTTGGCATTTCACATCTCTCTTCTTTTGGATAGTGGAATACACCTCTCACAGTCCAATCAGGTGTTTAGGTGTTGGTATGACGTAATGAAGCTCTCTTAATCACCGTGTCAAAAGGCGTCTCACTCACCCGTTGCAGCAGATCGTGGTCCCTCGGCACAACAGTAAGTCTGAGCGTGAAGGGTTCCCGCTGCGCCAGTTGCACCACGCGAGCGTAGGGCGCGCGGCTGCGGCCGCAGGCCACGGGCTCCCCGTTGACGGCCAGCACGCGGTCGCCCGCGCGCAGCCCTGCCGCCGCCGCCGGCCCGCCCGGCCGCACCGACCTTACGAAGATCGTGTCCATCGGAGCGCCGACCGCGCCCACCGCGAGGTGGCGCGCATCCTCGTATAGCTCCTGGAAATTTTAACGCGTGTTGATTAGTTGATGTTCTAAATTAACAAAATAGAGGGTTCTCAAGTCGATGCATATATGGAAGTATCTCAATCGCCGTATCTTTAGCAGCGACACTACCAAAATCATCGAAAATTTTGCACGAACTTTGCTACTCCATGACAGGCGTGTGTTTTGATAGCATTTTTTTAGTGTGAATAGGAAGGCAAAGGAGCAAGTGGGTCACCTGATGGTAAGCGATCACCACTGCCCATAGACACCCGCAACCCCGGAGGGATTGCAGATGCGTTGCCAACCTAGAGGACTTAGATGAAATGCCTCTTGTGTCCGTAATTTCCCCGGCTGTCTTACTCTCCACACCGGAACACAGCAGTGCAAGCACTGCTGCTTAGCGGCAGGATTAGCGAGTAAGCACAAGGCCCTACTACCCGCAAAAACAGTAGCTAGTTTACTAAATAAAAAATAAAAACAAAAATGTAAGATAGAAACCGTAGACCAGATAACCTCCTTCTACCCTGGTGGAAAGTTGGGCCGGCACTGATAAGTTATACATCCATGGTAGGTACCCATGAAAGTTAGCAGATTGGTAGAAGAAATATGGAATACGGCAACATTGTCTAAATACAGCCAATTAGATATTTACTTAAACTTTACTTTGATACTTATCACAATTTACCTGCAGTGAATCCGGCGGGTATACAACAAGATGTCTCAAAGTGAAGCCGAACCCGTGGCGCGAGTCGGGCCTCTGGATGACGATGGTGCGCGGCGCGGCGGCGAGCGAGGCGGGCGGCGCGGGCGCCGACGTCGGCGGCGGCAGGGCCAGCGGCGGAGCGTGCACTACCGGTGGGGGCTGTGGACAACAACAAACATGAGAAATGATAAACACGCATACATCGGATGTGAAAACGGGACTTAAAACCTAGAACTAATTAAAACTACCTACCGAATCAGGCGTTAAAATTTAAAAGCATTATTTTGCCATCAGGAACTCGTTTGGATGAGGTTTTTTGCTGTTATATTGTATGTATCTATGTAAACTCTTTATTGACATAAAAATTGTTAACAGATTTTAATTACTATTTTCAATTGTTTTTGAAATTGTGCAGAAAGAGAGCTAACGGAACGAGATTCGATGTCGTGTTAAAGAAAAATGAGACTGATTTAGCCAATTTAACTAACGTTTTTCAATATGGACTATTTCGCAATTATTACCATTATTATCTTTAAAACTTAAAAATTGTCATCTTTCCATCGTTTCAGCAACTTTCTAGAAAATATACCTGCGGAAAAATAAACTTAAATAAACTTAAAAGAAGTGAAACAAGATTTTTTTTCGTCTCCTCCAAATCCCGTTCACATTATTTTATGGCGTGTGAATAACGAACACAGCGAAAATGGCTCATATAACTTATAATAAAAACTGATTAAAGGCAAAACGAACCAGTAAAACCAGTTGCATGAAGCTCGTGCATACAAAATCCTAGTTATTTTTGCCCTGCTGTGACAGCTTATCTCTTAGTCGTGTGACAGGCGGAACCTATTTACTTGTGAACGAGTGTCACCACACCACTCTTTGCAAAGTGTTCACGTAAACATAGTTCTGCAGAGATATTATGGGAGTTATGAAAAGGACTACTACAGATGTGAGAAGTACGAACATAAAGAAGATGTAAAGGCAACGACGGCTAATAAAAGGGTGTCTCTTTAAGATGAAGCCAATTTTTACATAGATGAAATATAACCTACGACCCCGACACCACAGCAACGTCGCGCCAGTAAAGACCATACATTAAGACCTTCCTATCTGTCAAAAATTGACAAAATTTAAGCAAATCTGGGGCCTTACCATGACGCCTTAATGCGATTCAGTTTAGCATCGCTCGCTGTCAGATTCATAGTAAAAGTGACAGCTAAAACTTGAACTGAGTCGGAATTAGGACGTCATGGTAAGGCCCCGAGCCAATCACAGTCGCAATGACGTTTTTGGTAGTACGGATTACCGTATTACCGTGTTAACGTATTAACGTCATCATCATCATCGTGATCATAATTTAACTTGTATTCATTTATCTATGGTGTCTCTTAGGGATAAAGTGATTTATGTGTCTCTTATAAGAGCTTGCGGTGTTTGTTTTAGTGAACTTTAGAGGAAAACAATTGTCATTGTTTGTTTCCAGCTTTTAATGCGCACATGCAAGCGGCCATGGAACAATACTTGAACAAGACTAGTAATGGGATTTAGCGCGTGTTCACAATTGATGGTAGCTCTGATACATCTCACTGAGACCAAGTCTTTTGAAATAAACATGAGGTGCCTGTTTATCGACGTCATACATTCCCATTTCCCACTGCTCCGTAGTAAATCCGCAATTTACGATGAAAGTGAAATGTATGCATTTCCTCATGAGCTCCCTCTTGTCGGACTCGATCGCCCACGCCCCGTCAGCGCGTTATGTTATACACCCCATCATCTCGCTAATGAAGCAGATTGTCAAGTGGACGTGTTAAGGAAATAGTTCTTTAGTCGAAGGGATTTTATGATGACAGTTGTGTGTTGTATAATGTGAGATGTTGTTGAAGGCCGGTGGAATGGCTTGTACATCCGCAGGGGTTACGTTTGACATGCTATTTAAAGCATTAGAAGTTATGACTGCAGGTGTAAATCGTTAGATACTCGTACCAGCTTTAAAAATTGTGATTACAGCACGTCTAGCACGAAAGCGCACAAGAATCGCGTCGCGCGCGAGATAGATTGCCCGTCTTTTTCTTACTCTTAATTCTAGAAAGAGACGGGCAATCTATCTCGCGCGTGACGCGACTCTTGTGCGTCTCATGCTAGCCGGGCTGTACCGGTTTTAATAAAAAAATGGCGAGTTGCGCTACCAGGTCACATTATCAAGGAAACAACATCACTAATTTCAAAGTCATCGCTAATTTTGTGCTTCAAAATTAATTCAGCTGCCATTTTTAGTGTGCTAACATCCTAACTGAAAAACGCATTTCACTGGAAGCCGTATAATCAGTTGTGTCAGGTTACTGAGATTACACCACGCGATCAAATCCGCTCCCTTCCGGCTTTGTAAGGCTACTGAGCTTGGCGCAGCTGTCTGCGGCTTACGGTTCTTGGAGAAGCAAGGAAATTGATTTAGCTTTTTTTAAGGTTAAGTGGCATAAAGAGATATTTTGATTTTCAACCAGTACTTAGCGATTACGATTACAAAGTAAACGGGGAGGGGAAGTTAGTCGCAGCAAACCATATTTTATTTTTGCTGAATACGTCATCGTGCCAATCGTTAGATGTCACGTAAAAGCAGACGTGAAGTTCCCCTAATACGTACTATAAAACACATTATCTGGCGTTTTCTGGACCGGGACGAAGGCGTGCCTCAAACTTGCCTCATTCGTCAAAAGTTTTAGAACTTTGTTCCATTTGAGGGATAATACTTTGTTCCTAGCAACATTATCCTAGATGGATAGCTCAAATGCTACCCGACCACAGGTAGGAGATGGCATAGAAAAAGGTGTTCAGTACTTCTAATTAAAGTCTGAGAAACTAAGCCTGAATTAAACGATGTCGGCATGACCAATGCTATTTCCTCTTTCTTAGACTATAAATCATTATAACGTGACTACAAATTGCCACAGCGGGTTAGCATTTCATTACTACAGCTATTTAAATTTACAGCACTGTTGTCAACAGTTAAAAAAGTCAAGTTATAGCTTTATTAGTGTTAATGTCTGAATCTTATTTACGTGTGGAGGATAAAATGACAGTTTACGATGCCTCTCACCCTGAGGCACTAATGGATAAATAGATAAATACCAACTTTTTTAGAAAGCTCAGATGTAGTAAGGTCATGAAAGTACGTAGAATTCTTATTGCACATTTAAGAAACATACAGAAATAAGAGTAGCTCAGAAATCCAAAGTGTATTTTAGTGCACAGAATTAGTCGTCATCATCATCATATCAGCCGAAAGACGTCCACTGCTGGACATATGCCTCCCCCAAGGCTCTCCACAGAATTAGTATTCAAATTACGTGGTAAGGTTCAAAAGTTTCCGGCCTAATAATGAAAATTAACGTTTAGGTTAAAAAAAATATTTTTATTTTTCAATGTAGTCTCCTCCTATTGTTATACATTTTTCAGATCGTTTGATTAACATTTCTATGCCTTTAAAATAATATTCGGAAGTTTTGTCTTCGAAATGCTCGAAAACTGCAGCAGCGACCTCATCATCGGACGAAAATTTTCTCCCCTTTAAGTCCGATTTAAGTTTAGAAAATAAAAAATAGTCGCTTGGGGCTAGATCAGGGCTGTAAGGTGGGTGACGGATTGTTTTAAATCCACATTTAGATATAGCCGCCTTTACAACTGCAGCCGTGTGGACAGGCGCATTGTCATGAAGAAGACGGACACCCCTGCTGAGTTTTCCTCGACGTTTAAGCTTTATTGCTTCTCGCAACTGGTCTATAAGGCAAGCATAGTAACTGCCGTTTACTGTCAGATTGCGTTCTTTGATATCTATTAGCAATATCCCTTCGCAATCCCAAAATATTGTGGCCATTATCTTTTTGGTAGATTGGCACACCTTTGCCTTTCGAGGGGGAGCTTCCCCAGAACGACGCCACTCCATCGACTCTCTTTTCGAAAGAGGATCATAGTATAAGACCATAGTTTCGTCTCCGGTAACAATGGACTGGATAAATTCACTCTCACATGACTTGAACTCCTCTAAAAGTTCCTTGGAGCACGCCACTCGTTCAGCTCGCTGAGCACTCGAGAGAAGTTTCGGGACCCATCTTGCACTAACCTTATTCATGTTTAGATGGTCGTGTAGAATCCTAAGGACTGTTATTTTCGTAAGTCCCGTTCTTGACGCTATTTCCTTCGTCTTTAGTCTTCTGTCCTTCAGTACCTCTTGTTCGACTAAATCGACGTTATCTTGCGTAAGAACCTCAACAGGGCGGCCTGGTCGGGGTTCGTCATCGATGGACTCACGCCCTAAACGAAACTGCTTACACCAATCCTTAACAGTCGAAAACGAAGGGGAGGAATTCCCGTACACGTTATCTAACCTTTCTTTGATTATAGTTGGACTTATGCCTTCCTTTGTCAGAAATTTTATCACTGATCGATACTCCAATTTGAACATTGTACAAATTACACCGCTTTTTATATTTAAATCAAAGAAAATTTTATGAAAACGAAAGTTACAAACCACGAAATTATCCACACAATAGCTGAATAAATGACAAATAAAATGACATTCATTTGTTTCTTGTTTTCTTCTTTTAAATATATACGGCCAGGAACTTTTGAACCTTACTGGTAAATAGTAATAAATTTATATGCATAAAAATTATAAAATTGTGTTGAATTTGTCATAAAACATGATGTTTTTGATCATTTTGTCAACTAGTCGAGATTTTCTTTCTAGCGGAAATGTCGAAACAATACAGAGATTTTTCCACTTTAGAGTGGTATTTTTAAAGAAGTGTATTAATAAATCTTCGTTTTCTATATTGACGATATCATCGAATTAACTTGCTGTTGCATGTGTCCAACAGATTTAGCTGCATTAGAAGTAACACCTGATTAAGTAAATTGCGTAAGTACCATATAAAAAAACGTAAAAATATACCCGCGATAATACCTATCCTTATTATATTCCATTGAACTTTCCTTTGAGTGTGTAATTGCGTAAACGCGACGGATATGCTAAGTAGGTACCCAACAGAGTCCGCGGGGCGCAATATAGTAAAAAACACTAAATGGTCGATAACGACTGTGTTTGCGGGCACGGTTGGTTGAGACCAAATAATTATACAGCTAGATAACAAATTGCATGCATTTTAGCACGACCGACCTACTAATTTTTTGCTATAACTGTCCACTGGATTCATTTAGGGTTGACGCAGACTGACATTTTTGTTGAACATAAACCAATTTATTTACTTTAAAACTCATACTAAAACGGACTTTAGATAATAAAGAAAATAGGTAGTATGCAAACATTAAGTCGTCCAGAAAAACATACAGAAGTAGTCTAGCTTGGGCGTGCGAAAGATATCAAATCTGACATAATTTAAGTACATTTTTAACCTCATAATGTGACAATTGGGTGGATTTTTGACGTTGTAATTTGTGTGCAATACGTTTAGCATGGCACACAAATTACAACGTCAAAAATCCACCCAATTATGTCAGTTTGACACACTACTGGAGAAGTTACTGTTGTTAAAAGCGTCGCCTAGTTTAGCTATAGATGGTGGATATTGATTGTTTCGAACATTGAATGACCTTGTGGCGAAGGGCAAGTCTATTGGTTATGTAAACAGTAACTTATTGTTATAATATTTGTCACGGCAATAATCGATAATAGTTGTTTCGAAATAAAATAACATTGTTGCAGCCCTCAGAAAGTAGTCGTAAAAATTTATCACCCACTAAATGTCCGGTGTAATCTTAGAGTTAGATACAAAAACTTTAAAGCCAAGATATAGAAAACGTTATTTTACTCCTGTAGCATTTGTTTCTAATGTTAAGATTAAGACCATTAAATTCTGTAACTTTGTAACTAGAAGTTTAGTGCGTACCTACTTCTGGAGACTACTAGACTCTATTTATGCGAAAGACTGTAACTTTGTTATTACGACAAATCTTTAAAAATAAAAGAATAAAACACCGTGATGTTACCGAGTTTGATAGCGGTTGAGCGGTTACATACAAAAAAAGGAGTTTAACTACACGAAAAGAATCGGGACCGATGATAAGATGAGGTAATTTATTGAATCAGGAAGGTATCAGGCGTCATTTTGCGGAGTTCACTATTAATGAACGAAAATTATCAACCTTGCAACTCCGCTACCTTACCATATAAAAGTTTAAGAAAATTTTGACTTTAGTTAAGGAAAAAAACCTGGTCAAATTGCAGCCGAAAAAGCCAAACCAAAACCATTTACTAGCAAAGTGTGCAAAAAAATGCGTATCGATAACCATTTAACTAAAACATAACAAAGGATAGCCGCAAGGACCGCTCTCCGTCACGACGCTGACATTTCGATCGCTGCCGGCGCGGGCGCAGATAAATCAACCGACGATTGAACATCCCACATTCATCATGTGCGAACATAATCGATCGTACACCAGTCATTAGAGCATTGTAGTTAATGGGTTAGTTATTTACTATACGACTTTAGGTGAGATGAATAAGCATTGATATTCAGACGTACTTTAACTAGCATAAGCTAGTCAAATGGGTATAACCCGCGCCTCAACTACCGTAGAAGAATAAAAATTCGTTTACTTCCCTCCACATCCCTATATACTATGAGTAGGTAGGTATATCTACTCAAGGTATATGTTTGTCAATTTTCAAGTCTCTAACTACAGTTGGCTTAGGCTCACTTAGTCACGCCCAGTACCTACTGTTTTATTTGGTACGGATTGGTTAGATATTATGTTTCATTGTTGGGATGAGATTCCTCTCTCAAAGAGAGGAAGACCGGGCTTGGACTGTTACACTCAGATTCAATGCGGAGTAAAGTAATACAAATACAACACGTAGATGTGTGCAACGCTAAATACCTAAAAATTCATAGTGACTTGGCGAGTACTTTGACTTGTAGTCTTACTCCTAGCGGAGGACTTACTCCGAAGTAATCAGAACTTTGTGTGAGGAGTGCGAGTATGCAGCCTTGAACTCAGCACCAAACTTAGTGGCTCTATGCAAATACTGTTCCTTCTGAGACTTCATATTTTAAGATTCAACCTTTTCGGCTCTCGTTTTTCTATAAATTATGATCGATGGCCAACACAAATTACATAAATGTCACAAGTAAATCGGCCAGCGATTTTACCACGGCAATTCTTGAGCCCTGCGCCGTCTCGAACTAGATCAATTTACTGATAAGATCGGTCCCACAGTTATTAACAATCTCTTGTAGAAAACAGCCGAGCGGGATCGGTGATTGACGAGAACTGGAAAACTTAAATACTGCCGTTGGAAAAGTAAAAGTAAATCACGCTTGTTTAGAGCAAGTTCGAGTATCAAGTATCTCTTACTTGTTCAGGCAATTTCTTCTTCTTTGCTCTGTCTGACAAGAGAAGGTAGGCTGGCAACACCGTCTGCTTTTGCTTGTCTCTCCTGATGTAAAGTTTAAGAGCACAGCTCGAAAGAACAATTCGTGTAAATACACTAATTAATATTCAAGTCAAAGGGAATATATAGCAAAAGTTCTTGATCCTATTTTTTGAGCTAGAGTCAATTTTTGTGAATATAATGAGACGAGTAAGAGACAAATAAGGTAGTTTGCTCTAAAAAGATTCCAAACTGTAACAAACGGATACGGTTGAATATCGCTTACGCAAACCCACTGAGAGGCTACCACTTTTCACGACTCATTTCCTTCCACTGATAACTTAATTAAACTTTAAACGACACGGCATTTTACCGCACACGGCTTTACCACTTAATAAAATATACATTGACAGTACAACCATGTTATGCTGAGTGATTGTCTTGTCTTTATTATGTTTATGCACAAAAATAAGCGAAAAGTAGATCAACGGCGATTTTTTTTAAATGTCTAATCCGACCCTAAATATTTATAAACACGTATAAGTTTCGATTTGTGTAATCTTTACGCCTAATCGACACCCGAGCTAAAGTTTTTTAACGATGCCCACGTTGCTCACTCTTGATATACGATTCTTATGTAGTGGCAGGAAAATAAGCGATATAAATGGATTATATCTTTAGCAACCTACGCGTAGAATCGTAGCCACATTTTTTATTATTTTGTTTAAAATTGCGTGCTTAAAGGTGAGTTAATTTTAAATACGGCTTTTTAAAATACACGAAGAAAAAAAGTTGTCAATTAGAGTGATTGTCATCTCTGTATTTATTGCTTCCGTTCGAAAGTATGCTTGATTTAGCGAAGGCCAAAGAACAACGTGGCTGGAGGTCAGACTAAGTCGGGTCCTTATAAGGCGCTCCACCGATCGGTTGGCGGCGGCGACACGCTGGCTGTTACGACATCTAACCAGGGTCTAGCTTTATACGTTTACATATACGTTTGCGTATAAAAAACTGAGAGACGAGGAACATCACTTGGTAGACTACGTTTTATTGATATTTATAAATAGTTTATCACTTGTATACAGTACCTAATTTATATATTATAATAGCTAAAAGATAACTGTGATACTGTCTTTGTTTTTATGTGAGAATAAAAAAGACAGTGTCACTTATTTCTATCAGAGCGCTCATTACGAGCTATGAAGAAAGGCGTCTGGTATTAAGAACTGAAAAAATAACGGAGCTGAAGCACTCTAAATCAATATTCGTGAATATTGCGATAGGTCATAGTCAGTATTTAAAAACGCAATTACACATTAAAGATTACCAATACCCATTAGCACAATCGTTAAATCTTTTCCCCCTTATTCATAAACGCACTATAGGCCTCTGTTAACTTAGTAATCGTTTGTCCTTATCTGTCACTTTGACATTTACCTTTCACAGATAAGGACAAACGATTACTAACTTAGCTGAGGCCTATAGTGCGTTTATGAATAAGGGGGTTTATCTCCAAGTCCATCTCAACGCTCAATTTGTGGTGTAAACTTATTGTATCGCATCAAAATAAGAACAATAGATTGCTCAAAGCCACAATTTTGTTTGCAAAAGACACGTGCAGACCTCGAAACACTATCTCACCGGAGTTAATGCCTCATAATATTTAATATGTCCACCATGCAGCGTGAAACGGCGTCTCAAGTGTCACGCTTCTCGCCGCTTAATGTATCAGGAAACGTGATATTTTTAAAGTTTTAGCTTGCCTAAATAGTGACGCAAAGTGTAGTCGCTTGCATTGAGAGGAGCTTCAAGGCTGCTGTTTATTTTAGCGTTTGCGGTGCACTAAAATGACTCATGAGTTCAAAGACTAGTAGCGCGTTGTTTGTTGTTTTATTAATTTTGGACGCAGTGTTAGCGGTAAATAAATGACGAATCAACTGCACGGTTAAGTTTGTTGGAAACTGTTATGAACGGTTATGACATCACACATGACTATGACCTGTAAACGCTTGTCAAAAAAATGCATTCAATATACATTTAATTAAGGCTGTCTCATTGACTTGCATGTGTAAATAATGTCATGCAGTTTTATGACGTGCGAATGACATTGAACCTTAAAATGGAAAAAACTTTGTTTTACCGCTAAAAAAAAGAAATGTCAGTCCTTACCGATACATGTGTTGTGAATGATCTAGCAATTTATACTGCATTTTGGCGGCAGCTAATAGGGACATAAACTACGGTATCAAGTTTCCTACATTGCATGATAGCATTCCGTTGGTCCTATCACAGCGTCAATTAAAGTAACTGAATGTTCCACGAGTTAGTGAGACGTTGAAGCAAGATTTCCTGGTGTTAAATCAATCCGACTAATTACTGCCGATTACTATAAAGCCTTATCATTCACCGTTCAAGTTCATGTGAATTCTTAGTGCAAATTGCCAGTTATTCATTTCACATCCACTTATTTCAAAATATCGGAACCATCTTGAAATTGTATGGAATATTGAACGTAGACCTATGGAATCTTGCAATTGATTACGATCTCCGACCTCCGAATAAACATAGAATTGTATTTGGTGTTTTGTTTTCTTTTGATTGTTCGCGGTCTCTACAGGTAAGTACTTACTTTAAAAGCGATTTTTGTTTTTAAAACTACCTACGTCATTTCACTTCATTTGTAAACCTTTGACATAAAACCACAGTCCTATTACATTGCGGTTGCAACCTGGTAATGGATCTTGCACCATCTCATCACCCTCCGTAAACGAAAACCGCGCAACATTTGAGTAAACGCCAATAATCAACGGGTGACTTTCGATTTACACCAATCCCGTGTCGACATCGCTGTGCTCTCTCTCTTATTTGCCAGGCCTATCATTATTATGATTATGGAAACTAATAGTATGTGACGCTTGCGGGCGGCGTTCGCTAAACACTACTGCTTTGCCCTAATATGCCTGGCGTGGAGATAATGACCAAGCAATATGAGAATTTCTAGAGATAAAAATAAGTGCATGCGTATTAAGAAAATGACTTCACTTACAATGCGGGGTTAGTTCCAGAAGGTACAATCAACCAATTCCTGTATTCCTGGGTTACCGTAGAATCATAGGGATCAAATTGGTTGATCGTACAAATATATCGTAATTTCCGAGCAAATTTTTCGTACCTCTCAAATTTACCTCCATTAAATTGTGTAATGATAGAGTGCACCAATAACAGTAGATTCATTCTGGCAGTAAGTTGAAATAATAGTATGAAAACTACTCCTTCGGACCCGTTGTTAGATAATACACCAAGATTATATTTTATGCGCTAAGACACATGTTCGGGCACTAAATTGACAAGATTTATCAGGTAGCAAATCAATGTAGATTTCTGTCTCGAGCGAGATTAACTCAGTTATTAGCGAGACAGCCGGTCAGTTTATTAACTACCAGTCTATCTGATAATGTCAATTATTTTGAGTGCTAGTTTTTACTAGTTGGTACGGGTATTTTGATATACGAATCAAACGCAGACAGGTATGTAAAGCATTGATACTATCAACAACAAGTCTAAGTTAAATAATAAAAAAGAGGAAGGCAGCAGATACTACTTTGTTCCACTTGCTACGATCCTGACACACACCTATTTCCCTTCATCCACATTCATCAATCTCCTCATACATGCTCGTCGGTTTCGGGTACTCTTAAATAATTAAGAAGTACTTATTAACACAATTTCCTTCGTGTTATAAAGACAGGTAAATTTTTAAAGAACTTTTCAGATCTAGTGACTAAATAACTTCTCAAAAAGTTGCAAACCTATCGGTTATAGCGAATTAACTTATGTTTTGTCTTTGTTTGGCGAAGGCAAATGTCAAAATGACAGATAGGGACGAACTATTGTTTTTTTTTGTTTTAGTTTGGTTGTGGCTGGTATTCTAACAAAATACAGACCACTTACCGCACACAATAAAGTCTGGCAGTGTCTTATAGGTACAACCTCGACATTGGCGTAAGCATATCACCGAACTGAACTAACAGAAGCGTATAAAATGTTTATGAAGAAGGGCGGAGGTAAGTAAATAGTATCTCATCTAAACTAGTCTTAGCTATCTGAGATGTGTCGTATTTGTCGCGTGACGCTAAAGATTTAGCAGTGAAATCGCATGCGCAGATAATATAACTGTAATAACCACCAGACATGAACATGCTGGGCACAGTACCCTTAAGTGTAGTTGATGTAGTGATCAACCAGTTTTCTCATATTAAAAGAAAAATAGTAGAAGAATTACTGATCCCCGGATACCTTTAGCGTCTCCTGAGGAGCAGTAGGGACCGCTTTGGGAACCGAACTATCTATTATTTTAATGAAAGCCTGCGTAAGGCTCATTTCACTTTGTTTCGTGAACTACGTTACAATATCCTCAATAGCCTACACTACTGAGATGGGATGCATGCTAAACTATATTCACAAGTAATTTTAAGATTTCATGAATACCTATAACTATAATGGCGTGATCTTCCTGTAACTTACTAGCCACTTAACACTTAAGGCCCTCTAGTATAGGAACTCAATTCTGTTTCCTTTTCACACCAGTCCAGTGTACAAGCAGCCTAATCTCATTATCCGCTAATCACGTCCGCGACAGAGTCAGACCAGTAATGAGATCCAGTCACACAAAACTCTCATTAGTATCCCTGGAAAATGAAAGTTTATCCGCTAGTCAACGTCATATGAGAAAATGTTACGAATGAAATAACTGCCTTTTCATGTTTGATTAGGTACGAGTAGGCACCTAGTAAATTTGAGTTGTAGTTTTAGTCTTTATAACTTTCATCATCATCATCATCACCAGCCTATACGCGTCCCACTGCCAGCCACAGGCCTCTTCTCAGAATAAGAGGGCTTTACAACTACATTGGAAAAATAACAAAAGAAATGGGCTATGAACAGGAAAACTGTTTAAATCAAACACAATTGGGGCGCTTATTCATCCTGATTACTTACTATAATATTCTAAATGCGAAAGCGTGTCTGTCTGTCTGTTACTTCTTCACGCTTAACCGACTAATCCCATTTGGTTGGAGTTTGGTGTAGACATAGTTTCAGTGTCAGGGAAAGACGTAGGATAGTTTTTATCCCGGAAAATCGTTTAGTTTTCAAGGAATGGCGATAAGCTAATTTTGCGAAGACGGAATCGCGAGCAAGTCACTACATAGTATAAAACAAAGTCGCTTTCCGCTGTTGGTCTGTCTGTCCCTATTATATGCTTAGATTTTTAAAACTACGCAGCGGATTTTGATGCGGTTTTTTCAATAGATAGTGTTTCAAGAGGAAGGTTTATATGCATAATTCTACGCAGACAAAGTCGTGGGCAGAAGCTAGTTATGCAATTTTCCGGGATAAAAACTATCCTATGTCCTTCCCCGGGACTCAAACTATCTCTATATCTAGTTTCAACTAAATCGGTCCAGCGGTTAAAGCATCAAAAAAGGTAACAGACAGACCTATTTACTTTCGCATTTATAATATTAGTAGGGATTTAGGCGCACTAATTCCTTAAAGCAACATTAGGGTAGCATGAAGCCAACCGGGGCCAGAAACAATAAGGCGGAGAAGTGGAACACCTTGGGGTTTTTAGTGGGTAAACCGCCCCCTACTGGGATTGTCCCGAGGCCAAAAAAAAAAAAAAAGGTAGCATGAAGCCAACTATATCCCTCTGTGGGGAAACTAAGCTAAAGATACAACCGTGTAATAGCGCTGATACATTTTTTAACGAGCACGTAGGTGTAGACAAATGTGCATATACAGTTAAGTAACATGTTCAGTCTAGACCGTGCGTATAGGGCGAGTCTGGTTTCGTCAGTGTCAATCATAGTGATTTATGATCATTGCTAACACTTTCTACTTGTCCGTTTTGACGTGAGTTAGCCGAAGGACGATGGTCGCGACCTATTTTACTGCTGTCACTGTTGGGACAGTTCTTTCAGAGAAAAATATGAGGCTGCGTCAGCTTTGAGAGGAATGGAAATTGAAGTACAATTCATTATTTTTACAGACAGTCCTCTTACAACTGATGTCATGTTACTCAAGTTTTAATTGCACAATAAATGTAAGATATAAGAGGTGTCATAGAAGTGTAGTGTTACTTTAATTGAACACCCTTGTAAAGGTTTGTCATTGTAATTCTGGATTCAATATTAAATCACCCCTTAGATGTCGATCAATGTATGGATCACACTCAATTAAAAAATCTTGAAAAAACAATTTACTCTTAAAATATTCTAGATTGATTTTAAAACTGTGTGTACAAACGCGAACTTATTATAAGCAAGCATAGAACAAACTTAATCAAGCGTTGCTTAGTGTAATACTATACGTCTAAAAATAGTCCTTGGCAAAAAAAAACTTAATTCAAATGATCGCTATAAATCTGTCTGTAAAGCTTTCAAAACGTACCTACTAGCAGTTAAACCTATAGGACATAAAACCTTTCGCTAGGTTTCCGGGTCCGCAATTAGTAGAGACAATAAAATACAGGAAAACGTCCTTGGCGCGCGACATAAATTAGTAGTAGGAATAAATTACGAGCATCGTTTAAGTACTAGTAGCAGCAGCCCGTTCAAATATGATGAATCCGCAGATAGTGTCCGCCGTGATAAACGGGCGGCGATGTTTCAGCTTCTCGCTTCATTAAGATTTAGAAATGCACCCATTTCCCGGCCATGAATCATGCGCACAGGACAGTGATCCGCAGTAAACTCTAATAATGATTAAGATGCCCTGTTCTTGTTTCAATCGTAACGAATTATAAATTTATAGCGCTTTGTTGTATTGAGGTTTGAGGTACTCTACTTTATTGATATTTAGGCAAATGAGGATATACTCAGTTTTGTCAAAATTTGCGAATTTATGCTTTCGCCTTTGCCGAGCCAGAGAATTCCGGCACTAATCGAGGCCCTTTTATTCTGTGTTTTTCTTGTCTAATGGAGTTTTTAATTTTCGTGTGCAAATACTTGTTTAAGGGAATCGGAACGGAACACTTCAAATTTATAATTAAACTAGTCCTGACCTGACAGATTTAGACCATGAAACCTAAAAGCGAGTACACCTAACAAGCTTGCTTGTGAAATCGCTTGTTGAATGACGTCAAAAATAGCTGGTACCTATTTAACCGAATCCGTTTTACTATCCTCTTAAAGACACAAATAGCTTTGAAATATATATTTGAGGTGCGTCTCCAATGTCCCTATCGAATCATCCAATGCTCCGAGTTTACCTCAAGGATGCATTACTGCACTTTGGTACACTGCGGCATGCGCTCGCACACTGTGCCGATTTCATAAATAGAACAAGTTGACACACATAAATAATATTAGTGATGGTAAATAGCCGAGAGTTTCGGCTTACGTCTAAATTTGTTGACGAGTGACGCGCGGGTTTTACGACTGGCCTGAGTGTTGTTGAGTAATAGGTTTTTTCAGTGTTTGTGTAATGCATACGGATTATGAATTGCTAGAGTTGAAATTTATCTCCGTTTCATGGCCCGTGAGAAATATCTCAATGTCAGTGTAGTTCAATATGGAATCGTGACGCGCACTGCTATTGGTGATGATGACGAGAATATTTCAAAGTTAAGGATGCAGGCCGATGGTCTTAAAAGATCGGCTACTAAAATTCTTTGTCTATTCTGATCTATACTACATTCTATTTCATTCCTATGCCTCCAATCCTTTCTATATCTCCTAATTTTATTGTCATGAGTTTAAAATGCTTGAAAAATGCGACATTTCTTACACTATCGCTATTTTATACATTGAGTTGAGGTTGAGTTTTTCGATTACCTATTGGCAATTCGTATTTATTCAATTAATGATAACCGAACATGTAGGTTTTGAATTACATAACTTTAATTCAATACCTGTTACAGTTAGATACCTATAGAACACGTTATTGATTTCGAAAAATTATCGACTAATTTAAAAAATGGATGTAGTTTTAAAGAAAAAAACATAAATTAGGTCCTACGTTACGTCCTGCTTCCCTGTGACTATAAGCAACAACAAAAGGCAAAACACCGGGGTTTGTGACACCCTATCCCTAACGAATTTCAAAACCCACAAAAACAACAAATGGCACTCCAAAAACGCCGTAAAAACCGAACCGACAAAACCGGTAGCAACCTATCTTTTTGTCACATCACTAACTTCCACCGAGACGAAAGCGAGTTCGTGCGTAACAGCACTCGGAATCAATATTGTGTGATCGTAAACGCTCGAAATATCGCCCCGGGTTCGAGTCCGTGCATGAACTGTGTAACGCAATTCCTCCACTGCAAAAAGGTTCTACGCAAATTTCTGAAGTTTATATTTGTACGTTTTAACTACAGAGTAGCGTTCACATTCGAACACACTTATGTTGTGATCAAAAGTGGAGTTGTTTAGGTGAATTTTATTGTTGCATTGGCTTAGTTGGAACAGAGCTATTGGTGACGTTTGATAACGCATACTATTGTTATATGGAAATTTTGCCTAAGAAGTACCTAACAATGTATTTGACAGGGACGAGTGGCAGAAAGAAGGGGAAGCCTTTGCCCAGCAGTGGGACACTATAATAGGCTATTAAAAAAAAGTACTACCTAACAAACGAAGAAAGAGGATGAGAGAGAATTTTATTAATCTTTCAAAAGTTTCAAGCTAAAACGTCTGGACGAATTTGAATTAAATTTAGTAGGTAGATCACTAAAATAACTAATAAATAATAATAAATAAATATCATGGGACGACTGACACCAATTGACCAAGTCCCAAACTAATCAAAGCTTGTACTATGGGTACCAGGCAACGGATAAACATACATATATAATTTATTTTATATAAATACATACAACATCCATGACTCGGGCACAAACATTCGTATTCATCATACAAATGTCTGCCCCTACCGGGAGTCGAACCCGGGACCTCTAGCTTCATAGTCAAGGTCACTAAAAGTAGTTTATATATACAATTTTTGTTTTTTATAAGAATCATCATCTCCAGCCTATACATATACGTCCCACAGCTGGGCACAGGTCTTCTCTCAGAATAAAGGGCTTGGGGTATATATGTAGTTCCTACGCGGGTCCAGTGCGGCTTAGGATCTTTACACATACATTGAATTGCTTTGCAGGTTTACGCAGGTTACCTCACGATGTTTTCCTTAATATAATTTAGCACATAAATTCTGAATAGGTAACTCAGAAGTACGATTCTGGGGTTTGAACCCACGAGCCTCTGTTTGAGTGGTTATTAACTTATAAAAATAAGATTCTCGATCCAATCTCACCACAACCGCTCCCCAAGTACTCCACACATGTTACCTGCAAACAAAAGAACACCGTAATTACAAACCCTAATTGTAAAACGGACGTAGCGGAGAAGGGCGTAACTGCGCATTTTAAAGGGCAGCCTCGTTGCCCTCTCTAATGGTTAATTGCACTTAACACACATTGAATATTCTTGAACCTTAGCGTACGAAAAGTATGTGATTATACTGATTATTGTAATAATGGCGTGAGATTGGCCTCGGTGGAAATGGAGCATTAATGTGCTAAGTAGCTGGTAATCTGGTGTTTTTGCGTAAGTAGGTTGTTTCTGCTTATATTTAAATACGTAGGGCGTCGTTTTTCGTCGTTTTAGCATTAAGTATACAGAAAATGGAAAATATAGATTTGTAATTTTTTTAAACACGTTTCTAAAATTTGTTACTTTTATTTAACTTAGCTTAACAATTTAAATGATTTTCATTGTTATTTTATTGTTTAGCACAATGCCTTTTTAATGCCAACATGGGTCGAGATTATTTACCTGCTTTCCAATTAATTTCTTTCTAATACAAAAATATTTGTATCATAGTCGAGCCAACAAGTATTTTACTACTATTCGAAATAATTACGTACCTATTTATGTGCTTAGGGTGTTAACTTAGAGATCGCCTGGTCGACGAAAAAAGAATTAGTTATTTCCTGACCTTTCGTGTGATTCCAGAAGAGTCCCATCTTATAGTATTACCCTGCATTTAATTAAATTGCATACACACATAAACACTTAGCCGACTTACACGGAAACTCACTTAGTCGACGGAAGGTGTAAACGTTGTGTACGCGCACCTTAAGAAAATATATTTAGAAAAACCCATTTCGCTTAATTACGGCGGCATCCTAGTATTTAGGTCACTAGAATTATTTTAGTACAGATGTCAGGTTCGCGTCACAACGCAGTTTCGTAATTTCGTAAATATTTAAAATTTCATTCAGTACCCATGTATTTGAAATTGATTAATGACGTTAAAATTTTGATTTCTCACTGTTTTTGACCCAGATAGTAAGAGAAAGCAGTGATATAGGTCCAGCAGTGGGAGAGTGGGACACCAAATATACTACATGAAGAGACAGAAATTCTCAATGAAACAAAATTTTTTGGAGATCGTAATGTCTGATGAAAATATTTGATTAAACTTCAAACTATTGTCCACTAATCTACATCAAAATTAGAGATATTGCGTAAATCTCGCATTAACTGTCTCAATACTACCAATTAACAAATAAAAACATCACGTAATATCAAGCCTAGAAGTCTGACGTAACCTCCAAAACTAGACCAGATACAGTTCATTCACACGCCCACGCCGCGCCGCGCTAGTTCAATCCTTCATACGGCACAGACATCCAGCGCAGACACACCACTCTTAATGAATTAATGCCCCTACATTAATGTCAAATAGCCCATTCGCGGGTGGAATGCGGAATGACTCCCGGCAATTGATATTATCCACTTAGCAGTGGAGCTTCTGTTGATGTGTTGAGGCTGTGGCTCAAGTTACATTTAAAATGTAATGTTGTTTTATAATGTAGAGCACATTTTTGCTTGCGTTTTGTACACTTTCTTTCTTAAGTTACTAATTGAGTGATTTTGAAAGTGTTCTTATTTTTTTTACTTAATCAAAGCGCCATAAAAATCTAGGTAGGTACTCATTGAATGCTTTTAAATTATAACTAAATTGGTTATATAGGTATTGAATAAATAACTACTGTCTTATTTTCAGATACAATGGAAAGTCGAAAAGATTTGTCGTTGTCTATACAAAATATAATGTAATTTTTCTATAATCTGGATTGTCTTGTGACGCTGTAAGTTCATGACTTGCGCCGAATGCAGGACTGCGTCTGCGCAACGTGTGTCGTAACGCGATCCAGCGCCATCTAACGGCTCAATAGAATAGTAGCAATTGTTCGCGAAGCAGGCGTGAGAGCGCCGGACACTACTAATAATTAATCATGATACAGACTTAAGATAGAGCTCGATGAAGATGTCGCTAACGAATTTGATTGGCTTTCAAGTCTTTACGAAATGTGTTCCGTCCCTTTATCCAATAATAAATGCCGAAGCCAACAATAGGCCCACAAAAGATGCGAACAAAACTCAATAGTGTACCACGGCCGAATACAGAAGTCATAAAACGTTACGACCAAGGAATCTAGGGCGGATTAAGTGTTCCTCGTCTGAAACCGAAACATTGCGTAAACGCACCGGGAGAAAGTGACGCACAGGCATTATCCCGTGGACACAGCGACACCTGTGTTCCTATTTCGGAACTAACTATTGAAAATAGAGTCTATCGACTCACGAACAAAGCTTCGTTTATCAACCAATGCACGTTTGATAGTGGGTCGTAATTTAAAGCTTAGAAAGCAAAACTCCTGGCTCTGCTCTTCTGATCGGGCGCCGTAAATAACCGCGTCTAGCCATTATCCGTCTTTACTCCAGATTCTGACATGACGCTAATTCGCATTGTTGGTCCGAGTGAAATATTACCGAAAGAAGACGTGATTTACAGTAAAAGCGTGCTTTCCTAATATGTTATGTAATGTTACATTATTTTTGGGGGGAGTACCGCTTATATGTCGGCATATTTTCTGTCTGTGAAAGATTATTTTAGATACTACTTTCGGGTAACTTTAGCTTCGGACTCGGGTCGTTGTTCCCGGTTGAAGGGCGTTTTGAGTTAGTAACGCTTTTATTAGCGTAACCGTAACTAGCTGACGTCAGAATTTATTTCAGTAGTCTAATAGTAATGATGCGTAATATTGACCGACAAATAAAACACTCGAGACCGTTTGAAGTCCGTCGGTGTAATCAGTAGGATTTGCTCAATGAAAGACATTATTGAAGCCGAATTCACGCGGCTGAAAAATTATGTTACGCCTACACATTCGCTATCGAAGATTTACGCATTATTTTACGAGTCTGTTATAATTGGGAAATCGCTAACTGGGAGCACCTTCATTCACAATCACGTAATCAAAAGAATGAAGAAATATACTAAAAAAAAGATCATTCTGGATAGCTATCTTTTCTACACCTACATAATTTTCATGGAAAATAAATGCATGTCATATAGTGCGAGTATATACAAAAGACACATTTGTTTAGGTAGCTCTTAAATAAGCGTTCTTTTGAAATCCTATTCCAATCCGAACTCACATAAACCTCGAATAATTTGTTTCCAGTATATCGTCTACGCAGAGGCGTGAGAGTAATTTGAAGAAGTGTCGTATTACGCGCTTTGCGCACGTCTACAGATTCCTCGGGATTACGCGTAACGCAATAAAATACGGTCATAAAGGCTCTTGCGCAAGAATGAAGCAACTTGAACTTTGAATGGTCAATGTCGTCGTAACCGTAGCGATGGGACTCGCGTTGACACGCATTAACGGAGGATGGTCGTGTGTTGCGAGTTGGTGATTTGGTAGATAATGTGGATGAAGTGTGGACGAAGTGTTGATGCAATTTCAAATAGCTTTTAGGATTCTGACGTTATTCGAATGAATGCGCAAAAAGTGTATGTTTTCGATCACAAAATACGTCCCAAACACGTTTGCGTTAAAATATCAAATACTATGAGAACAGTTGGATGCCGTTTTGATCTGCAAGAGGCACTGCCAATTTTTTTCATAGTAATAAATAAGAGACGATAACGTGACCGCGATTGAGGATCATTTTTTGCTAATCATACTGTCTGCTGTCGTTATTTGCTGTTGGTGGCGCTACCAATATTTGGTTAGCAATTGAGACGTTTTTCTGACAAAAACTTGCACTAGATCAAAAACTCGCTCACGCATCGCTAATCCAAGGCTTCACCTGATTAACAACTCTACCTACGTGAGTTCAATACCCTCGGCAGCGATTCACACTCGCATTGAAACAATTGCTTGTGACAGCTCGATTCGTCACTGTTTTTGTGAAGCGATGCAAAGTGTCATTAATAAAATAAAAAATTAGCTTGCGTCGAGATGGGAGCGTAAGTAAATATTAACAAAGTGCCGTACGAAGAGTCAATGGTTGTAGTGTTCAATTCCCAAGAGTTAATGGACTAAGATATGTGAGAACTAAGTACCTAATTAGAAATCAGTTACTAGGCAACCGAGAAAATGATGACAATGTACTAAGTAATAAGTAGAGTTAAGCTCGTAAAAGAAAAACATGTTTTTCTAATTACCTATCTAATTAGCTGATGAGAGAAGCTGAAATCTGAAACTAGTCACGAGTGTCGTTTAGACTGAGAATGAGTGAAAAATACTAAGTCTTTGCAGGTTAATTAATACGCAGAAAGATTTGGGAGTCATGATTATGTTCTAGGGTGTACTTATTTAAACTGATCTCGTGCGTGACGTGATCACTGCACTCGGGTGACAATCATAACTAAAGCCGTTCTCTAGCAACCATTATACGGAATCAAGTGTCTTAAGAGGGTGCATCCCTACTGAGCGGGCAACGTCGCATTTTTGGTGATTTTTTGCGATTTTTTCACAGAAATTGAATGAAAGTTTCAAATATCCGTCTATAGTGCACTTCGTTTTTAGTGTATTTAACGTGTCTAACAGTGGCGTAGCGTCCATAGAACTCGATTCCCAGTGGCTTGCCTATTTTAAGGCATTTGGGCAATTTATTGTGCAGAATTAGAGGAAAAGGCTAGTTAAGTTCCCTTCGGCTTGCCTTCTGATATACTTGACGCCACGCCACTGGTGTCTAATGCAATAATTGATCGTGATGGACTTTTATTTTCTTATTAAACAAGATATAGTATTTTATCCCTTTAATACGAAAATAAAAGTCCATCATGATCAATTATTGCATTAGACACATTAATACACTCAAAACGAAGTGCACTACAGACGGATGTTTGAAACTGTCATTAAATTTTTGTGAAATAATCACCAAAAATGCGACGTTGCCAGCTCAGAAGGGATGCACCCTCTTAACGTAGGTTTAGCGTTGCTGCTGGCAACGAGACACCTTAACACCGTAAACCTATCAAAAAGATAAGTATAATTTATATGTTGAAGTTAACTCTGTACACCGGTATTCGCAGTATATGCAACACCGACTGCTCAAACCCAAATAGTAACAATACAAAAAATCAGTGTGAAACGCATTGCCTGTTAGCGCAACGTCTATCAGCATCCAATTATTTTGATATATGCTGCATATTTCCGCTGGTAAAATCACCTAGCGTTTGTTCAAGTGTGGGAGAGGCGTCAATCAGCTGTTCGGTATTCAAGGTCACTTAGATGTTTTTCTTTTTGGCTCTGGCCCAAAGCAAATGTCTACCGGACGCTGATTCATGGCTCGGTCTGGAACAGTTCCCGGTGTCACTGTTAACCATAGATAAATGAATATTAGATGAAGCCTTGGTCACGTCAAAACGTACTACCTGAAACTTCATTCCGATTATCAGGCCTCCTAAAGGTTCCTAATTTGCTTGAATTTTGACACCTGATAGAGAGATAGACCAGGCGACATTACAGTCTTAAGGAAGTCATAAGCTACATTTCATTTACTTATTTCCTTCATACATACATAGATGCATAAATCACGTCTTTATCCTTTAAGGTGTAGACAGTCTAAGGCAGGGGTGGCCAACTTGATTAGACCCAAGATCTCCTGTTTATTAACAAAACCCTGCGCGATCTACCAATAACATACTTCATGAAACCTTAAATGAAACACGTTGCGCAGTCTGGTCTACGTATTAATATTTATGGTCTTGCCAAGATCGACTGGACTAACAATCGCGATGGACCGGTCGATCGCGATCGACCCGTTGGCCACCCCTGGTCTAAGGTAATAATAATAATAATAATAATAATTTATTTGCATTGAATGGATTAAATACAAAAGGTGACAGACATGATTCAATACAGCACAGCCATCCAGCCCTTTCTGGCGTACAAACATTTCTTAATCAAATTTAATTATTTATAAAATTTTAGATTTACTAATTAAACAAGACCTAAAAGCCACGTTTAGCACGATTGTGGGCGTAGAGGTGGAAGGGGGAATCAAAATGGTGATGGGTTGCTAACCGCATCAACTATGTCATGATTCCTTAGATTTTCGCCCATTCCCTCGATGGGCTTTTATTATCTGCGCGGGAAGAGTAGCAACTGGTACATTCTATGTTTTTTCTTTACTCCCAGACCAGTAGGCTTATTGTCTAACTCGCTCGCAATCGCCATCGTCTTCATTTTGACAGTTCATGTATGGGCTGACAATTGGCATCGGAATCAACTAGCTGTCATATTCATACAAGAACTGTCAAAATGAACACGATGGCGGTCGCGAGTGAGTTAGACAATAAGCCTACTGTATGGAAGAAAGAAAGTGAAGAAGAGGATAATTTCCACCGAGCAGCTTAAATTGTTTTAAAACACTAAGCATCGTTAAGCCATCTAACAATACCCGTAATGCATGTATCTGAGGTTATCTAACCCAGAGACCATCTGGCAGCGCGAAAGCCCACATACTACTGTGCCATACTAAAAGGGCGTAAGTACAATATAATCCCTTTACACTTACAGCTTTTCACGATCGCGGCGGATAAGTGTTGAATATGTATGCTGATCCAACACAACCGTTTGAGATAGACTAAAAAGGACAAGTATTTAATGTCTACATTACGAGAACGTCATGATCAGGTTTAGGGATGTGAATGTAGTATTAAATAAAACCGTACGTCACGACCGAAAATGAAATAGTGAGCAGTGTGTGTGTGTGTGTAAAAAAAAACTATTGCATATAGCATTCCCTTTATGATCACAATGCGATATCCACCCTTTATTTCGCAAGTTCAACCAAGTGTAGGTACTCAATTCGAGCCTCGCTCTATGCTTCGTCTCTATCTATGTTATGATAATGTTTCGCTTGACTTTGTGTTGAGAGAATTGACAACCTCCTCTTTTTTACCGGTTAAAACAAAAATATAAGTAAGTACTTAAAAATGAACAAGTAAGTAGCGGAATAGCAAGGTAAATATTTTGTGTTCATTGAAATGGACCTCCGCAAAGTAACGCCTGATTCAATAAAATAAGTACTTAAAAAATCAAGCTTTTGCTTGCACATAGTACCTACTGTATTTGCTGTCTGCACTTTTATTGACACCACTAAAACATGTATATTTTATTCTAACATGACAAGTCAAATAAAAGCTTGATAAAACCCAAAATTACCTAATTGTAAGAAAAAAAAGTAAAAGGGAAACTTAAAAGTAGCAATGCTCTTGCTGCGAATTACGCCCTGTCCATCGCCAATTGCAACATGTGAACATTTTGGAAGTATTTACTTACACTGAAAAAAAAAACCAAACTACTTCGGCTATTTCATCAATATCAATAATTCGGTAAGGCGTTATTGAAGTTAATTTGATTTAGCAAACAGGTTTACTTATAAAGAACAAAACATAACCAAAGATTTTAGTAAGATATTGTCTTAGTTATGTAGTCACTTTTTTAAAGTTACAGGCTGACGAAAGTTCGGTTTCATTTAGCAATTGTTTTTTTCAGTGTAACTACGGATGTGGATATTGCCACATCTCTAAAGTGCGTATAAAGCCATATATTTACATGGTTGTAAATTATGACCACCAATACGGAATGCCCGTTACAAATGAACTTGACACAGAACAGCGGCTTAATGGGATTGAACATTGTACGTTCCATGTACATACAGAATCGCAAAATAAATAAAACAATAATAAAATAACAACACAAATACGAAACCCGAGATGTAAATAAACAAGTACATACATATTTTTTAGAACTATTGTATTACTCATATTGCGTACACCAAAAAGGGTAAAGAAATATTATCTTGAAAGGAAATGGTGAAAAATTGTGTTATGAGAAGCATTGCTTAGCAATGCATGTAAAGTGTTAAAGGCGTAGACTAGGACGTATTCTACTGACCTGAAATCAATGATATCATCAGGATATTAATATTACTAACATTCATTCATTGATGTCTTAACAATAATATTGGATGCCTATTATGCTAACACGGCGGTGTGGGCGATGTTATGTATCTGATTGAATTAGCAAACACTACGGTACTGTTACGTAAGCCGGGGTCGGTGAACTCCGAACTTGAACTGTCAGTTTTTAGGGTTCTGTAAAGGTCCAGAGTACCCTAGGCCGGGGCTGAGCCGTGACCTGAGACCTTGTTTAACGCGCGGGCGCTAGCGATGTGGTCACCGTCTTTTTCGAACCTCGTCTTTTATTATTTGACAGAAAGGCATGGTAATGCTGTTATGATACTAATGTGTTAGATGATATAGCCTCTGGCTGTGTGGTTTTCAACGGGCCTCAGCCGGAGTACGGCTTGGTTGTATTGTGTGTAATAAAATAATCTACTTATTTATTGTGTTCGAGAGGGTGAAACGTTTTTTTAAATGTAATACAAGTAGGTACCTACACGGTTTTCCGATATCTATTGGTGTCGCAATAGCCAAATTGCAAATCCTGCTCAACGATAAAACGAATAATAATTTGTACGGAACACGGCACTGTAATACAATGTGTGCACGCAGCCAGTTTTTTTTTTACGCAAAATTTTGAACCGAATGTTAATAGTACGTTAGAGAAATGATGAATAACTAATGCGATCGTAAAAAATGCTAAACTTAATATGTTTTTGCCGGAATGCCTAAGTAATGATACGGGTGTTAATGTTTTGATGAGCATGATGACATCATCTCCAATAAGAAAAAACATGTTGCTTTTCAGTACTTATTGCTGAAAAATATTTGACTAACGCAGTGCGCACCTGGGGACCGATTTTTGATGTCACATCTGTGAAAATAACAGTTCAAAGTGATCAAAAATTGTTTTGGATTGGACATACGAGTAGAATAGTAGAAAATTACATACCTACATTTAACATTTGACATTTAATATTTGACGTTTCCACTCCAGGACCATGCTGAATCCTCCATGAGACCTGATAATTGATTTGATTACTATCGCCGACAATTACGATAATTAATAACAGTTCAATGGCAGCCCAAAAGCAAATAGGTATTTAAATATAAAATTAGCAACTTTGTTGCATTTTTAACTCGTGTAATATTTTAATAGTGTACTAGAACTGGTTTCTGCCACTACGACTTTCAGATCAAGTGTTAATTGTATCAACTGCATCCCATATTAAGGCCTCATTTACATGCGTATAAATGAGCCCCGGCCTATTAATTGGACACATTTAAAGCCAATTACATAAGTTCTCTTAACGTAGACATAAGATGAATGGTTTGAGATGGCACCTGATAAAGTCAATTAACCGAGCCATATAAGACGATCAATCTTGGTCGGTTTATCACACATAGATGTCTCGCGAGTGTTACATAAAGTACGAGTATTTTATGGGTGCGATCGTGTCATGAATTTTCTCCTGTTTACATTCTGATTTAATTCGCTTCTTTATCATATAAGAAACTCGTAATAAACATAAAATGAAAGAGTAGAACTATGAGGGCGTTACTTTCTTCAAAATGGACATATTTTTGACGTAAGAGCATGAACATTATCTTAGTTTTGTATGTAAGTTCCTCTTTCATCCGTTTTCTACTCTTTGCCATCATAGGTGTAGTTTCCTGCTTATTTAGTCAGCGTTTAAAACAGTTCGAGTCAGTATCTGTAAGCATTAATCAAAATGAAACCCGTAACCAAAGGCTGTTTCTTGTCAATATAATTGGTGCAAAAAAAGAAACACGACAACCCGAGCACTAATAAAATTATTATCCCATTTAAAACTACTTGACTTCTCTATAAGTTCTGAAACGTAAAAAACACTTTGCAGTTAAGGAACAGCAAGAATTGTCACGTGTTAATAGTGATTTGTGCTATCATCAACAAGAATCATATTACCATCTGTCCAGCCCGAAGGTTCTATTACCACCTTTATAGTAAAGGTACACGGTTAACTTTTATACGAATGAAAGAACGAATAGAGGTGTCAGTAAAGTACACAGGGTTGCCTTTTACAGGCAAACCGGTGGCAATAGGCAACTTTACTTCAAGCCTGATTGATGGATCGATCGAGAGGCGAAACCAGGTGCAGAATAGATTTCTAGAGAAACTGTTTTACTTTTCTCAACACGTGAGGAAGAGGGACTGATATGGCGATGCATTAAGATATAATGACGTTAAAAAAGAGATTTTTTTTTTGGTTGACAAAGAAGACAAGGCATGGTTAAACAACAATATACTCACAAACACATACAGCCAAAATGAATAATACTGGGAATGCAATAAAGCGTATTTGAGACGAAATCACAAGATCACTCGTAATCAGTCGGAGTCTGTCCCGTCTAGTCAGAACTGATCTGTATTTAAACGCCTTTATTTTATGTACGGAGAAACATAATACACGGTGCAAAAAGTACACAGTCATAAGGGAAATTATACGTGGTGTCGAGTATCAAACACCAGTGAAGCGATTGGACAGAAAGAAAGCTAATCTGCGTTGTCAAACGGTGGCAACGAATGTCATGTTGTGTTAAGAAGCGACGAGCTTCAGCGGGCGGATTGGGTTACATTTGTAAATGTTGAGTGATGGAATAATGACTAACTGTGTTTTGGCAAATTATGAGATATTAAGGGGACTAATGTGAACTGCTAACGTATAGAATTCGCTCCCACTACCTATATTTCCGGATAGACACAACCTAGGGCTTGAATCTTGTGTTACAGTGAGGTACAACCTCATCTGCCTCATCTATACTTTTCATTAGTGAGATAAGGGTAAATTTCTACCCCTTTATTCATAAAAGCTCTATAGGCTTCTGCTAGCTTATCAATCGTTTGTCCTTATCTGTCACTTTGACATTTACCTTTCACAGATAAGGACAAACGATTACTAAGTTAGCAGAAGCATATAGAGCGTTTATGAATAAGGGGGCTAGTCAGTAAACTGGAAAAAGAACCATAATTTTGTATCCTTACCCTACTGTGAAAGGGCCGCACTCTCTTTTCGCAATATTCCTATTATGGTATGGCATCTTAAAATAATGGCAGAAAGATGAACCTAAGCCTCTTTCTATGCTAAATACCTTTGCTGTTGCGCAAGGGTTGCAAGATTATAAAGGTACAGTGGTGGAGTAAATTTGAATATTTTCAAGAAAAAGTTTTCCCTCAGAGCCATCTTGGTGACCATTAATCATCACATTAAGTATCCTGCCTAAGGTTGAATCCGCGTTTCTCTTGTAACTTGTAAGAGCGGTTGGAAAGTAGGTCGGATAAGAGCGTCAGATGTCGTGCCTGCAGCCCTACATGGTCATACAGTTTCCGATCTTCAGTGGCACTGGGTTTGTGTGTTTTTATGTGATATACGACGAGTAAAATAATATATCAACCGATAAGGAAGGCTTTAATCTGAGAAAGTCTATAAACTTAGCTTTCCTATCCGAGAAATGTGCGTCTAGTATAATTTGTAGGTTGTAAAAAATGACAAAAGGTTACTTACTTGGTAATATAGTAAATTAATTTTAGTGATGTGCTCGGCTATGGCTGCGCGTGGGCAGATATCGATAAACATCGTTACACCTCGTAATACAGCGTGTCGCGGCTCAGCTTCGACGCAGATCCCGATCGTAAACATAATCGATCGTAAATCACTTATTCAACTTTGTTTAGACATTAATCATTAAAGCTTTATCGCGTACTAAACAGTTCTTTTACAGCTCCGATTTTGCTATAAACGTGGGTCTCATACAAAAATCATTTGTTTTTCTATAACCCATAAATATTTCGCAAGATTCCAATATCTAATCTGCATCATAATTACGCAAAGTTTTTTTTTTTTTTTTTTTTTTTTTTATGTGAATAGGAAGGCAAACGAGCAAGTTAATCGTATAGAGGAAATTGACTGCCAGTAATAAATAAAACTATAAATTTGTGCCCGTTTACCGTTATAGCACTTGTTTTGCTTATTTAGTAAATACTAATTGGACATGACGCGTAACCTTTATTACTAGTAGCATTTAATAAGATTTGTATGAAGGTGGGAGTGCTTAAAACCTTTACATACACATTTCGAAATAACCTGGCGGTAGATCAAAGATATGAACGAAGTCGACGCAATTAGTCGGTTATTAAGGGAGCCCCGCGGGTGCAAATAGCGACACACAAATTGCTCGGAAAAATAGCTTTATTAGCTCAATTATGCGTGTAATAGTGCACGTGTCAATTTTGTCTCTCAGAATTATCAAGTTATCGAATAGCGAAAATTAAATGCCCATCAATTCACATTTTGTGCCGGAACGAAAGCGAGAAACAATCAAGTAGGCAAGCTGTTTGAATTGATAACTGCAACTGCAATAAAATCAAACGATCGGCGCCCGTGTTTTATATCCGGCGTCTGACTGTTCTTCAATAAGTCTATTATAGTCTTCATTATTAATTATTATAGATGTTAATTCAAAATTAACAGTTGTCAGTGTATTTTAATACAAAATAATTTAATCATAACGCAGCGCTACTGAACGCTGCTTTAGTGTGAGCAGGACATGTATCAGCTATCTCATTCACTCTCTCAGATCGCTCTCTGTGTAAATAATTGTAAACAGCTTAATCTAAGTGATTGACTAATATAAACAGTCTCTAGAGTAGTTCATTATTCAAGACCCTTCAGAACTTCAGAAATCAAAACCGACACCAAGTTGGTTAAAACACAACGTGGCACGATTCGAATCCGCGCCCACTTTAATAGCCAACAAGAAATATATCCCTAAGCCCTGCATTTCAGTGCCAGCGGTTTCTTAGACAACGGTTCGCAAAATGCACCTCACGTTGACAAAAGTTAAGCCTAGTTTAGGCTTGTTTACAAGAAAAACTTGGTTTTAGACCCCACTCCTTATAGATGAAATGATAGCTTCGAAGACTCGTGCTCGGAAATTGATTCGCTGCTATCGCAGCCGTCACACCTTCGCTTCCGTCCGTTCCATTAAGATTTTCTATCGAACTCAATCCGAGAAATGGGAAGTTGGAAAATAATCATATCATCCATATACAATACGGATGTGAGTCAGATAGTTTAATGAACATTTAACATTGTGATTAGCTTTTAATATTTTATGTGATTCCATTTATTATTCACCTGTATATCTACGCATGCGTATTAACGTCAACATGAGTATGCTAGCAGCGGCCTACGAAATTATAGCGCGGATCGGAGCAAAATGGATAGGTTTATAAGTTCCACGAGGAAACGTCAAGTTGAATTGCAAACGCTTTAGTAACCCCTAACTTGTTTTGAAAGGACCAGTAGGTACAATAATAAAATTGTTTGCGCAAGATATTACGATAAGTTAGCAAATCCTTCCATAGTAAAAAGTGTTATGTCATAAAGCTCTCTCAAAAGTTCCTCAGCCAAACTTACAAACAATTTTTTGTTACCTCGAAAAAGTACTCCCGAGCAGATTGATAGAAAAGTCAATGAGGCATCGGAGATCGTAAAAACCATTGTACTCCAAAAGTTCACTGACACCTCGTACTATCGTGATTCATAGTCATCTAACAATCTTCATTTATCACCATTTGGAGAACAGAATAGCTACATAGGAACACCATAAAAAACCTAATCAATTTTAATGATGTTTTCGGTACATGCCCTAATGTTTTTGCGAGGTGTTTTTTACTGCAAGCTATTTCAAGGCTGGTTCCGTGTCTTCGGACACATGATCACGTTCTAGAGCCTCTTGTCACGTCTTTTGCGATTAATTAATAGACTATAAAATGGTTTCTTTCATTCTAAATTGCATCTAAATCTAATGAGACGCCTGCTTGAAGCTTTGGCAGCCTATTTATTAGATGAGAATATGGATACTATTGTAAACATTTCCGACATGAATTAATACATTAAACCAATCTTCTTTATAACACGTTACTTTACCAAAAAATTCATCATCTATTTGTATGACACAATAATACCTTAACGTTAAAATAGAGTCAATTATGTACTTTGTGGGTAACAGCGGCGTCATAAGACAATGAATGATAATTGGCTACTATGATACGCGGATGTACTTGCAGCTATCATTTAATAGCGTGACATCACGCGTCTGTCAGTCTCAAACAATGCTTTGATAGGATCGAATGAGCTTTCAAATGTCCGCTGTTTTTGTAATGGAGATCCTATATTGTAATGAGGCGAAGAAAAAAACGACGATCGGTCGCCAATTTCACACCTATCAATCTTGAGTATAATCAATCACGTATTTTCAAGCGGATACGGATATGTTTACAAACATCCTGTAGCGTTGTATTGTAACCAAGGCTTAAAACCACTGATCGGTGCAAATTATTTCAATTGCAAAACCCCCTCAATTTCATTTCACATTCCACGAACTATACCGAATTTGCGCAGATAATTACTTTTGTTACACATACAATGCAAACTGGCCCTTGTTGTGTTGCATCAGATAACAGAATTGTACAGGCGAGAGGTAATTATGGAGCAATTTCGAGTATTGTGTTAGGGCCGACGACAATGGGAGAGTATGTGGTAATGACGGCCGGATAATTTTGTGGCGGCGGGGGTGTTGCAACTGAACACTTTCTTTTATTCACGCCAGTGCTGCGGCCAGCACAGATAGAGACTAGCCATCAACAACTAATGTTACTCACGATATCAAAATCAGTCTAGAGAATATATTTTTAATCACCATGTCGAAACTATCGACATTTTCATTTGGAGTCTCCATATGGTAAACTCCTTAACTGGTTTCAGATACCTCAATATTGATGAAGTTATTACAGATTAGAACTTAATAGACGGAAATAATAATGACGATGATAACCCTTCGTAGCTTATACTATTTGAGACTTAATTGAATCCTGCTTACACCTGCCAATATGCCTCCATTACACAAATAGGACGCGGTTAGCATATCCTGACTAAAAATAATTCTCATTTAATTGGATTCGCTCAATTAATAATTATTATAAGCAGAGCCTGATACTAAAGCGAACATCGAGTTTGACGACTATGGAACGATTAAAAGGAAAGTGGCACGGAACGGAGTATACCTGATATGGTCCAGACCAGACCTGGCACTAAATTATACAATTAATGTGCAAATGTCAGCAAGTGGGTGATATTGAGAAGGAAGCAAAGGTTTACTGTAGTGATTCAAAATAATAGGGTAGACCGGGGGCAATAGTAACACTTTGCAAATAACGGCGCATAGCACAGAAACTGAACATTTCTAAGAAAAACTACATCAATGTATTACATGCCAGGTTCATTGTTTATACGTTTTTGATATTATTTTTTACAGTGTAAAATCACAATACTATAGCAACTTCAAAAGCAGCTCATAATATACGATAAAAATATAGAAAATGGAAGTAACTAATCAATGGCTCAACCAATTTTAGTTAGTTAGGTATACAACATTAGATTCACCTTAAAACGTCAGCTAACTTTGATAATATAAAAATATTATTTGGGGTCATTTGTACCACGGGGTCAAATGTAACGTTACAATTGACCCCGACTGTGCTGGTACTATTGCCCTCAAATCATTTCAAATTACTTACATTCAAATATCTCAGCCGTTCTTATTACCTGATAACCAAACCATTACTTGATTCAAGCATTGATAACCGTAGCATCATAATTGAGTAAAAATATTAGACTAACAGCTATATTGGGGAAACTATAAGCAAAAATAATCAACGGAATTATTTACTTTGGTTGTGCGAAAACAAAAATAGTTGTCTAGCATGTTCGTTCTGCACGGCGCTGCGCCGCCGACTGGTGAGCAGGTCGGGACACACTCAACGCACGTACGCACGCACACAGTTATGCTTAGAATGTTATAGGGTTAGAAATATCGACGATGTTACTATTGACCCGTGGTACTATTGCCCCCGGTCTACCCTACGCTTCAATGATTTGATATCATTGATGTTATATTGTAAAATGTTTTCTTGTTGTCAACTGTATGATCTAGACTCCAAAACACTTTGTTTTAAAAACTACTTTTATAGAAGCAGTTTATAAAATGTTATAAACTAACACGTAAGTATATCGATACTTTCATGAGTCGATAAAAAACAGTCAATCCCTACGAGATGTGAATTCGTATAAAAATTCCGGGGTATGTTTATAAATCTACAATTCAGTGATATAAAAACCATTTCTCTGAACTTTATACAAGCGAAAATATTTTAAAAATATCTTAGAAGAGTTCGTTGCCCCCCGCCACGTGGCGGGCGCGTAAACAAACGGTTTACATGGTATAAATTAATAACATTTCGAGCAGGAAACCCTTGAGATGTTAAATATAGGGCTGTGCGCAGACGCCTCGGCGCGCCTCGCGTTGCGCGTGCGCGAATGTTTATTTCGACGGACACGCACTTTTAAATTTTGAGGCTGAACCACTACAATGTAAAGTCGACTATTTTTTGTTTCACTTTTGTATTTTTAGCTATAAGTGCTTGCTAGCTTTACTGTTCGATAGTGTAATATCTGGAGATTCTGATGGTATAACCCAATGAAGTCGAGCTGTTTTGTAGGAATTTAACATTTTCACGCTTTGAAGAGTTCTATTCTAATCAGCAATTTATTTTGAATCTATGACAACCATTTTTTCCATAGCTAGTACCAGTCTAAGAAAATTATTATGCAGTATCAATCAAGTAAACTTCAATTCCCCGTCTATATATTTAACTAAATAGATTCCGATACACGTTATTTTATTGTCCCCATTAGAATACATATAACTGGCTTGTATATCGGTATCAAGTATGATCTACATTTTCTTACCGCAAAAACGCCTAAATCAATTATCATTTACCTGTAAACAAAAACCAAACATTAGTTCACATGTAATCGTTAACAAATCCAATTAATACAATTAAATTTACACGCGGGCACACGAGTCGAAGTCTTAAAATAGCTGGAGTTTTTTTAATAACGTTAAGTAGGTATGTCTCTAATAATACTTCTTTTACTTTACGTCTTGATAAAGGGTTACAGCATATCGGTCATCAATCCAACGGTTCTATAGCACTCATTACAAAATACATTCAGAAGAATTCGTGAAACCGAACTTCTGCGAAGGATATTGTTATTCAAGTATTTGGATAATTATTGACTTTCAGTCTAATTGCCTGTAGTGCTTGTAAGCTATCTATTGGGCTAGCCGATATGATGGAATGTCAATTAAGTACTTCATCACTTTCGTACGAAAAATCTCGAGTGTTCCAATTTCTCACTAAAGAGTACCGAAAATCAGCATGGAATTCTTATATCATCAGGGCTTGTGGCTTTGTTTTCTGCTTCCTTACTAGTATGCATATTTTTGGTTGCATTCCTCCTTGATACTTGTATACAGCTTGTAATGAAATGTACCAATCACAGCAAGTATTTTATGAAAAATCTATAAGCTAAGATCTAAACATTGAAATGATACATTTGTGTATCTTAATACAGTATTTGCAAACCAGAGCCTAGCAGGTGGGACTTCCTGAGTCGTCGTGGGAAAGGGTCAGTGTCAGAGCGCCGCGGGGCCGGCGCCGGCGCGCCGGAAGCAAGGGACGTGCCGCGCATTGCTGCTTTATGTTCTATATCCTCACTTTATTCTATTGCCTCTGATTGTGATTGTGGTTGTTATTTTAATATAGAATTTGCATTGTATTTGCTATCTTTGAGCCAGTTCATCTGCGTCTGCTTTTTCTGAATCTTACAATCTGGCATCAATTTACTCAAATAAAAGGATAAGAAAATATTTAAGCACTAGGCAAACATAAAACGGTATCAATAGGATATAAACTGCGATAGAACGGGAGCTCGTTAAAGGTAGGTAGATGTATGCGGTCTACGAGTACGAGTATACTCGTATCGCGTTGATAATAATGTCTTATTTTATTTAACCGTGTCCGTTACTACATAGACTAGCATGCTACGCCGTCACGTCTCACGTCTGCCATCAAGTATTTACATTGACAAAAATCAGTTCTATCAGCAATAAAACGAAGTCAAAAATCTCGAATTTTCTTTAGTTAACGACTTGCCTCGTAACTATTACTTAGGTAGAAGTTGTTGGTTTGCTCAAGTTTTTTCTGTCACAGTGCTGCAGTGTCTTGTACCTGTAGCATTATACTGTCCAGCTTCGAGATTTACAACAGTATGAAAGAGCTTATTTTCAATCAGTTGCACAGCAATAAAGTATCCGCCACCAACGTCACTGATTTACATGAATTCTAGTGTAAAGATTTGCAATCTTCATAAGTCTTCTGCGTACTTGCGTAAGTTATATTTTCCTTCATCATGAGCACATTTATTTACATATCGATAGATTTAGCGTTGATATTTAGTTATTTTAGTCTTTATGGTCGTCATGTTATGAGTTGTTTGGCGTTGGTGGGATGCAGTATAAAGTTTGTGGCTTCAGGCATGGACGTACATATCTTTTGATCTGCAAGTGCAGTGCACGGAGTGAATTCATTAGTAGCCGGTACATTGAATGTGTGTAAATAGAACGGAAGCTCTATACTTAAGTCGGTGTGATAGTCTGCGATGTTAATAATAGTACGGTGATTTGTTTTCTTTACCGTTGTTTTGGATTTGCTTAGTTTGAGATTTTAAGATTTAGTGCGGGTGTAATGAGGCGTAGTAAATCGTATGTGTACAGTTATTGCTTTTCAAGAATATTTCGTGATTTGGAGTTTTCAATTTGCATTTGTTATTCATAATATGCTTTGTTTTTTAATGCCATTTAATAAAAACTACCTTGTTTGTAAGCATTTGTAAGCATGTGTTGTTTAATTTTATAAAATTAACTAGCGGTGAATTACTAAACTTTAATCAAAATAACAAATGCAAACACTGACGCAACGGGAAGGAATGTAAACTGAGCGCTAATTAAGAAAAACAAACGCTACAACTGGAACTATACTAATGCCCGATATCATGCGCACTATTACGCGTTAGTGAATAGTTATAATAGCGATACTTCTACAGCAAAAGACTTTGGAGCGAAATTTAAGTCTAGTCTCGAAATATTTTCTTTTCAAAACGAATACCAAATTGTTACTGCACTCACTGTACGTTGAAAAATAAGATTCAAAACCAACAGCCTACGCCATTAAATATATAAAAAACCTCATCTTTTCCACCCAGTCTGTTCCTACTCGTTAAAAATGCAACTGCGGAAAAATGCATCACCATTTTAAAAATAGAATCGCGTACGCTAGACGTCGCGAGCGCCCTCATCTCTCTTTGTGCGCTTTATCTTCAGAGAAGAACTCTTGTCGCGGTGGGAGATAGTCAAGTTGGGGGCAGTGACCGATGTCGTAGGTCGTGGTAAGTAGGATTACGTAGATTTACGTAAGTGTTATTTTTTTGTCTTTAGTATACTTACCTACTTCTTGAGAGAAGGTCAAGTTTGTGTACAGTTGTGACTTGGCAAAATGTCTTTTGGTCGTATCTGGTGCGCGAAGATTTGATTCTATTTTATATTATAACCATAAAATATTCTTGACTTAATCGCAATAGTTTAAACTCAATAACTTTTATATAACAAAAAAATTTCACGCACGACACGACTGAACGATTCATAAAAGAAAAAAGTTACTAAGTTACCAAAAAAGAGAAGTTATCATCTAAACAACACAATTCTCGTATTTATAGCCCCAAAACTATTAAATCCATTTACTTACGTCTGTTAGGAAAGTGGAAAGGAAGGTCGTCAAACATCCTGCCATGTTAAAGTCGTAAGTGGCTGTAAATTTAGTACCTAACTGTGAAGGTTGTCTGATACGGGTTTATTTTCACTAACATTTTAGTGAAAACTAGAAAACATACCCAAAACATTTTATCCTCAATTAATGTTGTATCAATATCAACCCAATGCCAAAACACATAATGCGAATCTCAAAGGAGACGATAGGATAATACAGGAATGCATAAGGCAAAGGACTTTTAGCAGCATAATAACTTTATATATTTACTACCGATGTATAAACTATGAAAGATGATACAGTTATTAAATAGCGCACAACGCATGAACATTAAATGCATGATCTATCTCCTACCAAACCGATTCGTTTTGAATTACGTCCTCATAATAAATTTAACAAATAGCACTGGCTAAATACGGGTCATAATTCACGTCAGTAACACAGCAGGTGAGAAGTATAAAAAGAGTAGGAATAATAGTAAACGGAAAGACGCTGCTGGGAGCCAGTTAGCGGGTGGAATAATCCGTCCATGGAACTAAAGAAAATATGACATATTACCGGTGTGTTGCAGAGTGTGCGTGACATTTTCACGTGAGATATGGCCGAAAATACACATGCTTGTCGTTTGCTTTCGTGAAATATATCACGGAAGATGGGAATGTTTCTTTTTTCCTAGTTTTAGGTATGCTAAAATGCTCTGATTGATAATATAAGCTCAGCTACTACTTAGCAATGTTTAGTATGAATACAATATCGTATGTATGATAATCTTATGGGTATATTTGAGTTTTTTTTTAACAGGACCTTTTTTGATTATGCAAATTATAATTGCATCAAAATGAGCTATTGAAAACCTGTACGCGTTTAGGTACAGTCTACGCGCAAGCTCTGAAGAATCAGGGGATTGGGGAGGCGGAGGGTGTGAGCCGCGCCCGCACGTCGCTTCATACCCCGCACTCGTCCCTTACGGTTTCATTAGCGATGTAAAACTGACAATTTGTTACCCAGATTACAAACTGCACTCAGTGCGGACTGTAGTAAGCAAACAAAAACTTTGTTCCTTCGAAACGGTTAATTTTTGTTTCATGTTGTAATAGAAATTTGATGAGTTTTATATTTCTTAAACGAGCATCTTCCCAAGGGAAGCCAAGCCGCCATCAGGGATGATATAATGATATTAGAGTTTTTTAATTAAAAAACCAATTGTAAGAACTTGAAGGGCAATCTTCAGTCGTCGCTTTTGGCCTTTAATTAGGTTATAAAAAGCATTGTTTTTGCTGCACTTGACTTTTATAACAGCCGTAGTGCAGCAAAGCTTGAAGCGTGAAGTTGAATGTAATTAGTGTGCTCGCGATAAAAAAACCCATAATGTTACAACATGAAATGTTGAGCAGATAATGAACTTAGAGTGACAGCATCATTCTAACTATTGTTTGGTGTACCTACGCTTAAAATATGACAACTCAATTTATAATAATTATGGGAGTATAACTTCTTTTTGAAGTGAAGGATATTACTTTTTTCTGCACTTGTACCTTGTAAAGGGCATTCGATAAGAGTTTGGTTTTAGTTTTCGTAAGTACCATTTCATACAATAGGGCCTTTTGATATCGCAGAGGGAGCCCCTTTGCTATACAGATTTTCATGACTCTTGAAGTCTATTCAAGCGAGTGCACCTACTGTGCGTATACTGTAGCCTTCCATTGTTATAACTGTAATACATTTTCAATATTATGAAGGTACTTAAGAGATGTGATAGAACCAATGCTAGTAATACGTAAAGAACAGTCTCAATAGTTAGGAATTTATAAATACAAATGGTTTACGTGTTGGAGAGAAAAGGGCACTTCGTTTGAGACGTTTGAGTAGTTACTGTGTGCGTCTGTTTCACGTAAGACATTAGAGAACCAATCAACACATTTTCAACAAACAAAATAGCCGCCAACGGACATATACCAGGATAACATACGTGTCTATAGAAAGAATACCAGGCTATTAATCTTGAAGGAAAAGGTTATATTAAAAAATGGTCGCTTAAATACTTGGCGTAATTGCTTGGAGAACTAGAAGATTTAACTCGATTGACACAGCAACAGGATTCTTGGTACGCCTGTTGAATCAGCGTTATACACATACATGTTTTCTCTAAGTAAATTTCCGCTGCTTGAATAATTATAATGTTTAAAACGGGAAATGTTTGATCACAGGAAATGTTTTTTCACGCCAATAACACGCCTCATTGAACTGAGTGTTGTATTTCGTTCTCTTTGCCTGTTTGCATTATATACCTTAGTTGGACTTGGGTATGACGTTTAGGGAATTTCGCTTTTAAATTACTCACAATGAAGACTGAACACTGAAAGGGTCTAGAGAATTGCGTTAAAATGTCGAGGATTTTTTCAAGACATTGTCATTATTTTTAGTTTTTTTAGAGTAAGTACATGTAATTATGATATGGCCTAAATTATTTAACCCAGAAGATGACCCGAATTATTAAACCTTGTCGTTTTGAAATTGGTTTTAATGTCAACCTTTATACCAGTATTCATTAAGTACTGCTAATATTTATTTATAGAGACATAGTTCACACTCACTCAATCACTCTGACTCACTACGCACCGACCTAATGAGGTTTCAATCCTCAAACTACTGCCAAAAGAGACCTTAACATCTCAGTGATAAAGTTTCGTACTTTCATGTCCATAGGGGATTATTTTATAAGGCAATAAATAATAATGGATCGTCTCCGACCTTGGTGGAGTTAGTCAGCGTCTGGTGGCCGTATATTACCGTGAATTCATGTTGGCAGACGACATCTTTAACATTACGAAGTATCGACCAATTTGCTAACAAAATTGGTAGCGGCGATAAAAACAATTATAATTTACGGCGAAGGAGCTCCGAAAGATATAGGTACGGTTGTAGGATAAAAAGTATGCACAAATTGCTACGAGGACATTTCATTCGTACATTTATAGTGGGGTGAAATATGCTGTGGAATTGCATGCGAGTGTAGCGAATATTTTTCACTTTTATACTTTGTCGCTTTGGAGTTTTGAACGTTACCAAATACAGGGTGTATCAGACACCCCCTAACAATGTATATTTTTTGGAACTAATAAATGCACAAAAAGTACAATAGTTGTGCTTAAAGTTAAGTTAAATCTATTTATGATCAAGTGCGTACAACTGCGTCTATAGGCCGACCGCTTAAATGAGTCCCCGCCCGCGTGCCTGTGCCGCGTGTCTATAAACACAGCGATTTCATCAATTTTCTACACTCCTTAAGTTTTTTTTAACAACGCCAATGTACAACAACACAATCAAGGACTTATAGTAACACAAACGGACAACTCACGTATTAAAGTCGAGTAATGCTCGACATGTTTCGGACTAATTCGTAGTCCTCGCTCCTGGAGCGCTCGCCCCGGCAGCAGCGAAACGTGTTTTATACGTGAGTTTATTCCTCTGTGTAACTGTTAATGAGTATCATAATTATAATCATAATCATAATCATATATTTTTATTCCATTGACACAGATAATATGCACTAGAACAAGTCTTAAAATAAACACAAGTGGAAAAAAAGACATAACAATGATGAAAACATATTTGATACAAAAACATAAATAATCAAATTAAAATAATTAAATTGTCAAAATAATAATAATATAATAATTAAAGAAAGCACATATTGATTATAAATTTGATTGAATTTATAATTAATTGGCATGGATTTCATCAGATTCGAATACCTACAATGTCAAAATAATCTTTTACTCGTATGCTATACAGGGCCTCTTGAGTCAGTTTTACTTTAATGACCATATCACGGTAGTTTCATGTTGAAAGCAACCTAGGACTCTTCAAGACTAGAATGAATAGACTGAAACGTCTGAAACTGAACCAGGGATTACGTTCGACCACATTTGCACTTTCCATCAGCTATTACATAGTCGACTAAAAGGATTAAGAAAACCACGCACTTTTTGCTCTTCGAAACCATTTGTTACCACATTCGTAACAAAAAGCACGTAATAGTGCGCATGCGATTCGATTCGACGAAAAACCGGCATTGCAGCCGGCAGGTGTACCAGTGCGTTACTTTCTGCGTAATATATGGTATGCTCTTTTTTTGTTGCAAAGGGGAAACAAGTAAGGGATTACGAGATGGTAAACAATTCCAATCATCATGGACGTCTATAATGCAATAATGAACTTTTGTAAACTTATTCAGTATGCTTTCTAGAGTGCTAGAAAGAAGAGTTAGGGCTCTAGAGTATTGACCGCGTACCGGAAGACGAAATGTTGGTAGGCCTCAAGGACAGATGATCTGGTGAAGTTCGCGAGAAGCCATTAGCTGGGGATAGTACAACACCGATCGTCGTGGTCCTTGGGCAAGGCCTATGTGGCTGTTATGATGATGATGATCAACTCTTCTTTTTGGACTTTTCTTTGCGTATTAATTTAATCTAACTAATATTATAAATGCGAAAGTATGGATGGATGGATGGATGTTTGTTACTCAATTACGCCAAAACGGCCCAACGAATCTGGATGAAATTCGGCACATAGATAGATAAAAGTCTGGAATAGCACATAGACTTTCCCGCGGGATAGCGATTAACGAATTCTTTGCAGACGAAGTTGCGGGCAACAGCTAGTAATGAAATAATCATGTTAAGTAGGTAAGAACCACCGCAAACTTTTCTTATCATGCGTGTGGCAGAGCATGCGGCTCTCGCATTACTTTGGTTTATATAGCCACAGAGAGCGTTGTCTCCCAAACGATACGCCATGTTTCTAGTGTAGTCTAGTTTCGTAGTAGCTACAGATAACAGAGTTATGGAACTTCATTCGTATGATGAATCGATGACATTCGTCTTTATAGAAACCAGGTTACTCGAGAATACGAGGAACACTCGCAGCGCGACCGAATTTTTTACCCATCGCCGGCTTGTATGGCATTACCTTCAATTTATTAATTTCCCGACCGACCGTTACTGACGCAACTCATTGTGTATTGACAAAGTGATTAACCTTTTTCTCTGTATTCGATTCGTTGAAAATTGACGGACAAGTTGTTTTCAATTTTAATGTATTCTGCAAGCGGTTTTAATGGCATGTGTCGTTCATCATCATCGGTTGAAAAGCCTTGTTGATTCGATACTTTGTAAACGGAATGCTATTATTCGACCAACCAACAATAAAATTGACATATGCATCACTATGCGAACTTATCATTTGTAAAGCCTTTATTGTTTGCTCACAAAAATCCAATACCTACGTTAGGATAGGTTGGGTTAGTTAGTTTTATTTCATAAGTTAATAAATTATTTATATACTACCAATGAGTTTTTTTCCGAAATGCATTCGACGGTTAAGCCTGTCCTGAAATTTTCTTTGTTACATTTCGTATGTTAACGGCCAATTGCACATGTCCGTAAGCTGCGCGCGCGCAGGTGCCGTCGGAAGCGCGTAATTTGCAGGCGCCACAGGTAATTACAGGCTAAATGGCTTCATTGACGTTAATCACTATAATCACTTATTGTAACACTGCTTAATTGCAGATTAATTTAATCTCGCGTGGAGGTGTTTCAATACTGGAGTATGTGACCTGTTGCCCGGTCACGATGATTTAATATTTAAAACGAATGTTGTTTTATCAAAACTTGAATGAGGAAGTGGATATAGGGATAAAATATGTTTACGATGAAATGTCACAAATAAGAATGATATCCTACGAATTGATAAAGGTGTGATTTCATCTGAATATCTTATCTTAACGGGAAATGCAGAATTCATGGAAAACTCCATTGATAGTTGTGGCCAGAGAAGGAGGTTTTCAAGATATTTTCTTAAACGTTATCCCAAGTAACACGTTTTGATTTGAACTATGTCTGTTTAACTTCTGGCTTAGTGTTGATTGCCCCCCATAGATTCATTGATACGAGATTCATAACACGCATAGTGACTCACGCTCTCGATTGATGAGATCAGCGTTGTCAATCATCGTTCGAGTTGTTTCGTGGGACTATTCTTCTGTATGGATGTATGGTTGATTTGGTATTAGAATTACCAACTATTATAATTATGAGAACAAGGACCAACCTTGAAGATTTTGAATGCTGTTCTTTGAAGTGAGCGCCGGGAGCCTTACGGCCCCAATAGCCATCAGCTCTTCGAGCTATGCGTTTACTTAAGGCATGCAATTTGTTGTGCTATGTCGGTAAATTTTGTTTATTTTTGATTTGAGCTCATAAAGAGATTCCAAGTAGGTATAACTCTTTGTAATTGCTCCTTCAGTTTCCTTCAAATTTCATATGAGACCCATGGTAGGGATCTATATGTATGTACAATGATCAGCTATAAAGTACTTCGGTCATCAAAAATGAATGATCTAAGTTTGGTTTGAAAGTATCTTTTTTATTTCCTTCGGTACTTACTATTCTTGTCAATGTTATGAATGAGATACTTACGATACAAAAGTGGTTTAATGATATAAACGTATAGGAAGTTTCATAATAGCAGCGCAATTTCACAGCAGACCGCTTTTGAATATTCAAGTATTCAACATCAAAATAAGAGTGAAAGCAGGTTCGTGTGGTGAACTGCATTTTTTTTATAATCAACGAGTTTCATTTGTCAGTTATGTTGGTAAAAATATAAATTTGTTTGTTTAAGAAGAATTGGAATAAGCATTCAGATAGTAAATGCAGTGACTAGTTTAGCTTGAGGATGGTAAAATTTTAAGTGAAGAACGAAATTTTAAATTCACAATAGATGATTTAACAGCCGTCCAAATATTGCGAGAAAAGCATGTAACTACTGTATTTATGACGTAATTTTCTTGACAGAAAGATCAAAAGAAGCCAACCATGATTACTTCATAATTTACGAATGAGTTTTTAATGATTCACGGTTAAGTTCATTCGAAATATTATAAACGGGATGTGAACCGCGATTACCTTTAACAATCAAGCTCAATAAAGGTAATCGCGGTTCACATCCCGTTTATAATATTTCGAATTTACGAATGCTCTACAGATGCATCTCTATTTCGAAACCACCTAAACATGTTACCTTAGCTTAGAACTTAGGCGATTGTATCAACCATATCTACAATGAACCTTATATACGCGCCGTTATCTAATTCTCATAGTAGGATTGATAAATTATAATCTCAATATGAATTATCCTTATTTTTATCTGACTGTTGAAATATTTACTATTGACGGCGTACGTCTCAAACCCTTGCTCTGTTAAAGTCCCTGTTTACAAGATACTTGTTTAATTTAAGTATCAATGTTAGCAATAAAAGTGCAGTAAGAATTCCAAAAAAGAATACTGGTCGAGAACTCGATACAGCAGGTTACAATATGGCTATCAAGGTGGGACCAGCCAGACCTTCATGCTCATCGAAAATGGTATGACCATTTCAATAAAAACTTATTCAGCCGTTCACAGTCCGCCAGCAAGAAACAATAGTTTTACTGAACCATAAACCTCGCTTAACATCATAACAGAATAACCATTTATTCAGGCTATTTTTAGAACGACATAAATATGACTCTATCTCGTAATTAATAGGACTTAAAATAGATCAGCGGAGGCGTAATGAAAATTAATGTGTAGTTATAAGCGAAACTGGAATAACGATACCAAAACAAGAAACTTTTACGCGTCTCGAAAACAGACTTTAATACACAGAGTTAAGAATAGAGCGAGTGGGAATACATGTTGGTGTAAACGGATTTCAATGTGCAGTTTAACAATTCGTTGCCATCAGCTGCACTTGAGAACGTCTTGACAATTATTCACGCAATGAGAACGCTTTAGATAAAGTATTTAACATGGAATGAGGTGACATTATACATTTAACTTGTCGATTATCTCATAAAAGACTTCGATGATTTTGCATGCCATAATAATAATTTACTTACTTCGAATACTAACGTTTAATGCGCAAATAATACGAGTATGCTTGTATTATATGTAAAGCTTGGTATCTGGCTGGGTTTCGCTAAACACGACATATTTGCGAGTAAAGAGGATGTGGGTGTAATCCCACAAATTTCCTGTCGACCTTCTGGTGATATGAAGATTAGTCTGCTTATATTATGTATAGCTTTGTGTTAGACTGAGTGGAATCATAAATTAAAAAGCAGAAAACTGAATATTCAAAACGGAATAGGAATATCAAAATAATAAAATATGTGTACTGTTGTGTTGAGAAAAAACTGATCGTATGCGGGAACTCTGTTTAAGCAAATCGAAGTAGATTCTTTACCTTGTTAAATAAAACATTTCACTTAGTTAAAAAACTCTTTAACTTACCACTTTATGAACAAGTAATGCACCTGGAAGTAATTTGAAAAGTAAATTTTGCAATAAACAATGACGCTTGCGCAAAAACTTCATCCAAATTGACTTGCAACAGTTGATCTATTGTTTTTGATGAAAGTCCATCCATAATGCATCACCCTAGCCATTTTATTACCTGGTTGACCAATCACAGCAATTATAACTTTAGTATTTCATAAATTTCAAGCTTCGATGAGTTTATTGTCTTCGATAAGTCGAATTTCACGTTTATTCTAGACATCACTTAACAATTCTAATTAACAGGAAAAGATAAATATTATTTTTAAGCAACATTACCTCATTTGCCCATATTGGTTTTATTTAATGCTATTTAGTAAATAATCGCGGAAACCATCTACATAAAACAACATACCTTCATTGTCATGTGTACTTGCATAATAACATGTCACTACCTGCTTATCGTAAGTATTCCGATAAAATCTGTTTAACCATTTTCAACTCAGAGAATTCACCAGTAACAAAAGAAGTATTTCCGAAGGAATTACCAGAAATAGAACGTTTCTTAGTTTTGATAAAAGGTGACGTGAGCCATGAGTCGGCAATGCAGGATCAAAAAATATCGGGTGAAAATATAGAACTTTTGTTCCGCGTAAACTGTGTTGTAACTATTACTCACTAACGATTCTAACGTGACCAACGTCACCCTTTCAAGGATATTTCTTTATTTAAGCTATGTTGACATTTCTTTCACATCCGATTCTATGTTTCGTCATAATTATTGTGTTTGCGTTCAGTGATTCACAAGTTACGTCAAGCGGCACGTGGTTATTCGAAGTGCAAACAAATAATATACTTAACAGTTAATGTGTGTGAGCCACAGAATTCAAACTTTTTAAGGTTTTTGTCAATTAGACTAGACGATAGTTAAGTTGGATGCAGGTGGCGACTTGTCGTTCATTATGGTGTGCTAAGGAGGAGGCCTTTGTTCAGCAGTGGACGTCTTCAGGATGATGATGATGATGATGATAGTTAAGTTGAACAATCGAAGAATAAGGTTGTGGCATTAGAATTTAAATGGTACTACCAGCATGGACTTGCGGTTTGCGTTTCGTTGATTGACCCCGTTGCATCGTAGGTACTTTAAAATCAGGTACGAGTATACGAGAACAATAAACACGTACGTACGTGTACATGAGTAATAATTAGCTACTTGTCAAACAGAGCTGAACCAAATGTGTGCGGAAGTTAAATATTCACCGACCGTTTTAAATGGAAATTGTGTTTGTCGAAATAAATAACTACGTATAGGTATGCATCTCAACGGGTAGACCTTCGATATATTCGAAGTATATTACGTTTTTTCGAATGATCTCTCTGATTTACCAACATTTTCAGATCAGTGGCATAGTTAAGACGGCGCTAGGTACAAAATATAGGAGAGCAATGAACTGGAAGCATTTTATCGTATTTATTCCTTGACCGTTGATCTTAAACAATTTAACGTAATTTGGTTTTGTGTTGGTTTGAATCAAAATGTAAATTAAATACTATGTAAATGTGGCCTTTATCATCAGTATCATAGCTATCATTAGCTTTATATAAACAGGCGCCATTGTACTATAATTTGTAGGGTACCGAGGTCGAAAGGTTTCTTCGTAAAACGATCATTGCTTTGTAACCTAAGTTTAGTCTCATAGGAACTATATATAAGGTATTTCACAAGGAACTGTTTTGGGAACTCATCTTTAAATCATTGTCATTAGAAAGTACGAGTCGACAAGTGGAATGCAAAAATTATCATAACCAAATTTTTGTACTATATCGCAATTTAAATACGTAATGCGAAAGTAGGAAGCTTTTTAAAGAATCGTTACATAATCCCAAAAGAATACGTTTTGTTATGTTACTAACTTATTAAATATACTTTAAATACTTTGCTGACAGTGTAATGAGGCCGCTTGGACCTCTATCTGTTTTATAAATAGGAATTATCGTTCCCATCTTGTTAGGGCTAGAAACGCCACGTCACGCTCCGTAGTACTCCCAGTGCAACGACTCTCCGTAACACCGGTTGCACAATGCCATGTGTTTGGAACTTTAATTGGCCGCCGACTAGCCGATAGGAGGTTCCACTGGATAGAAGCTTAATTATTTTGAGGCTGTCGATGTCAGTCGGAATTAACTGGCATTGATAACGAGATTGGAAGCTGAAGTTACGATTGCGTATTGTGAAGAGACATCCAAAGAGATGGGAAAATTGGAAGAGTTTGGAAACGCCTGACGTCAGGAATTTAATAAAAGTTCTTGGTATCAACGCGGAGATATGCGTTTTAACATCCAAATAGAAAATACAGTCAAATTTGATTACTTGTTTAGTAACTAATACAGCAAAAGTGAATAAAGAACTATTGAAATGTAAATGTAGCAAAGTTCAATGACTCCTTGAAGCCATTCATCATAATCGCGTAAACGCTATCCGATTCAACCGCAGGCCCATTCAATAGGATCACGGATCGACGACCTTTAGGGAAAAGGTAAAAAACGATAAAAAAGCCACTCGAATGGCTCTCATTAATCATAAAAAGCGCGTCCAACAACAACTTCTATTCAGGATTGCATCAAAACACTTTCGCTGTGGCGATAGTCACCGTCGTCGTAAATCATGGGCTTTATTGGCTCGATATTGAAACACATTTAAGAATTTTACGCGAAGCTTGTGTCATATTCAAAGCATCACAAAGAGTCCGTGCTGCAAAATTCTGAAGCTCTGAATTTCATGAACACGTGTTAGCATCAAGTCCTTGAAAAAACTAGATTTAAAAACTTGTGAATTAGTAGTGAAATAGGTCGTCTCGAGATAACATGACAGCGCTCTGTTGAAAGAGAATTGCAATTCGTGGGCATGAGCTAGGTCACGGCACAGGATCGTCCCAAGTGGAAAGATATACTGAGAGCCCTATGTCCCTGATCAGGGATTATAGGATGCAGATGACGAATAAGAGAAGGGAAGAATAGATTTTAAAGAACAAGAAGAACCCAACACATAAAAATTTCGTTTTCAACATCTAGACGAAATAAACGTCAATACTGATTGGTAATGTGATTGATTTACTTACAAATTCAAGTCCACATGTCAAGAATCCTAAATAGCAACTTCGTGATGTTCCTCACTCCTGATCAAGTGCGTAACACGAGAATGCCACTGTCCTGACTCACGGGCTGATAGTTTTCGTGGTGAATACGAATGTTCGAAAATAAAACGAGGGACATGCGTTCGTGAGTCATAAAGCTACTAAGCATGACATTTTAAATATTGTATGTTGGTATTAAATCTTTAAGTGTGTTTTATGATGTGGAGAGAATTTTAAAGATGAACTCTGACAGGGCCTGTTGTTGAATGAACATGTCTTTGTAGAGATATATGTTATCAGATTTGTCTGTAACAATAGAGTCACTTTTTCCGAGGTTCATCTTAACATGGTCACCACGAGAGAGATTCACATCATGATTATGATTACATTAGTCGTACAACAAAATATTAATTTCATTGCATGTACATTTTAAATTTGTATTACAATTTCTCAAAGCCCTTTTGCAATTTTTTATCTGGTACTGAAAGACGGTTTGAACCGATTATGATTCAGAGTTAACCCCTGCTTCCAACTTTTTTTAATATTTCGCAATCTTTTTGCAACAAATCAGCGGAGCCAGAGTTCAATGACCAAGTTACGCGAAATGATATTGTGCAAAGAATTGAGTCACAAACCTGCATTGTTAAAATTTTCGATGCAGCGGACTAATTTTGCAATTTACCTGTAACAATAAAAAATACTTATAATAAATAAAATAGAACACACGCAGATGGTTGAACGGGGTTACATCATCATAGAACGTGACGACTGTTACTTCTATTCTTCAGAATATTAGTCATGAATAATCGCAAAGGAAGTAACGATATAAATTTAGACATGAACCAAGATAACTTAGTCTACAGCTGTATCCTAGAAATATGCGCATTATGCGATCAAATCCACGCCTATTTTCTTATCAATAGATAGACACTCACAGGAAGCACGCTTGAATGGATGAAGGAATCATGGCGAAAACAGTTACCTACTAAAGCTTAAATACTATGGAGATTTTTCTATATTAAAAAAATATGGTATTCATGATCATGCAGTTAACAGAATAGGTAAACTGTAGAGGCGCGTAAATGATAAGACTACGCTAAGAGCAAAACTGTGGAGTGCACCGCAATGTAGGTACCTCTATATTACGTGGGTACCTACGTATTACACATAGTACTTAATGATTATAACGATACCCGTTGTTTGAGTGCCCACTCATGACGATTAGTGTCAATTTGCAATGTGTAAACTCTCCAAGACTTCCTCGGCAGTGAGACGTGCCCCGTGTATCTACAAACGTGAGGCTGAGAGTACAACTGTTTGTTCAGTTGCAAAACGTTAGCTGAATGAGATAAATTGAGGTGTTAGAACTAGAAACTTAGTACTAACACGTTGCAATTATATACATTGTGTCAAATATTGGAAATATAGTGATAATAGATTTATTTAGAGAAGAACGTTCATATACACGAAGGATACGAAATACCTCTAAAAGAACACGTTTTATTGTATGGAGACTCCGTTTAATTTGCAACTTTATTTTATTTTTATTATTGGTGGTTAAGGGTATTAATGATACTACACATTCTGACACAGACAGACAGAGAGACAGCGGAAGCTAAGTGATAGTCCAGTTGGATATGAAACCCTAAAAATTAAGACTAAAATAAGGCTCGTAATAATAAAGAAGAAGCGGACTATTTTTAATCAGATTCTATCACCATTTATCACGCGAGCGAAGACATAATTTCGTATAAATTTTATAAAAAGCCATTATATTTTTAAAGGCTAAAACGTACGTACGAATTTAACAATTCTACGAACACCTAGCACCGATAGGTAATTGATTCTGTTTTACTTCATTCCCCGCGTAAGAACAGTTACAAATAAGATACTTCAATATTTAACTTTCCAATCTTCTATACGCTGTCCTAAATCAAAACCATAGTTCGCAAAAGGAACAATTTTTGCGCAAGGGCCTAGCACGTGATCAGAATTTCCTACTTCGACGCAACTGCTATAAATAGAAGTACTTACAAAGAAGGATAACAATGCCGACTATCTCGGTCGTGGCGTGACGGAGGATTTTGAATTCCGTTTATCAAGCGAGATAATATCTGCATCACTTGCAAAACTTTTACTGCTAACCGTTTCGCTTTACACAATTGTTTATGCCAGAGCGTGATGCTTGTGGACTGTTTGTACCTACGAACGTTAAAGATCGTGCTGTGTTCGTTTCAAAAATCATGCTTTTCCTATTAAACAAGCGGACACGCTAATGCCCTTATGTATGTAGATATATGTAATACATACATAGATATATAAATCACGTCTTTATCCCTTACTTCCTTACGGGGTAGGCAGAGTCTAAGGTAACAAGACCTAAAGGCTACGTTTAGCATGATTATGGGCGTATAGGTGGAAATGGGAATCAAAATAGTGATGGGTTGCTAGCTACATCGCCTATTAACATGATTCTTAAGATTTTGCCCATTCCGTCGATGGACTTTTACCATCTGCGTGGGAAGAGAAGCAACTGGTAGGTACATTCTTGTTTTTTCTTTACTCTCAGACCAGCATGTAAGATAACTCACTATAACTCTTTATCGTACATAACACACATTATTTATTTAGATAATGAAATAAACAGATGTACAAAGGTGAATTTTTCCCGTAAAGGGATCTCTTCCAGTTAACCTTCGAACGATTCACAGGACAACAGAAACCAGAGTATAGAGAGTAGACATACTAAAAAGCTAAAAGAGCAATGATCCTAACTTACATCTGAATCTTTAGTAAATATCAAATTACAACAATAGTAGGCCAAACCTAACCCATATATTAAAGGTTTGTTTTCCTTCCTAACATCTTAAAATAACTGTCAAGTCACTTAAATCTAAGATAAACTCCGTTAAGTTAACACAGGCCATTCTCACCATTATAATATCGCTAAGTAATTAATGTTGACTTGTTAACTAAACAAATAAATGTGAGTGACGTGAGCAGCAAAGGAGAGCTGGCTGCAAGTCAGCGCACACAAAAGAATTGAGTTTTTGAATCAAAATTTTTTTTGTCATTAATGGAAAGATCATATATAAGTTTTGTAAGAAAAGTATTTTTAGTTTTTTTTTATTCGCTATAATTAACGAGTTATACCGATTTGAAAATTGATCGTCGAGTACCGCACCGAAAACACACCGACAGTTCCCGAACAAGGCCGAGCCGCGTGTGACGTCACAATGTTAGTTTCCACTCGTAGTTAGTATACAGGTGATACCGTTTTTTGACTTTAATCTACTCTATTCTGTTATTATCCTACTGTTATTGTAAAATGCTATTGTTTGTGAGAGCGTATTGGTTTGTGACTCTTTCACGCTAAAACGGCTAAACAGATTTCGATAAAATTTGCCATACACGAACTTTACAATTTATAATCTGGATTTACGTACCGGCTATAGTAGGTGTCATTCACGATGGATGCCATCCACCGTGGTTCTTTTTAATTTGTAGTTAAAGGTTAATTTTAATACATCTACGAGTCTTTGTGGATGGCACTATCTATACTTCTATCATGCTTCTATCCCAACTTTCCACGGTATGTACCGGGATTTAAAACAATAAAATTAGATGAGAATAGTGATGAGTACACTTTGGTAGTAACTATTTATATGAATAAGTAAATAAGTCGTGGGATTTCAGTTCAAAATCCCGTTGATTTTATCCCAGGAGAATTTCATAAGAAAACCCGGAATTTCGAGCACAAAGATGGCGGATGACATTTTGACACTATGACACTAAAAATGTTTATGGGTGTCGTTTTTGAGTAATTTGATGGCTCTGAGCCCGATTTTGGCATATTTTTTTAGATTCAAGATGGCGAATGTCATTTTGACACTATTGACACTTTGACACTAAAATATTAATGGGTGTCGTTTTTGAGTAATTTGGTGCTTCTGAGCCTGATTTTGACATACTTTTTTGGATTCAAGATGGCGGATGACATTTTGACACTATGCCACTAAAAATGTTTATGGGTGTCGTTTTCGAGTAATTTTGTGGCTCCGAGCCAGATTTTGACATACTTTTTTGGATCCAAGATGGCGGATGACATTTTGACACTAAAAATGTTTATGGGTGTCGTTTTCGAGTAATTTGGTTCTTCTCAGCCCGGTTTTGGCATACCTTTTTGGATCCAAGATGGCGGATGACATTTTGACATTACTGACACAAAAAACACAAAAAAGTGTAAAATGTTACTCGAAAACGACCCCCATAAACATTTTTAGTGTCAATAGTGTCAAAATGTCATTCACCATCTTGGATCCAAAAAATAATGCCAAAACCGGGCTCAGAGCCACCAAATTACTCGAAACGACACCCATAAACATTTTTAGTGTCAAAATGTCATCCGCCATCTTGAATCCAAAAAAGTATGTCAAAATCAGGCTCAGAAGCACCAAATTACTCAAAAACGACACCCATCAATATTTTAGTGTCAAAGTGTCAATAGTGTCAAAATGTCATCCGCCATCTTGGATCCAAAAAATTATGCCAAAATCGGGCTCAGAGCCAGAAAATTACTCGAAAACGACACCCATAAACATTTTTAGTGTCAAAATGTCATCCGCCATCTTGGATCCAAAAAAGTATGTCAAAATCTGGCTCAGAGCCACAAAATTACTCGAAAACGACACCCATAAACATTTTTAGTGGCATCAGTGTCAAAATGTCATCCGCCATCTTGTATCCAAAAAATTATGCCAACACCGGGCTCAGAGCCACCAAATTACTCGAAAACGACACCCATAAACATTTTTAGTGTCAAAGTGTCAAAATGTCATCCGCCATCTTTAATCCAAAAAAATATGTCAAAATCAGGCTCAGAAGCACCAAATTACTCAAAATTGACACCCATCAATATTTTAGTGTCAAATTGTCAATAGTGTCAAAATGTCATCCGCCATCTTGGATTTAAAAAATTATGCCAAAATCGGGCTGTTTTACTCTCCTCACCCGGAACACATCAGCGCAAGCATTGCTGCTTGGCGGCAGGATTACTAAGATGCTGGTACAGTCGACGTCAAAGATATATTTACACTTTAGTGCCTTGTCGCTCCAAGCACTTTGACAACTTCATATGAAACTTCAAACATATAGTTACAACGACAAGGTACTAAAGTGTAAAGATATCTTTGACGTTAACCGTACCTAGCGATCCGAACGTACCTACCTAGAACAAGGTTAGGCTCTTACACCCGCAAAAATTCCCATTGAATATTATAATACAATCCCACGGGATTATAAAAAAAACTAGAAATACCTATCAACCACAAAATCTAGCCATTAAAATTTACGTACCTACGGTCGAAGAAACTGAATCACGTAACCTACCTAATAGGTACAATTTAGCAATAATATCTCTGGCAGGGTGTATGTTAAAATTCCACAGTGGTAGGTAAGCGATTCAGTATCTTTCACGTACTTAGGTACTTTATTGTGAAATCTCAGGTCCAGTAAAATCAATCCAGTTCACATAAATCAGAAACATTATCAGGATTACGCTGTTATTACCTACCTACACATGACTAAAACAAAAATTTACTTACTATAAGGTGATACGCGTGCTCGTTTGCCACCTTATTTCATAAAAAAAACTTCAGCAGATATTTTTTGTATTAAATTTCGGATATTTTTAGTGAAATCAGCCTTTAACCCAGTACTGTCGTGAAATTGCTTTAACATTGTGACGTCACAGCCATGGCGACCAATCATGGCCCGTTCCCGGTCAAGTGGTCATATTTCAAATTTCATCAATTTTGAATTGCTTATAATTAATTTAAAAAAATTATTTTAAGATTTCTTTGAATTAGATATTATATAATATGCTATAAAGTTTTAAAAAACATAAAAAAAATCGATATTTTTTTTAAATTCAAAGACTCAATTGTTTAATGGCCACGATTTTGGACGATAAGGAATGCCCCGACCGGTTACAAGTCATAAGAGGTATTAAATAAGGGTAAAATTTAGTCCATTGCGTTAAGTATGGGTACATGGCTACGCAATACGAATTTATTTCGAAAATGGCAGCACTGATGTTGTATAGAGCTATTTATTAATACATTTATCAAGTTCAAACGTCGTCAATAGCAGTTTTAAAAATGCTAACGATACCATTTTATGGATAGTCAAAAGTCGACAAAGACCAAGAGTACAACAACTATCGGGACTTAACTTTTTTTTGTACGGTCAAGTGCAAAAATAAGTATCGACCTTATCCTCTCATAAATATGTATTTGAAACCTTATTTTATTCCGTTGACATAGTTAATGTGGTATGAGACTTATTTAAGAATAGTTACGAATATGTACACCTTTATTTTTACACTTGACTGTATACCTACTTAATCATAGTTGTTTACTAATTTTTGTGGTTCTTCCCTGACCCATGACTACCTGTTAAGTATTGTAAAACAGGCAGTATACCCACCAATATCGCCGCCAATTCGCATGACTTGCACCATTCGATTCAGTTTCGTCCGATACGATACCGTACGTTACGAAACCACGATACGATCGCAGTTCCGATGACTTTGCTTCTCAGTTGAATAATAAAGTTGCGCTTACGTAAACTTTGAGCTTCGAACTTTCTTTGAATCAGGTTTTGCAGACAATGCTCCGAATATTCCTGACATTCTACCTGAGATCTAGATTGTGTATCTATGTCACGATTTGTGCGTGTCGACAATTAAATGATTGATGTTTGTAACTAAGTAACTTGAAACTGGAACACATGTTTGTGTCATGTTCAATGCTATTCACATGTCTTATACTAAATGATTTTTTAAATGCAGTAATCACTGAGGTATGAATCGTTACTTTTATCGAATGATACAATTTTAAACAGTCGAACACAGGTGTAAAAACTTAACGTAGCTAATGTTTATACGCTATTACACAGCTTCTGCGCACCGTATTCTAGTAGTTTACTAATTATGACACGATATGCACTATTAAATTTATAGGTACGTTATTCAGGGCGATGATTATGCCACTTTCTAAGGTATGTTTTGGTCGACGCCAGAATGAATTAGCTGTGCTGCGCTGTGGCTGTGGCGCACGCGCACAGAAGCCGGTCGTGAGTCACGCAGCGGAGTACGAACATGTTAATTACTACATTCGCATGCCTGGCGTGGGGTGATCGCTCGAAAAACACATCTCTTCGTTGTGAATATAGATAAAACATAAAACTTTCCTTACATGCCGTGCTAATAAATACTATATCATAGTCACACAACCAATTTTTAATCAGAATATTTAGCCATCTTTAGAACATAAAGTTTACATTCTTCTAAAGTGTGCCGACCGATATTTTTTAGTTTAAAAAGTCATAAAAGAAGTAGACTTGTGTGTAGTTAGATATTTCAGTTGCATTATAGCTACGTTTAAATCACGAAAGTTAAGTAAGTAAGTTATAAATGAGTACTAAAATGAAAAAAGTATTCACATAACACCGGTAACCATTGCACCGGTTGGTTGCGTAACAAAATTAATGCATAATGAATGATGTTATTGACAATATTATCTACCTTACCGAGTTGGAGTAATGTGCTCTTTCTGATTATTAATGTGCTGTGATACCACGTGGTGGAAGCCAAAGGTTATTTGATAACGATATAGTGCTACATGAATGTTTATATGAATGTAAAGATATTAATATTGAATTTATTGCCGACATAAGGTTTACTGTTGACGTGACGTAACGTATTTTTAACTAATTCACTTTTATTTGGGATATCATGCTTGACGTTTCATTCACAAGTATGAGGAGTTGATTTAGCATTACCGTCACAGTTTTTTATCTTTACAAAAATGACAGATAGGTATAAAAATGTATCTGTTTTAAGGGCGAAGATGACCTTGACAGTATGCACTCAAGTGTTTTGTAATTGGTTTCTTTGGAACGTTCTATCCAAGTGGTACTTCTGTGAAACAAACGCTAAAAAGCAACGTAATATCTGTGTATGTACTTGAGATAGTAAGGCTGAATTGCCTTGTTTCTGATGGCTTCTAAATCGCTCGAAGGTTTACACTGGGGAGAGCGACTCCGAATTTCGATTTTCGAAATCTCTTTTACTCTCAAATTAATGTGAGTGTAATAGCATGAAACGAACTTCGAGAATTGAATTTTGTTGTATATCTCTATCTCGACTTACTCTCTAGAGTTATGCTGAAGCTGAATCAGTGGAAGTAAACTTTTTTGCATAAATGCGTTTACGCAAAAAGGGATTTGCGCGCCTGACACTAATTTGTCCTTATGCGTTGGTGTGCAGCAGCCCTAAAGCCCGGCGCAGCAGTTTATGCGCAAGCAACGTCTGCGCACGATTTTAGGTCAAGGCAGCGCTGCTCGGGATCTTAGAGAAGATTATTACAAATTGCAGTTCTGTGCGAGCGTCCCCGTTCCAACAAAGGTTAACCTAATGCCGCCATGACGTGTTGTAACGAAACAAATACGTCGAGGGGCAAGTTCATGCCGTTGCACTATTAATTTTACGGTAAACGTTTTGTTTACAAATGTTTGACCTAATAGACAAACGAGGATAAAATTGTCTACTGCTGCCTATTCGAGAAATGGCCCGATTTGCTTACTATTCACAATAATAGTTGTCTAGGCCAAAGTCACGTACATGCTTACGAAACAATAATGCATCTTCAAGTGATGTGCTAGTTAGGTATATACATTATAGTAGTCTGTACACACTCAAACGGAATAGTCTAAAATGATTTGTCCTTTGTCCATCATTTTGACATTTGTTACGGATAAACGATATGTACAACACATAAAACATTCTTATAAGGTTTTCATCCCTATACACTTAAGAATAGTACTAATTTTATGGTTTTTATGGTATCACGTTTCAATTACTTTCAACCGCCATCTTGTACCGTTTGACACATAAAAATTGCCATTGAGTTCTGGTTAAACAAATTCGACTAAATATTGATGGAACACTAGCGCTACTCGTTAGTTTCTCGCTTTACCTCAGCTTTATATTCTCATATACTGTTGAATACCCATGCAAACTGATGTCGTAAATGCTTTACATTGTTGCTCAAATCTGCATACAGCCCTAAAATTACGATGCCGCCGGCGATTTGAGTTTTAATGCTAGATTTGGCTGGATTGCGTGTTTTCAAAGTGTTTTCGTAATTATACCCGTACCTAGCATGTAATGTAATGCAGTTGCGGAGTAATCAGTCGCATAAGATTGCAGGATAATGGTGGCGGTTATCGTGGGAATGATAATTGAAAAACTATGGCAATGTTCAATGGTCAGTCGTGTTCGTGATCCGTGATTCACGGTGACGGTTTGAATGAGAGTGACAATACTGGTGCCCATGAAAGAGAATGCAATTGTGACATACTTTAACTAACAGTCATCCTTTTGTAAGTGCGTCAGTTATTTTGTTTAACTTTACGCGTAAGTCACCAGTCAGTCCTTTCCAAAATCTTAGAATTAATTGTGACCTACTTGTTATTCATCAACTACGTTCGATAATTTCAACAATTATTGGCTTTAGCGCTGTCTCTTAGTAATTGTTCAAAAACTTAACAAGCTATGTTTAAACATTTACATCAAGTTTAATATACATTATAGATTGAACTTGGTCTAGTTGTCTTAATTTAATTTGAAGACTGTTTATTTTCTCATGAAGATAAGAAAATTCCAATTAAAACAACTTCATTTACTAAGAATAGTTCATTACGTAACTTAATATTATTTTATTATCTAGTTTAACCAGTTATTAACGCATGTTCTATTAGATAAATATTAAGATGCACAAAGTGATGTTAAAGATCAGGGGCCTTACCATGACGTCTTAATGCGACTCAGTCTAGGTTCGCTCGCTGTCAGATTCATACTAAAAGTGACGGCTAAAACCTGAACTGGGCCGGAATTAAGACGTCATGGTAAGGCCCCAGAATATTGCGGAAAACAGTTTTAATTAAAGCGCGGTTAGCTGCGAGCGCAAGAGATGTGCAGATTGACCAATCACATTACTAGAAATTTATGTCACAAAGTCAAATTAAAAGGAGCGGGGCGACTCGTAGATTTAAACTGACGTGATTGGTTGAATTCTGCAAGCTTTCGCTACGCTCTGCTTCTACGTGCGTGCTTCCTAACTCGTAGTAACTGCACTGCAAAAAAGCATTCCGATCAAGAACTAATTGTCTTGTTTGCATTACTGTTGGGAGTTAAGCGGAGTCCTTATGGAGACAGCTCCGTTCGAAATGATCATAACTGTTTTTTTATATATATGACAAGAAAGGAAAACGAGTAAGTGGGTTACCTGATGGTAAGTGAGCATCACCCATGTAAAACAGGCAACACTAGAGGATAGCTAGAGGACTTAGAGACAACCTCATGTGCCAGTAATATCATGGGCTGTCTTACTCTACACAGCGGAAGACAGCGCGCAAGCACTGCTGCTTGCTTGGATTAGCGATTAAGACGGTGATAATGTGGTCCTAGCATCACAAGTAAGATGGAAACTCAAACATTATCCAGATTTAATTCATAGGTGAACGCCATTAATTAAAATTAGCTGTTTACTCGGCTTTTGGATTCGATTCAATGTTAACCGGGTGCAGTCCAAATATTTACGCAGCAGTATTCGACGATGTTTGCAAACACCAGTATTATGTTTAACCTAAATTTTGAGTTCTCGTATAGCAAAATAGGAAACGGATTTATTGTAATTAGGAAGTTATAATTAGGTACTACACTAATAATATCTAAATAACGTTGAAAGTAGCTGCTAAGGTGCAACATTGTTGAAGATTATAAAAAAATACAAACTTTATCATGGAATAGAATTTTAGAATTTTAGAACGAACCTTTCTTCGAGACAAAAACTTCGCCAAGTACTACTCATCTCCGTTAGGGGATCGACGGGTAATACGAAAACTAAGCGAACTTTAGACTCCATTAAAAAATTGTATCTAACTAATATTATAAATGTGAAAGTATGGATGGATGGATGTTTGTTTGTTACTCAATCACGCCAGAACGGCCCAACGGATCTCGATAAAAATCGGCACATAGATAGAGAAATGTCTGGAATAGCGCATTGGCTACTTTTTATCCCGGAAAGTTGCGTAGTTCCCGCGGGATAGCGATAATCGAATTCTTTGCAGACGAAGTCGCTGGCAACAGCTAGTTATTTAATAAGAAGAAGCATAAGTATTGTTCCCTCGTCTCTCATCATAAAGTCACCTTCTACCCTACTAACGGAATGTCTATTTTTACGCGTACCCACGCATGGGAATATGGCAACAGGTGACGCAGCATGTGCAGTCACGGTACACGGGCGCGCGGTGTTGGGGCGACGACGGTGGGGTGGCCGGCGAACTGTGTCCAAGGGGTATGCGATGGTATGTTAAACGGTAAGATATTAAGGTTCACTTTGAATTCTGGGAGAAATAATTTGTAAAGATAGCAACCTCGATGATGGCAACACTTTTGTAAGTATACGGAGTTTCCCTCAACATTGGGTGAAGGGTAAGACGCCCTTTAGAAGCGCCGTAGGAAAAGTATTTGGAAACGCGTAATTTTTATGGATTCACTGTTGACCGGCGGGCTGAGTCCAAGAAAGGATACGAAGGATTGATATTTTCGGCCAATATTCAGGATCGAAATTAAGACACAATATGCAAGGCACCGTGATTGAAAATTACCAAACAAAACTGTCCGTTGCTATTCAATAGGGGTTTTACTGTGTTCTCTTTGTCGCATTATTATAAGAAAGTGGGACTTAATCACGTAAATACATAATTACTTAAGTATTTTTGTAAATACCTCGACGTTTCGGACACGACTTTGCATCTATGGTCTCGAGAGGACTGAAAAGGCGGGTATCAACATCTTCGGGTCAAAAACCCTCTCTTTGAAAGAAAGAAAGAAAGAAAGAAAACATTTATTCGTGATAGCATTACACAAACAAAAAAAAGAAGTAAAAACGTATTTCTTTTCTCTTTGTCGATGAAATATTTGATGTGAATAGTATGAACTGAAGTCAACGGAAACAACCCCTGCGAGATTTATCCCCTAAAAAGTTACCCCACACCGTCTCATGCGCCGCGATCAAGCGATTAAGGTTGACAGTCGGTCGCTGTGACGAATGCAAAATATTGAAACAGAATCTAATAACGGAAAGAAATTACTTTGGCTAAGGGAACTGTACAAGTAGCTGGTAATACACAGGAAACCGTAAATACAAATAAGCGGAAAGCTTTCGATCCTGTCGCGTATGTAGGTAAGCGAGTGTTAAAGAAGTTTTCTAACCACAGTCGCTTTGACAAAAGTGTACGAGCTAAACGAGAGACCCTAATTATATACCTCAAAGGTAAAGCCGTGGTAACCTAGCGGTTCAACAGCAGAGGGTCATGAGTTCGAACCTCGGGCTCGCTGAGTTTCTCGGAAGTATGTGCGAAATTGCATTTAAAATTTACCATGAGCTTTTCGATAAAGGACAACATTGTGAGGAAAACCTGCACACACCTGATCGTTCTGATAGGCCTGTGCTCAGCAATACGACGTATATAAAGACTCGAGATTCTAGTTGCATCAAAGTTATTGACTAGCTGCAATGAAACCGCGTAGACGTACCTCTATAGAATTGTTCATTTTCTATAAAGTAAACAGTTGAATGCGAAATTAACAATCCAGGTCCTGACAAGGTTATTTTGGTCTCGACCTCGTCGTGAGCAAATTGGTTTATTATACTTCACTGTTTATTGCATTTTGATCAAGGAGGGTAATACTTGAATGAATATCGGTAATTGGATGCATTCAAATGTTTCGCAGCTAGCAATCATTATTTCGTGTGTTAACATTTGGTATGCTAAGTACGTGCAGATGACAAAACTTTGAGGTAATGTGGCAAAGCTGATTTTAATACTGACTGATGACCAAATGACGGATTAAGATTCTATGATGCAACTGCCCGTATATTTGTTATAATATATGAAAACATAACTATGTACTACTATTTTTATTTAAATTACGGTGAAAAACGAGTAAGTGGATCGCCTGATGGTAAGCAAAAGCAAAGGATTGCAAATGCGTTGGCAAGACAAGAGGGCAAAGATGGAATACCTCGTGTGCTAGTTATTCGATTATCTGTCTTATTTACCTACTCTCCACGCCGGAACACAGTAGCGCAAGTACTGCTGCTTAGCGGCAGGATTGATGAGTAAGACGCGGCAGCAATCCGAAAGGTCTTATGCAAGGTCCTACCACCTGCAAAACTACTAGACTGCCTCTACAAATACACTAACAAAAACAAACATCACAGGTGCTATGCTATAATATAGACTGTGCAGCGTTTTCGTATACATTTGTGCCGTATTACAAAGTTTCCCCGTGAGAATTGAAATAAAAAACAGCTAGACACAGGGCGTACATCAGGGGAGCATTTTTGATCTCCGCCCTCGTACAATACAATGCACAATACGCATGCGCCGCGCAACTCCAGTGCACATAACATTTCACACACAAAACGACGTATGTCACTACAAAACCTACCCTTCAAAGCTCTTTTAAAAATAACACGCAAAAAAAGTCGACTTTTTATTTTTAACAAAAGCGTTGCACAAAACAATTGACCTACGAATCGCCCCTGCCTGTTATACGGCTTTGTCATTTTCTATATGTGCGATAGAGATGGAAGTATTGTCTGTTGTAGAACGATTGAATAAGAGGCCGGGTTACGCTTTATGGACGACAACAAAAGAGGTGACGAAATTAATCAACGTCGGCCGGAGTATCATTTATGTATTTTGCGTTTATTTTTAGCAGTAATGTTGGTCAACAACCATTTTAGTTTTTTCGACTTTACTTCTTAGTATACTACGCATTTAAGTGGGTCAGTGGTACAGGCTGCTCTTAAAACGCCGTCCCCATTTCCAACAAAAAAAAAACGACATTTTAAATAGGGTTCACTTTCACTCCTTAAACCTCCAACAGACATTTCTCGTTTGTTTTATGCTATTGTGTTGGCAATTAAAATAATTCGAAACATTTTCTAAACTTAAACTATGATTACAGAGCGCGGAGATGGAGGGATGGCCTAGACACGTTCTTGAGCGATTGGCAAGACATAAGTGCGGACAGGGTGTGTTGGAAATCTAGGGGAGAGGCCTTTGCCCAGCAGTGGGACAACATTACAGGCTATTAAGATTTAAGAAGACAGAGTTGTAAATATACAAAACGACCGAGTAAATCGCAAGCCACAGCACATCCGAAAACAAATGCCGTTTAGCATGACCAAGTTTCTCACACGACCCAGATACGAGCGATTAAGCAGCGGCGGAAAATCTCATCTTCCATGCTCAGTAATAAACACATCACAATGCAGACCCATCAGTCCGTGTGCACGCACACACTCGCACGTGACCGCCACGCGTCCTCCGGCCCCACGGTCCTCTGGCCCTCTGGCCCTCCGGCCCTCTTGCCCCCAATATGGGGACCCCCTGTGGCGCTCTTGCCCTAAGTTTGCAGTACATGGATGAAAGAGGTGTACGTGATTTTTTTCCAAGTGTTATTTAAATGATGGAGATTGATTGGGTTGATAGAATGACTACGCTCGGTGGGCACACGTATAAATAAATCTTTGTAAATGTATAAATGCGGTCTGTCTATATCTAAACGATACATAGTCTCAGAAAATGACTAAGAGCAAGTAGGACTCGCGCTTGAAGGTTTCCATACCATGCAATTGCCATTATAAAATCGATTAAGAAAACATCTCTCATTTGGGGACTCCTTGCATTTTTATATGTATGTATGTATGGACATAGGTATTAAGCAAGAGACACACAGAAGAAGTAAAAGAACTGATCAAAATTATTTCTTTTTTTCAGTTGATATACTGGCTGCACATAGTATGTATACACTTTTCAGAAGTAACTAAAATATACCAACTTCCAAAATTAATGTCAACATTTTTATTGTTTCCTCTTATCTCCTACACAAAGCAATTCTTCATTGATTTATGCTTATCCTGCACCGACAGGCCTAAAATAGCGGATTTACAAAATCATATTACTAGCCCATAAAAGGGGCGACGCGAACGTTACCACGTTATAAATTTTCTTTGTATAATAACAGGCAATAAATTGACACCCTGTATAGCTAGGCTAGACGCAACCCTTCATTCAACTCCTGTCCGAATTAAATAGTCACAAATAGTCTTTCTCTTTTATTTTTGTCACGTGGGAAAGAGAAGGCATACTCGTACATTACGAATATTCCATGCAAAGTTTCGCAGTGAAGGGGAGAAAAATAATCGATTTTGCATCAGCATAATAATAGAAATACAAATCTTTGCAACAAGGGGCACCTTGTTTGAAAAGAGACGATTCTTTAGGCGAATGTTTTTGTGAAATGATGATAATTCAGCGTTTAGCTAAACTTACTCAACCGTTTGCCAAAAGATTCTTGATTCATTTTTTAACATTCATATGTGTATCGGTATGCCCCATTACAAGTTTTAATCCCTAGAATAAATTGTTCCAAAAATGTAGCGAAATTTCAATACCTACACAAAAAACTACTACTAATTATGTATGTTTGTACAGTCAACCAAATGGAACCCTAGGCCACAGTAGAACCTTTTCACAATACGAATGATACAATACATACCTACCAGTGGCGTGGCGTCAAGTATATCAGAAGGCAAGCCGAAGGGAACTTAACTAGCCTTTTCCCCTAATTCTGCACAATAAATTGCCCAACTGCCTTAAAATAGGCAAGCCGGTGGGAATCGAGTTCTATGGACGCCACGCCACTGATACCTACACAAATCACGTCTATATCCCTCACGGGGTAGACAGAGCCTAAGGCTTTAGCATGATTGTGGGCAAACCTATCAAAAAGAAAAGGGAAAGGGAAAGTGGAATCAAAATAGTGATGGGTTGCTAGCCGCATCGCCTATAACAAGATACCTAAGATTTTTGCCCGTTCCCTCGATGGATAAGGTGTTCAAAAAAGTAAGGAACTGGTTCAACTAAGTGGTTTCCCGGCGCGTTCCGGGTCGGTTCCCTGCCAGGCTCGTTACGATAATCGGCCAGCATTGTGCGCGGGCGCAGCGGAAGCGTGATCCGCATGCAATTAAACCGCATCCTGTGCTAACTGTAACTAAGGCACCGCTGCCATGCGATATCATAGCGGAGTGAAAAAGTGTTGAAAACTGTCCCTTGACTACCTACTATCTATTACGCAGTGGCGTGGCGTTCATAGAATTCGATTCCCACTAGCTTGCCTATTTTAAGGCAGTTGGGCAATTTATTGTGCAGAATTAGAGGAAAAGGCTAGTTAAGTTCCCTTCGGCTTGTCTTCTGATATATTTGACGCCACGCCACAGCTATTACGACTCTAGGAGAACTATAGTCACGTATTTACCTCCCGAGACAATCAGTCCCCTATTTCACCGATGTGACATTTGTCATGTAGGGCTTCCAATATTCGACCATTTTAATTATTCGAATATTCGATCCGTAAATTCGGAAGTATTCGAATTATTCGAATATTTTAGAAATTGACAGAATCAGCTGTGCAAATACGTAATCAGTTAAAAAAATCACTTAGCAGTAAAAAACAAAAGTTATTAAAATTTTCATAAAAAAATCAAAGAGATCAACGCAAACATAGAGAACGTGTATTAGTTACCTAATTCACCTAATAATCTTAATATTATCATCATCACATTTTCAGTTTTCAAAAATCACCTAAAATGAAAGAAGAGTATTATTAACTATTACCTTACGTACCGACTTAATTTACACGATAATACTGCAATACTTAAATCACATCGCTATCCGCGTAAACATTTTACTAACATAAAATCGAATACCTATCGAATATTCCAATATCATGCCCCCAAAAATTCGAATATGAAAATTAGCCGAATATTCGAATTATTCGAATATTGGAATATTCGAATTGGAAGCCATAGTGACATGTGACAATTCTGTTTACATTACAAAAACTGTAGGCTTATTGTCTAACTCGCTCGCAATCGCCATCGTGTTCATTTTGGCAGTTCATGTATGGGCTGACAATTGGCATCGGAGTCAGCTAGCTGTCACATTCATACAAGAACTGTCAAAATGAACACGATGGCGATTGCGAGCGAGTTAGACAATAAGCCTACTGACGAGAATCTAAGTCAGTTGGCTTCAGATTGAACACGCATTGCATTTCGAACTGTTACTTGGTCACCGACAAAATTAAATGTCGATTATGTGAAATAGGGGCAAACACGTATTACATCCAAGTGGTCACGAGTACTACGTTGTCCTTTGACTACCTAGTTGTTGATATGGAGTGAAAACGAGCACACGGGTCACCTGATAGTAAGTGAGCACCACCATGTAGGTATATAGACACCCGCAACAGCAAAGGATTGCAGATGGGTTGATAACCTAAGTATTTAGAGGGCTAAGAATACCTCATGTGCCACTAATTTTATCGGTGTCATTTTTCTTTGGATCTCTTTTTTTATTTTTAGTGCTTTAGGGAAATAACCAACGTTACCCCATGGATAACTTCAAAAGTGAAGGAAATACAAATATGTATATATTATTAAACAAAACGTTGTTTTCCATCCACATACTTGGTATCATGAAGACAAGTGCACAAAAAGTGGCATGACCATAAAAAGTTGCATGCATGTTTGTTTGTGGTTAATTTATGTTTCAATGTTTAAGTCGCGATAAGAATAATTAATTATAACCTATAGATAAACTTAAACTTTTGCTTTGTGATATCATAAAGAAATTCATTATGCATTTTGTTGCATGTTAATTTTATCAAAGTCCGAAAGTACGACAGCATAATAAGCGTTGCTTGTAGATAAAAACTCGACACGGTTAACAACTAATGTTTATCTAGAGGTCAGATCAATAAAACTGTAGCGTAGAAAGTTATCAAATAATTGTCAGTCAGATAAACAAACGGTGAGTCAGATCAGACCTGACAAGTGCCAACAATGTCGTACACTGAAAAAAATGATTTGTTGGTTTTACCAAAGTAGCAAAGGTTGGCTGAATTACAGGGAAAACTTGATAAAAATGACAAGACATCGCTTTTGAATTTACAAAACTAAAAAGGTTAACGTCAAAATAATGTCACTACCAGAGTTATGGTTAAAATTACTAAAGAGTATTGTACATTTTACTAAACATATTAAAATTATTTGGTATTGTTGATTTTATCATGTTTATATGTTGATTTTACAACAAATAACAGTGGTTTTTAACATACCAGTTGGTTGTTAGTACTATTTTCATTTGATAAAAAAGTTTCCAGTGCCGTCGCATGGTGGCGGTACTATCGCTACCATAGTAACGGTTAAAACGACTAAAGAGTATTGTAAATTTTATCAAACAAATCACGACAATTTAGTTTGGTTGATTTCATCATATTACTAAGTTACTTTTACATCAAATTATAGTTTATTTTACCAGAGCAGATTGTTGTTAATACTATACTTATTTGATAAAAAGTTTCCAGTGCCGTCGCATGGTGGCGCTGCAATCGCTACCATAGTAACGGTTAAAACGACTAAAGAGTATTGTACATTTTACCAAATAAATCACAACAATTTAGTTTGGTTGATTTTATCATATTACTAAGTTACTTTTACATCAAATTATAGTTTATTTTACCATAGCAGAATGTTGTTAATACTATACTTATTTGATAAAAAAAGTTCCCAGTGCCGTCGCATGGTGGCGCTACTATCGCTACCATAGTAACGGTTAAAACGACTAAAGAGTATTGTAAATTTTACCAAACAAATCACAACAATTTAGTTTGGTTGATTTTATCATATTACTAAGTTACTTTTACATCAAATTATAATTTATTTTACCATAGCAGAATGTTGTTAATACTATACTTATTTGATAAAAAAAGTTCCCAGTGCCGTCGCATGGTGGCGCTACTATCGCTACCATAGTAACGGTTAAAACGACTAAAGAGTATTGTAAATTTTACCAAACAAATCACAACAATTTAGTTTGGTTGATTTCATCATATTACTATGTTACCTTTACATCAAATTATAGTTTTTTTTACCAGAGAAGATTGTTGTTACTACTAATACTCATTTGATAATAAAGTTTCCAGCGCCGTCGCATGGTGGCGCTGCAATCGCTACCAAAGTAACGGTTAAAACGACTAAAGAGTATTGTAAATTTTACCAAATAAATCACAGCAATTTAGTTTGGTTGATTTCATCATATTACTAAGTTACTTTTACATCAAATTATAGTATATTTTACCAGAGCAGATTGTTGTTAATACTTTAATCCTTTGATAAAAAAGTTTTCAGTGCCGTCGCATGGTGGCGCTGCAATCGCTACCATAGTAACGGTTAAAACGACTAAAGAGTATTGTAAATTTTATCAAACAAATCACGACAATTTAGTTTGGTTGATTTCATCATATTACTAAGTTACTTTTACATCAAATTATAGTTTATTTTACCAGAGCAGATTGTTGTTAATACTATACTTATTTGATAAAAAAAAGTTCCCAGTGCCGTCGCATAGTGGCGCTACTATCGCTACCATAGTAACGGTTAAAACGACTAAAGAGTATTGTAAATTTTACCAAAGAAATCACAAAAAATTAGTTTGGTTGATTTCATCATATTACTAAGTTACTTTTACATCAAATTATAGTTTATTTTACCAGAGCAGATTATTGTTAATACTATACTTATTTGATAAAAAAGTTTCCGATGCCTTCGCATGGTGGCGCTGCAATCGCTACCATAGTAACGGGTAAAACGACTAAAGAGTATTGTAAATTTTACCAAATAAATCACAACAATTTAGTTTGGTTGATTCCATCATATTACTAAGTTACTTTTACATCAAATTATAGTTTATTTTACCATAGCAGAATGTTGTTAAAACTATACAAATTTGATAAAAAGTTTCCAGTGCCATCGCATGGTGGCTCTGCAATCGCTACCACAGTAACAGTTAAAAGGACTAAAGAGTATTGTAAATTTTACCAAATAAATCACAACAATTTAGTTTGGTTGATTTCATCATATTACTAAGTTACTTTTACATCAAATTATAGTATATTTTACCAGAGCAGATTGTTGTTAATACTTTACTCCTTTGATAAAAAAGTTTTCAGTGCCGTCGCATGGTGGCGCTGCAATCGCTACCATAGTAACGGTTAAAACGGCTAAAGAGTATTGTAAATTTTATCAAACAAATCACGACAATTTAGTTTGGTTGACTTCATCATATTACTAAATTACTTTTACATCAAATTATAGTTTATTTTACCAGAGCAGATTATTGTTAATACTATACTTATTTGATAAAAAAGTTTCCAATGCCTTCCCATGGTGGCGCTGCAATCGCTACCATAGTAACGGTTAAAACGACTAAAGAGTATTGTAAATTTTACCAAATAAATCACAACAATTTAGTTTGGTTGATTTCATCATATTACTAAGTTACTTTTACATCAAATTATAGTTTATTTTACCATAGCAGAATGTTGTCAAAACTATACAAATTTGATAAAAAGTTTCCAGTGCCATCGCATGGTGGTGCTGCAATCGCTACCATAGCAACAGTTAAAAGGACTAAAGAGTATTGTGAATTTTACCAAATAAATCACAACAATTTAGTTTGGTTGATTTCATCATATTACTAAGTTACTTTTACATCAAATTATAGTATATTCAACCAGAGCAGATTGTTGTTAATACTTTACTCCTTTGATAAAAAAGTTTTCAGTGCCGTCGCATGGTGGCGCTGCAATCGCTACCATAGTAACGGTTAAAACGACTAAAGAGTATTGTAAATTTTACCAAATAATCACAACAATTTAGTTTGGTTGATTTCATCATATTACTAAGTTACTTTTACATCAAATCATAGTTTATTTTACCAGAGCAGATTGTTGTTAATACTATACTTATTTGATAAAAAAAAGTTCCCAGTGCCGTCGCATAGTGGCGCTACTATCGCTACCATAGTACCAGTTAAAACGACTAAAGAGTATTGTAAATTTTACCAAATAAATCACAACAATTTAGTTTGGTTGATTTCATCATATTACTAAGTTACTTTTACATCAAATTATAGTTTATTTTACCAGATAGTACGGGTCCTTAACTTAAAATACGGTCCCATCCTGAAGAAAGCATGAAACTTGGCATGAATGTAGCTGTCATATATGTGTTTCAATGTCGATATGGAAGCACGTCGAAAAATTATTTTTTCCCCCCATCCCCCCCCCCCCTTTTTATGTGCCAAATCGTGTTTTTTATTATTTTTTATGAAAACGGGTACAGCTATCAGAAAACTGTCAAAGATCAATACGTACCTTATTAAATTAGCTACAAAATGACACTTATTTCATAGTCGTAAAGGCATTACTTCTAGAGTTACAGCTCATCGATTCTGACTCAAGTACTCTTTTTTTTACCTTTTTACAATACCATCTTTTCGTATGCTGTTCAAGAGTACCGAGTGGTTTTGGAGTCCAGAAGATATGCCTAGTAAAGTAAAAAAATTGGTGCTGGTTTCAGGAAGAAAAAAAATTTTTTTCGTTATTTCAGGCGCTACAGCGTCGTCAAGTTTTTGACCATAACTTCGTCATTTTATATCCGAATTTCAAACTTTGAATTGTAATGTAAAGTTTAATAATTTATTTTCACTATCGTAGCACATTATTTTAGTCTTTCATTTTGGTGCAAGAAATAAAAGTTCGTAATATTTTTCCAAGATTATTATTATTTTATTTATAGCTCTTAAACGTGAACATTAATGCAATTACAGTTAAGAGCACAAAAATAGTATATTTAACTAGCTTTCATTTGATACCCCACATGTATTCGTGCGTTGCATAAGTTGGGTGTAATTTTAATTTTTCAAAACGCGGTGGCGGCCAATTTGATGACGTCATAACTGGTGACCTTGACACCTCAGAAACTGTCTCCCGGCAGTTTTGGGGTCCAGATGATATGCCTAGTAACATATAAAAATTTGGTGCGCATAGAAGGTCAGATTAGACTTACGTGCCGGCACTTATTAAAAGTTGGCTTTTTAATAAAACTTTTAAGTAACATGTACATATTTTGTAAACTATAAGTTCTATCAACATATGTCTAAAGACAATATTGTAGCTAATTTAATAAGGAACATATTGATCTTTGACAGTTTTCTGATAGCTGTACCCGTTTTCATAAAAAACACGATTTGGCACATAAATTTTTCGACGTGCTTCCATATCGACATTGAAGCACATATATGACAGCTACATTCATGCCAAGTTTCATGCTTTCTTCAGGATGGGACCATAAAACTGATTTTTGTTAGGACAAGGAGCCGTACTAAGAGCAGATTGTTGTAAATACTATACTTATTTGATAAAAAAGTTCCCAGTGCCGTCGCATGGTGGCGCTACTATCGCTACCATAGTAACGGTTAAAACGACTAAAGAGTATTGCAAATTTTACCAAACAAATCACAACAATTTAGTTTGGTTGATTTCATCATATTACTATGTTACCTTTTCATCAAATTATGGTTTATTTTACCAAAGCAGATTGTTGTTAATACTATGCTTATTTGATAAAAAAGTTTCCAGTGCCATCGCATGGTGGCGCTACTATCGCTATCAGATTAACGATTAAAACGACTAAAGAGTATTGTAAATTTTACCAAACAAATCACAACAATTAAGTTTGCTTAATTTCATCATATTACTAAGTTTCTTTTACATCAAATTATAGTTTTTTTTTACCAGAGAAGATTGTTGTTACTACTAATACTCATTTGATAATAAAGTTTCCAGCGCCGTCGCATGGTGACGCTGCAATCGCTTCCAAAGTTACGGTTAAATTGACTAAAGAGTATTGTAAACTTTACTAAACAAATCACAACAATTTAGTTTGGTTAGCTTCATCCTATCACTAAGTTACTTTTACATCAAATTTTAAGTTTTTTATACCAGAGCAGATTATTGTTAATAAAAAGTTCCCAGTGCCGTCGCATGGTGGCGCTGCAAATGCTCCAATCGCTACCATAGTGACGATTAAAACGACTAAAGAGTATTGTATACATTTTACAATCACAACATTTTTTTTCTATGTTAGTTTTACAACAGATAACAGTGTTTTTTAACAGAGCAGTTGGTTGGTTGCTTGTTACTAATCCTCATTTAATTAGATAAAAAAAACCAGTGCCGTCGCATAGTTACTATGCAAAATAATTAAATTTTAAATGCCCAACCTAGACTATTTCAGCACTTTCTATGGCTTTCTTTTGAGTTCCAGTGGAAATCTTTCGACCCTTATCATCATGCTGAATATGTATGTATGTATGTAAAACTCTTTATTGTACATAAAACACATGAAAAAGATGAATACAGGAAAACACGAATGCACAAAGGCGAACTTATCCCTAAAGGGATCTCTTCCAGTTAACCTTTGAACGATTGACAGGACATAGGTATTAAGCAAGAGTAGACACACAGAAAAAGTAAAAAAACTGATCAAAACCTAAAATAATCCTAAATGCCTAAATTTTAAATTCTTAATGTAAGATATAATACATAACAGATAAATACGATAAACTAATACATATATACAGTCATAATAAATACATAATAAATAAAATGTATTACACAACATATACATATACATAAGTCATAAGAATATCAGTTACCTATGACGAGAAGACATGTCAAGACAAATCAAACAAGCCCAAACTCGACGGAGTTGCGTCATGCTATCTTCCTGCATTCCTGCTCAATTATCAGACCCTAAATATCATCTATGACCAGATAGTTCTTGTCGTGACAAGTCAAACGAGCCTAAACTCAACTTTTCATCAGGTTGTAGGACTTAATAAGTACTTAGGTATGCAATATTTCAGCTCAATTGAACGTCGGGAAGTGGGTCAAATTTAACTTAAGTAAATAAGATTTGATTAAGTTGATCAGGTAAGTACCTACACTACACACACACACACACACACACACACACACACACACACACTGGTTGGTTTACTTTGTTCTCCTTAAAATGGTATAGGTAATGATCATTTTTGTGCCTTGTCGCTTTCAGTCGTTACATGATTTCGTATGGTTTTTGAAACATGACTTTAAAGTGACAAGGTACAAAAGTGATCACTTATTTATGCTGGTGACTGTACACTCTATAATAACGACAACAATACTTCATTATTTCATTATTAAGCAAAAAACAGTACACCTGGTCTACCAAGGTAGGTATCTACTTTCTAAGTTTTTTTTTTTTTATATTAGAGGGGGAAAACGAGCAGACGGGTCACCTGATGGAAAGTAATCACCATCGCCCAGGGACACCTGCAAGACGTGGGGAATCACAGGTGCGTTACCGAAATGAATAAGAACTTAGGTTCTTTTTTTATTGCTTTACCTAGACTAATATACCTTATACCTATTAGTGGGTTGGTTTTTCGGAATGTATACTGTGCAAAATTACATATGTAATTTATCATGAGCTTTTCGGTGAAGAAAAACATCGTGAGGAAACCTGCACATTACCTACCTCCGAAGCAATTCAACGGTGTGTGTGAAATTCCCAATCCACACTGGGCCCGCCTGGGAAGTGGGAACTTACAGCCCAAGCCCACTCGGTTTGAGAGGAGGCCTGTGCCCAGCGTACCTATGGTATACGCTGGAGATGATGAGGCAATCCCGAATGAGTAACGGTGATGATGGTGACGACACGAATAAGGGAATTGCCTAATGCCTAAAATCTCACACGTAGACCTACCTGTATGGCATTTCCGAGCAAGTGTAGGTAGAAGTACCTAGTAATATATATACACCAATTGATCTAGTCCCAAACTAAGCAGCTTGTATTAGGGGCACTAGACAACGGATAAACATACATAAGTAGGTACTTAAATACATAGGAAACATACATTATGACCCAGGTTCAAACATTCGTACCTATTCGTATTCATCAATACGCTACTATCTGAAGTTAGGTTTTTACAATATTCAAATAAAAAGTAATAAAGCAATATTAATACAAAATATAAAAACATTATAGAAACCTTACCTAGGGTGCCGCCGGCAGCGAGGCCTAAGATATTTGATAAAAAAAAAAACGTCGCATTGTTACCTACTAGCACAAAAATTCAATAAAACTCACACATTAAATAGGTGGTAAGGTCAACCGGGGCTATGTCGTCTACGGGGCTAATGCGTCCATTCCAATTATCATAAGAAAAGCGTTCTTTAGAACTACTCACGTCCGCTCACGCACGCTTTGTCACTAAAAGTACAAAAAATGATCACTAAATTTAGTGGCCGAGCTCTTTTTTTTTAATTAATCCGTGATCTTTAATTTGTCATTTCGTTTCGACTCTTCTTGTGTGCCAACACGTGCATTTGTATCTAACAAATCTCAGTGTCTCTAAGTGAATCGATGTTTTTAAACCGTAAGTACTTTTGTTAATTCATTGGAATATGGAATACATGTTGTTTTGATTATTTTATCTAATTAACTTAAGATTTAAAGTTAATTATGCAATTTCAAATTTGTATTTTATGTTTTAGCTTCGGGGCTATTGCGTCAGTCCTGTTGGGGCTATTGCGTCTGTTGTGACGCAATAGCCCCTTTTCTCAGGTCCGAAACCTTTTATTTTAGGATAATATTATAGCTGTAAAACTTTCTGTACATGTCTAATAAAGGAATCTATATAAATAAAAATTAATCAACGAAATGTACGTACAGTTAGAATTTTATTTATATTTTTTATTTTTATATATTTAGATAATTATAATTATTTTGTTTATTTGTTGATTGTTTGTGGCGTGACGATATGTATGTATGTATGTATGTATGTATGTATGTATGTATGTTGATTCAATATAAAATTTTCGGGTAAGATATTAAAAAGATCAAAAATGAAAATGAAAATGAAAAATGAAAAGACATGTTTTTATTTCTAGACTTACGACCAAAAAATACTCGAACGGCTCTATATCTGAATCCCTAATAATCGAATGCCAAACGTAATTTTTGGTCGAATGATCGTTTGTCCTAAACTGAATTTATACTGAAACCATGAACTTTTCAGAAAAATCATAAAATAAACCTAACCTAACCCAACCTATTCTACAAAACCTTTGTAAAATAGTTTCAGAAATATTTTCAGTTTCAGCTGGAGAAATTTCAGGACAAACGATCATTCGGACAAACGATGTTAGAGGTATGTATGTATGTATGTAAAACTCTTTACATACATACAAAGGTAGGTATCAAAAGGTAGGTAAAGGTAGGTAGGTATCGCGACTGCCACTCTACTCGAACCTATAGGAGATAAAATTTTTTGGTACTCCTGGAATCCAGGAAGGGGCTAATGCGTCCATAAGAAACGTAGTCAATTAGACACTACAGCACCGAATATTTTTGTTCAACTGATTACCCTAGAGCTAAAGCTAAAGCTAGAATTTAGCGTACCACATCTATATATATAAAATTCAAAGTCCTGACTGACTGACTGACTGACTGACTTAACTATATATCAACGCACAGCCCAAACCACTGGACCTAGAAACTTGAAATTTGGCACATACATACATACCTATTAATACAATGTAGGCGTCCACTAAGGAAGGATTTTTGGAAATTCTCACGGGAATGGGAGAAAACGGGATTTATATATTTGAATCCAAGTGACCCTATCTCAGTGACTATAATAACTAGAGTTCAAATTTCATACACAAGTAGGTGATTACAAAACTAAGAAAGTTATTTCAGGATTTTGGAAATTCCCACAGGATAAGGAAAAAACGGGATTTATATATTCTGTTCAACCAAATCCTATGAACTATAATGACTACTCTTCAAATTTGACTTAGAAAGTAGGTGATTATAATAGTAAAAAATAATTATAAGGATTTTCGGAAATTCCCACGGGATAATGATAAAACGGGATTTATATTCAGTTCTACGGGATCGATTTTTCGTTTTACTTGTCGTAGAAAACTGAAACTTGGCCTTCAGGTGCTTTGGGGAGTATAAGGAAGCATTAAGAGACAATTGACTAAAATTCCCACGGGAACGAACGGGAAAAAAACTTGATTGAATGAGGAAGATTTACTGGTCGTAGAAAGCTGAAATTCGGCATGTGGTTGCTTGATGAGTGTAGAGGAGCATTAAGAGAGCATTTCCCGAAATTCTTACGGGAACGGGAAAAAAACAGGATTGAAATACTCCTGGTACACGCGAGCGAAGCCGCGGGCAGAAGCTAGTAATAATATACTTTTCCATGAGTGCTTTTATAAGGTTATCTCGATTAAAATCATTCCGACCAATCCGATCACATAATACTAGTGAAAGACGCTTTAGCCCCACCTGGGGCTATAGCGTCTAAAAATCCCAGCTTTTACAGAAACGTATGAATTTAGATAAAATATGCTAACTTGTATCATAAGTTATAGCTTTTAAGCATACATAATGTGTTTGTTATAATCTGATAAATATGCTGTTTAAAGTATTGTGACGCATTAGCTCCGGTTGACCTTAAATACACCTATTTAAAGTTTTATTGTTTTACGTAGGTATTTTCTTTGGCCTAGCCTAGCTTTAGCCCACGACGACTTTTCCTAGGTAGGTACTGTAGGGAAGTGTAGCTCAGAGTGTAGATAAAGTAAACTCATTATTCTTCAATTAAATAGATTGTAGGTATTCTGCTTCAAAAGTATTTCATTTAACAACCATGGGCTCAGCGTAGCCCCGAGATTCTACACAATAGGTATGACTGAGCGTCAAACGTATCCGTAACCATTCCATTAAATTAATACCTATTTTAAACACGTTCCGACACGCAATAATGGCTAACTCGCTACAGTATGTACCTACCTTATTTCTTATATTTTACACCTAAATGATCATTAAAAGATGTCATGCCATTGATTGATGGCAAATACCAGGCAATTATAAGATTTATAAGGCTAAATTTCGCTTATGTACCTACCTATGTAATGTAATGTATGTATGTGTAGGTATGTATGTAATAGTACTTTTAAACTTAAGTTTTAGCTCTTGGTGATACATGGTGAGGTTTAAGACTACCCCCGAGCGGTCGTCGGCGGCGCCGGCGCGTGAGAAGGTACTTCGTTCGTTGCCTAGCAACGGCGAGTCAAGGTCACACTACACGCCGCTTTTCGATTTAAAAATCGCGCGTTTGAAAAAATAATGAAAAATTAAATACACGTGATATCTTTACTACAACCCCCTCCCCCCTTGTGACATTTCGTGATTTTTGTCAAACCCCTCCCCCCCCCCCCCCTTTCAAGCCTCACGTGATTAATGGACGGCCCCCTATGCGTCTAAGATTCCTAGTCCTACCGTAGCGAACAAGAGCTCATGACCTTGAATGTCTAAAAACCATCGCTAGACAACCGGCTTTCAAATAAAAAAAACCGTATTCAAATCGATTCACCGGTTTAAGAGCTAGCTACGGTCACAGATTTGATAATAGTTACCTACGGTGCCTGCAGACAGACACACAGACACACTTGTACCTAACACCCCTCTTTTATGCGTTGGGGGTTAAAAAAAGAAAAAACAAAATGAAATACCTACCCAGGTACCTATGTACTCGCGATGACCTACCTATATTTTTGAAGTCTATAAAGTCCAAGTACTTACAGCAGGTAGGTAGGTATACCAATGTTATAGGGTCTATGTTTGTAATGGCTAAATTATAATATATTTTAATGTTAAACCTACAAGGTGTCATGACGACCTTGACATAATTACGCCGTACCAGACAAGTTTCACTACTTAATCCCGTCTTGATGCATATTTCTGCCACGGCATGCGCTGCGATCGTTTTCTATAATTTCTATATTATGTATACCTAATCCACCCAACCAACTTCCCGCTGCCGCCCGCTCGTCGGTCGCGCAGGGTGAGGGGGAGGGGATCGGCGGATCGGGCGCGCCTGATACATCGATACATCGATGTTTCAGAACAAACATCGATGTTCAAAAAACATCGCCCGAAAAACATCGATGTATCGAAACATCGATGTTTTTTTAATTTCTTTTATTATCTATCTATTCAATAGTTAAATTATATATTATCTATCATCTATAGCAATATTTTCTATTGAATAGGTAAGTCTTTAGAATAAGGAAGGTGTAGAGTAGAGTATAGGAAATAAAATTACCTTTAACACCTATTTTCTGCTCTGCTAAAAGTACCAAACATTTCTAATAGATGACAGGCAAAAGAAAAACATCATAATAATAAAAGCACTAAAAATTTCTAACAGATGGCAAGCAAAACATTGATGTAAAAACATCGCATAAAACAACATCGATACATCGATGTCTTGCAATGGTGAACATCGATAGCAAACATCGATGCATCGTTTGCATCCCTAAGCACGCCGCGCCGCGTGCGACGCGACGCGAGCCGAGCCGAGCGAGAGCGACCCCCCCGCCAGACAGAAGTGAAGTACAGAGTAGAACACACGTTCGTTGCGCCTGTCGTCGTGTGCAAATCCGGCTCGCTACTAAATTTCCAAATCCAAATTAAATTTCTTTTAAAATAATGGAAAGTGATTCAGAAGACGACTTAGGGGTGAGTTATTTGGCTGAGTGGGGGCTATCTGAACCCACTATAAAGAAATTTGAAGGTAAGTTTGTACAACATGAATATATTCTTTGAAATATGTATTTATTTAGTGAAAAGCGTTTCGCATTTCTGTTTAAAATATTGAATGCATCAGTGGCAGTGGTTGTATTGTGAGGTAGGACACGATGGTCGGCGGTTGAGCTGTTACCTACCTACATCGATAAAGAAGCGGTTTTCGTCCAGGAAACTGCTTTTCGTTTGTTTTATTGTATAGAAAAGACCTACTTTATCACTTTGGTAAAATTAACAGTAATACTTAGGCAGGTATTTACTAAAGCAATTTGGTAAATTTTACAGTAAAATTTATTCGTAAACTAGCTTTTGCCAGCTAAGTTGTAAGTGTTTTTTCCCGTTCCCATAGCTGGGCACCGTTAAGCAAATAGTTAATCGTTAGTTTAGTTTTGTTTTTATTTCACTCTGCCACGCGCCGCCTGAAACTGGTTTGAACCTGTTTTTCGCGCCGCGCCGCGGTGCCGTGCGGTAAATAGTAGGTATAGGATTAACGATTAACGGACTTCTGCATATTAACGGAAGTTAACGTGTCCGTTAACATTTTTAAAAGTTAATCCTTTAGTCAAAATGTTAACTGTTAATGTTAATTAACGAGGTAATGCCTAGCTATGCCAATATCTATTTTGAAAAACGAAACCTACAAACCTAGCTTTTGCTTTTGTGTTGACTGACGAAGTACCTAGGTGTCAAACATAGGTTGAACACGCACGTCTACTAAACTAACATGTACCTAGTAAATTAATCTCCTATTTTTGTATTTTAGAAAATCGGATACCCTTCAAATTGATGAGCGACATACAAGAGCCAGAGCTTAAAGAGCTCATTCCCGACCTAAAAGAAAGGATATTATTTAAAAGAGGTCTCAACAAGTTGCAAAAAATTATTACTGTAAGTACCTACCTACTATTATTTCCTGCCTGTTACCTCTACAGAAGTTCTTAAACTTCGCTCTCAGTAGTTAGGTAGGTATAGAGGGTTAAATGCAATTTATTATAAACTAGCTGTTGCTCTTGGCTTTGCCCTGTTGCAGCTTTATTTTTCAAAATTTCCTTCATACAAGCCTTGTGCTGGCAATAGGTTATTTTACTAAAAAAATATAATTAGTCCGTCAGATTATCCAAAAAATATAGGACCCTTTTTTTTCTTAATTAAACAAAAAATTATAATGAAGCCTGTTAAAGTTCCGCGTGACGTCACACCGTCAGTAGGTACAATTTTATTTATATGTATAAAAGAAGATGCCTAGATATAATTCTTGGTTTCTCTCTAACCCTAAAAGAGAATATCACATGATTCACAAAATAAATATATTTGTACTTTATTGAGTAAACAGAAACTACATTCATACATATCAAAAATATCTAAAAGAAAGAAAGAAAAAATACCTACTATTTACAAAACTTATACTAAATAAAAAATTAAATATAGTGCACATTGTAATATTAACAAAATTATTACAGGACACAGCGTCTGAGGACACTCTTAGCTGTTCCAGCGATTCATTCAAAAGCGGAAGCAGTTTGAGCAGTCATGATGGGACAGAACCGGCTGCAAAAAACCCCACTCATGTAAGTACTTCATTGAATCGGGCCCCTATTTCACCAACTCGACAATTATCAGAATTATGACAATTCGAAATGCAATGCGTGTTCAATATGAAGTCAACCGGCGTAGATTCTCATCGAGTTTGTAATGTAAAAAGAATTGTCACTTGTCACTGACAATTGTTGTGTTGATGAAATAGGATTCAGGTGTGTGTGACTTGTATTATCTGTCTGGACCGGCGATTGTCAAATTATATTATCGTTAGATCATTACCCTTTATTTCGCAAAGTTGTTTATAAACATAAACAACATAACTTTTGACATACATGTTGTATTCTTTTACTTAATTGCAAATTTTCAAAGGTTTTTAAACAGAGCTAAACAGTGATTGGAAACAGAGGCTGGAACTCAGTATTTCTTTTTAAATTGCGAAATGAGGGGTTAGTATAAGGCCGTTTGTCCACCGCCGCCGTCACCGTCACGTCACCGAGAACGAGATGACGGCGCCGAAGTAGCGGTACATACATTTACTTAAGCCGCGTGTCGCTGCGGTGGACACGCGGCTTAAGTAAATGTATGTACCGCTACTTCGGCGCCGTCATCTCGTTCTCGGTGACGTGACGGTGACGGCGGCGGTGGACAAACGGCCTTAGGCTATAAAACTGCTCAAAATGGTTGTCTGCATGCTTATTCTGATTTCGTTGTAAAAAATGATGTTTTCTTTTGTTTAGAATGATGATTTAGAAATTATCTTAAAAAGTAATAGTGCCGGAGAACTATGTCTAGCTTCTTTAAAGAAGAATGGAAAACTAGACACGACGGCACGGAACTACTTAGTTAAATCAGTAGTGGAATATTGCATTAAGCAATATGGCGTTATGAAAAGAGATCTATTTGAAGATATTTCCTCACAAATTGTGTCCTTAGTCCCAACTGAAGTTAAGGTACTTACCTATTAAAATTGTAACTGAAGTTTTTGAAGTGGATACTTTTTGCTATAGTTTGGCAGATAAATCACTGCAGCCAGATGACACTTTTCAGTGTTGTCAGTTTTTGGCGAATATTAAATAGTGATGTGACTTAGTGAGTGAATGAAAGAATGAACGATATAATGAAATTCATTTTCGTCATTTATGTTGAAATAGTGAATTTTCAAAGCGAATTTTAATAAAATTATTTGTTCAATAAGGTTTTTTGTATGTTTTCTAGTTAGTAGTAGTGTAAGAGCGCGATTTGGAAGCATGACAAATCAGTTACCAGTTTTCAACTCATTCCCCATTTTGCCATAAATGAAACAACTATGATCTCATTAATATTTTTTTCTATCTCTGTACTTTACTTAAAAAGTTGCAGTTCGGAGTGGAAATGCAAAAGTCATTTTTGTTCATTAATATGAACCTTGAACCCATCAAAAGTATCGCGTTTAATTTAAAATATACTAAACTAAGAATGTGACATTCATAAAATATTTCGTTCGTTCAATAATCAAATCATTCATTACGTGACCTTAGTCGAGCACTAGTGAAATAAATGTGGTATCATTATTTCGTAAAATGACATTTGGAAGTGTCATCTGGCTGCAGTGGTTTAGCTGCCAGACTATAAGAAGGAGATGTTAAGAAATTGTATGTCAGTTCCGGTATAATTTTTTAAAATCTTTTTTTATTGAATTACAGTTAAATTTCTGACTATAGATTACTTATAACGTTTTTAACTTTTTAATAGTTTACAGTTTGTAATGATTTAAAACCTCGGAAGTAAGCGCAGTTAGTGCCGTCATTGATTATTTCTTCTGTGATTGATCGCCCTGGTGCGAATTTGTTGCCAGTTAAATGTGGCATAAGAAAGTATTCACTTAACTTAGTGAAGTAGATCAGTAGGTTACAGGTGTAGATGTAGTAGTTAGTAGTAGCTAGTATATATTTTTATGTAGACTATTAAAAAAAACTTACTTTATACTAACATGTCAATGTCATATAAGTCATTTAATTTGACACAGTACCTACGTAGTACTATTAGTTATTCTGTGACAGTGTGGAGTTTCATACTAAGAATACTGAGCGGGTCGAGTTGAGCGGGTGCCGTGCCGGCGCGGAGCGGTAATGTGTGCGTCAACCTATAACTGGGTGCGTTTCACTCTCTATAAAGACAATTGATATATTATTGACTCGCACTTGGCCGGTTTTTTTTAGATAACATTAGAGTAAACATTACATTTAGAGTAACCATTATTCCCGAATAAAATCCAGTGTTATACTTGGGACTTTAAGGTACTTAAAATTATGTAAACAATCTTGACATGTCATTTTAAAGAAATGTACACTTTAAAAATACTTTACAATTTATGTAGTTATAGCTTTTGCCCGCGACTTCGTAAGCGTAGACAATATAACTCAAGTAATACAAATACTGGTTTTTAGTAAAAAGCTACATTGTGTCTGATTGAAATACTACTTTTATCCCAAGAAAGTGTAAAGTTCCCGTGGGATAGAAAACAAAACAATAAGACTTACTGATATTGTATATTACTGCAAATTTATTATTATTTTAATAGAAATACATTTGCAGTGATATGAAATATCAGTACTTAGTCTTTTGCTTTAAACGCCTCGGGCTATCTGTCAGCGCCATCTACATTCACGAATTGAACTACATATCATCCTTGGTAGGTATATAAATATATATATTGCAATACAAGATATTTACTGTATTCATGTTTTACGTACCTAGTGTTTGCAGTTGGGTGAGTAGATAGATGCTGTAGTTAGTTGTATTAGCAGCGAATTACGATGGCGTGTCCCACCGGAAGCATTGTTACTTTACATCACATGGTTTTTAGTTCAGTCGCTCGCTGAGGACATAAGGTGCAGATTTTGGTAGATATCAGATGCATTCACTTGGTACAATTGTATCCTAGTATGGTCAAATGCAAAAATAAGTATCTATGCGAACTTCTCAAAAATATGTCCCACGATAGTATTGTTTTGGAATAAGAGCGTGTGGTACATATTTTTGAAGCGTTGCATTGATACACATATTTTTGCACTTAACTGTACAATACCTATAGCTAATAAAAAATATATTTTCCTAGGAGACCTACTATATTCGGAGCCAAAAGTTTGGCAGCAATAAATATATACCTGCAAGAGGAAAACTAGTGGATAAATATAACAATCATAAACGACTGCTACGGAAGAGTGGTGTGATCGCCAAAAGTAGAAAGGACGTACCGCCCGAGCCCGACACGGTGTTGCAAACAGGAGATGAAGGTCAAGGTGGTATATATTTGAACATTATGTTGTTAAAATTATTTATCTACTTACACAAACATACCTATCAGCAGATCCAGAAAAACCCTTAACACATCCGAAGGCTAGTTGCTGATTAGCTTCACAGTAAGAAAGTACTCGGTACACAATTTTAAAGCGCGGTTCACCGAACACGCCTAAAAATAAATTGGTTGTGACAAACTGACAGACAGACGGACATGATGAAACTATTAGAGTTGCGTTTTTGCAATTTGGTTACGGCACCCTTAAAATGACCACTAGCTTTAGGATGAGCAAAGGGTTCTGGTCGAAGCTTTTAGTAGTTATAGGCCGCGGCACAAAAGTCTAGCGATGACAGTTAATATCTGCGCATCGGTTCAGTCGCCAGCCAATCGCCTTGATTAAATGTATACTTTTATAAACATATATACACTATAATATTACACTACACTTCTTACACATATATAACTAACGTTACGCTAATCTAACTAATATTATAAATGCGAAAGTATGGATGGATGGATGGATGGATGTTTGTTTGTTACTCAATCACGCCAGAGCGGCCCAACGGATCTGGATGAAATTCGGCACATAGATAGAGAAAAGTCTGGAATAGCACATAGGCTACTTTTTATCCCGGAAAATTGCTTAGTTCCCGCGGGATAGCGATAAACGAATTCTTTGCAGACGAAGTCGCTGGCAACAGCTAGTACGCTATAAATAACTAACCTTGATTTATTGTTTACCAGTATCTAACGAAGAATATGAAGAAATAAAAGTTTGGCTGAAATACAACAAGGAGCCAGTGCCCGAAGTACTCGAGAACTGGAGGAAAACCTCCAAATTGCGCCTTAAGGAGATACAGTCAGAAAAATATTCACACGTACGTGACATCGTGAACGATTGGCCCTCATATAAATTGAGTTTCGGATATAAGTTGGTAAGTTGTGACCCTTTTTTTACAAGCTTTTCATTAGCTTTCCATAAGTATGTGAATACATCTTAGTGATTGCTGTTGATAGTGGACTTTGCATACCTATGGCGATACGCGCTACTCTATTTACTGGGAACCGATTTTTGGATTTCCCCCCTAAAGTGCCCCCTCCCACTCGTAGATATCTCACCGCGTGACATTTTTTGAATTTGACATTGATCTAACGGTAGCGTAAGCAAGTCATGGTCTTGAACGAGTAGCGCCGTCTAACGTGCGATAGAGGAACTAACACGACACTGACACTGACAGCGACTGAGCGACACTACGTTTCGTTTTAGGTTTAACTCAGTTGATTTACATAAATATTCAAAGTTTTAGTATGAGAAACAAAAACCGGTATTAAGGTCGACACTATACTTATCTGCGTAAAATTGGACGTAACTGAAAGATTGTCTATGACTAACACTGCGAACAACTGCGAGATATCTGCATGTTGGTACATAGGGTGTGACATTAAAAACTACGACATTTGATAAACAGTGACAAAAAAGTCACCAGTGACATAATATGTCACCGGTGAGTTAAGAGATCATCGGTGAGATTCAAAAATCGGTTCCCTGTTGTTAAGTATATTAGTTATATAGTTGAATTTCTAATTATTCTATATTTGGTTTTGGCAGACCATAGCCGTTGCACCTAGGCCGAAAGTTGATTAGAAACAAGATACCTAAGCATTTTGCAAATTAATTCAAATACTTATACTTAAACGTATTTTTTTTTTTTAGATCGAATTGGATTTTGAATCCAAATTTAAAGGATCAGAGCTCCTATTATTCAAAAAATGGCCGAATTTTTTAGACAAAGCGCTTAATCTTTTCAAATCGGTAAAAGCTGCTTCTGACTACATACAATTGATTGAAGAAAATCCAAGTGAAGGTTTGTTATTATACTGATCAAAACTTTCATGAATTTCACACAAAACCCGAAACAATTAAAATAGCCATATGAAAATTCGGGCAAACGATACATTTGCAGATAATTAAGCCGACGCGTATTCATCACAACTAAATATTTTTTTTATATTTCAGATGTTAGAGACTTCTGCTATTGCGCGGCTATTGGCTATAAAATAGTGCCTACAGTGAGAGTACAGTGCCAAGATATAGATGGTAAAAGAAAAACCATTAAACCGAGTATAAAAGAAGCTATGAACAGTTTCATTCTTCATGCAAAGGTATATAATTTCACTCTTAAAATTATTTTGAGATGACTACTTTCCATACACACGGCGATAACGATTCCACCACCTAAACGTTAACTCATTTCGACCAATTTTAGATATACTGTCATCAGACCAAAATCTAGGTGTGTACGTTTAGTTTTTCAAATATTTATTAATCATCAGTAAACAAATTACGGCTGAAATTTGTTTTGTATGAAAACACTAGAACAGGAATAATATAATCAAATCTATTAATGATATTGAAAAAAGCGGAACCTACAACCAACCTTTTGTGTCGACTGACAATGTGTGAGAAATTGGAAGGTGGAAATCGTAATCACAGTTTGTATAAAAAATTGAAAATACTAATTTTTGCCATTGCTTAACGATCCTCTTCAATATTTATTATTTTTATTAAAAGTGGTACAGTCAACAGCAAAAGAAACTGATGAATAAAATTAGCCTCCCAAAATAATATAAACATTAAATAAGTCAAATGTTACTGACTATTTGTAGTTTATTAGAAGTAAATGAACACACAATGTGTCATAAGTAAGTGATCACATTTATTTCGATCCTTGAGGACTAAGTGACATGCCATTCAAACAGTTAGTCATTGTAGTGTTTCAAATTGAAGTGATTATCTATAAAATACGGATTTATGGGACACCTCGGAGTACAACCCAGATATTCGGTATATATCGGTTATATGTTAAGACAAACATGCAAAGCGACTATAAAACCTTTCATGTCCGTTTGAAATGTTGATTTTGATCACTTACTTTTGTCGTTGACTGTACATCGAATGATCATTAATATGAATTACGTTCCGAACCCCTTTCAATAAATATATATAATTGCGATACCAAACCAATAAAAGTCAACAGTCAGTGTCAACGCTGACTAGAAATTATAATAAATACGGATAAAAGTAAATAATTCATTCTGATTTCCAGAACCAAAGCGAAGTCCTCACCCAGCTGGACTACCGGCGAAAAGCCCAAATGGCTAAGGGTCTACGGTGCCAACCCATTATTGTTGCTGTCGGACCAACCATCGATGCCCTAAAGGACTTTTATGTTGCGTATGACGACATCCTTTACAAATTAGACACGCTCCTGAAAGCGCTGGACGTATGCTTTAAAACATTCTATTGTGTGGACGCTGAGTATCCTGCAGAAGCTGTTCACATTTGGCTATTTCTGCAAAAATATTTTTATGAAATTGACACGAAATCGGACAAAAAGCTTGCAGGTGTCTCATGTTTTATCTCCGAGTTGGCATAGGTAATTTGTTAAGCATATAAATACATTGCCTGGACGCTGAGTATCCTGCAAAATCCGTCCAAATTTGGCTATTTCTCCAAAAATATTTTTATAAAATTGTCAAAATATCGGACTTCATTATATCGGCTTGTGTCTCTTATTTTATCGCCTTTGTTCAGTTACTTGTTACTCCGTGTTTTGTGTACAATAAAGAGATATACATACATACATCCATACATAAGTAATTTGTTAAGTATATACATTTTATCAAAATGTTTGTTTGTTTCAAATGTCTCGCTTCAGTTGAAGATTACAAAGATTTTTGTGAACATTTAAAAGACCATAGCTTAAGTTCAAACGCAACATATCGCTGCAAACAGTATCAATGTGACCGTGAATATCAAAATGTAAGGTCTTTTAGACGCCACTTAATTTCCCAACATTTGAACACACGAACAATTTTTAATCAGAATCTCCTTAAAAATGATTGCGCATTAAGTGAAAATATACAAGATACGCCTAGTTTGTTAGATTGTTGTGAATCCTTTGAATATCATCCTCTAAATAATGTTTGTCGTGAGAACGCTTTGGATACTGCCCATAGTATGTTAGAAAAATCTGCTACTACTTTAGCGCTTTCATTATACAGTGATGGTGGGGTTAACCGGAAAACTGCTCTTAAAATATTAGAAAATGTTCAACTTCATATTACACAAGTTATTGGTGACATTTTTAAACATGTAATGCCTATTTGTAATGAGTTTGATCAAAGTGAAATAGATAATATACATAAATTGATATCAAATCCTTTTGTTAATATGCAAACAGAATATCAAATTATAAAATACTTAACAGATATCAATTGCTACATTGCTCCTGAAAAGTACATAATTAACGAAAATGTTGTGGAAAACACAGTCAACACTTCAGTAATGCTTGCGCCTAAATGCTGTACGGGCGCCAAATTACCGCTTCGTTCAGTATTTAAGAAAATTTTTGAATTACCTAATTTTTACAAATTTGTTTCAAATACACTAACACCTAACGAGGTTGATTTTCCGAATTTTGCTCAAAGTTTAATTTTTCAAAAAAAAATTGCAAGGAAAGAGGGCCAACTCTGTTGTCCGTTTTTTATATATTTCGATGATTTCGAATGTAATAATCCCTTAGGTAGCCACGCCGGTGTGCATTCAATATCGGCTGTATATTATCAATTCCCTACTATGCCACAGGAATATCTTTCATTGCTGGAAAATGTGTTTGTCGCAATGTTGTACAACTCTTCTTTTAAGATTTATGGCAATCAGTCAGCATTCTACGAACTCATCAAAGAATTAACATATTTAGAGGAAGAAGGTATAGAGTTAAATACCCCTAAAAATGGTAATGTAAAAATACATTTTATACTTGGAATGATATTAGGGGACAATCTCGGACTGAACACAATTCTCGGATTTTCGAAATCTTTCAGCAGCAATTACTATTGTAGGATATGTAGAAGTCACAAAAATGTAATGCAGTATCAAACCAAAGCAGATCATGCACTGTTAAGAAATCGGGAAAATTATAATAGTGACCTCGAGCAGGATAATGTTAGAGAAACAGGAATAAATGAATATTGCTGTTTTAATAATATTCCTAGCTTTCACGTAGTAGATAACTGTAGTGTAGATATAATGCACGATATTTTTGAGGGGGTTTGTCATTACGACTTGGCCCACATTATTTTGTATTACACCGGAACATTACGCTGTTTTAATCTAGTGACTCTAAATAATCGCTTAAAACTATTTGACTATTCAGTTACAGAACTTAATGACAAGTCTGTTTGCATCAAACAAGAACATTTGGTTCGCAGTAAATTCAAAATGTCCGCTTCCGAAATGTTGACGTTTGTGCACTTGTTTCCTCTACTAGTTGGAGATTTAGTTCCTGTAGACGATCCCGTGTGGCAATTGTTAATAATTTTATTGAAAATTGTTCAGATTATATTATGTAGCGTAATACATGCCCCGACAGTAAAAATGTTAGAATCTTTAATCACGGAACATCATGAAAACTACATTAAACTTTTTCATGATACATTAAAACCGAAGCACCATTTAATGTTGCATTACCCATATATTATTGAGCAAGTGGGCCCCTTAAAGCAATTATGGTGTATGCGATATGAAGCTAAACACAAAACAATGAAAAACACAGCTCATATCATCACTTCCAGAAAAAACATTTCCCAAACTTTGTTAATAAAAGAACAATTAGCATTCGCAAACAGAATTTATCTTAAAAAGGGATTGGAGGATAGGTTGGAACTAGGCAAAGTTACTTTACGGGAGTTGCATATGGATATTTCGCACATTAACAATTGTCATAAGGACGATGTTGATTTATCTTGTGATTTTGAATGGATACGTTTCAAGGGCACAAAATTTAACCCAGGAATGGTAATAGTTACTACGAACGAAAACGATTATTATTTTTTTAAATTACAAAATATTTTTCGTTCTAAATCGTTTTTGAGTTTATATTTCTTGTGTAAATCATTAAATTGCTCTGGTTTTAATGATCATTTTCAAGCTTATTCAATTGAAGGAGAAAACGACTCATGGGAGCTCTTAAAACCAGAAAATTTAATTATTTCTCCAACTAATCTTCATGTTGTTGCCACAGGTGAAACCTACTGTAGATTTAGTTACTATTGAAAATTTATGTAATTTTTTATGTGCTTATGACTTGCTTGCTTATGCTTTGACGTTGGTTTCAAGATGAGTTTGAAGTCATGGCTGTCCGGACAAACGGTGTTATGATAACTTTTCCACCCCTTAAACGTATACCGATTTTTACCAATTTTCGATATGTTCTCAGAGAACACAAATTATAGGCCTTGTGTTGTGTTTTCTGATAAGATAATAAAGAGATAAAGATAAAGATAATTTATTCATAAATGTTTTACAAAATTATAACTAAGAACAAAGTTTCCTTATAAATCTAAGTTAACAAGTCATGCCTGCACTAGGAAACCCTGTGTTTCAGGCTGTAAGAGCTAAACAAAATGGATATTAAACAATTAAACAATCACCAGGGAAAAATAAGTATACATCATTGACAAAACTATAAAGAAATTATTAAATTAAAACTATGATCTTAAAAATTAAAATCCAATAAAAATAACGGTAAAATAATATACAAAATTGATAACAATCGGTAGTCAGAAGCAGCTTTTACTGATTTGAAAAGATTAAGCGCTTTGTCTAAAAAATTCGGCCATTTTTTGAATAATAGGAGCTCTGATCCTTTAAATTTGGATTCAAAATCCGATTCGATCTGAAAAAAAAAAAAAAATACGATTAAGTATAAGTATTTGAATTAATGTGCAAAATGCTTAGGTATCTTGTTTCTAATCAACTTTCGGCCTAGGTGCAACGGCTATGGTCTGCCAAAACCAAATATAGAATTATTAGAAATTCAACTATATAACTAATATACTTAACAACAGGGAACCGATTTTTGAATCTCACCGATGACCTCTTAACTCGCCCTATCCTAGTCACTATATATATCTTCTTTTACACCAGCACGTTCCCTCATCACACTATTCCTTATTCTATCTTTCAATGATACACCTTCCATACTTCTTAACGCTTTCATTTCTACTGCATTTATTCTACTTTCATGCTTCTTTTGCCATAACTTACCTTCAAATTTCTTTATAGTGGGTTCAGATAGCCCCCACTCAGCCAAATAACTCACCCCTAAGTCATCTTCTGAATCACTTTCCATTATTTTAAGCAGGCTGTAAGAGCTAAACAAAATGGATATTAAATAATTAAACAATCACCAGGGAAAAATAAGTATACATCATTGACAAAAATATAAAGAAATTATTAAATTAAAACTATGATCTTAAAAATTAAAATCCAATAAAAATAACGGTAAAATAATATACAAAATCGGTAACAATCGGTCAACGTTTAGGGGGTGGAAAACGTTATCGCCGTTAGTATGAAAAATCTTATTCTCGCCATGGCTTTAAACTCCTCTTAAGGATAACCCGTAGTTATAATCTGATTAAAGATATACCCCCTTATTCATAAACGCTCTATAGGCTTCTACTAACTTAGCAATCGTTGGTCCTTACCTGTGAAAGGTAAATGTCAATTTATATCAATTTTATTACTAAATTAATTTATAATTAAGGTTCAATAACACCACCTTGTTACTTAGGTGGAGTTACCTAGGAACCTTAATAAATTATTAATTAAAATAATAATAAAATTGATATATTGTATGTATATGTACATAATAATAATAATAATAATAATAATAATAATTTATTTATTGTCAGAACTGTGTACGTATTTATAATGCTAATTAAAAAAGTTGATAACAATTCTGACATCTTAATTATGTACAAACTTTTTGATTTTTTACCATCTATATCTTGGCACTGTACTCTCACTGTCGGAACTCTTTTAAAGCCAATAGCCGCGCAATAGCAGAAGTCTCTAAAGGTCGATTTAGACGAGGACTATTTTCAGGCGCCTAAATTTCGGCGCCTGGAAAAGGCACCGTGTAAACACTTTCGGCGCCACTTTTTCGCGGTATGGTGCCGAAAAAATGGCGCCGAAAGTGTTTATACGGTGCCTTTTTCAGGCGCCGAAATTTAGGCGGCTGAAAATAGTCCTCGTCTAAATCAACCTTTACATCTGAAATATAAAAAAAATATTTAGTTGTGATGTATAACTAAATCTAAAACTAACAGATTTACTTAAATTTAAAACGCAACCTCAAAGGCACCTCCTACTTTAGCAATTTTCAAAAAGTTTGTACATAATTAAGATGTCAGAATTGAGTAGTAGGTTGAGTATACACTCTCTTATTGCGTCCCCATTGTGTGGCCCATCACACTAACAATTATCAAGCATGTTTAATATTAGTATTTGTTATTCGAAATATTATAAACGGGATGTGAACCGCGATTACCTTTATTGAGCTCCCGATATTTCGATACAGTTGCATGTATCATGATCACGAGTAGTGATATCGGGAGCTCAATAAAGGTAATCGCGGTTCACATCCCGTTTATAATATTTCGAATGAACTTAACCGTGAATCATTAAAAACTCTTATAGTATTTGTTAATTTGGCATATCTTGAGAGTTATCCTGTGTTATTTACAATAAACAATACTAAGCACACTGTAGCAAATCTGTTTTTAATTTGACTTTCAACCACAATTTTGATTAAGCCCTTTTTATGTCATTTTTGAAGTGTTTGTATAAGTATATTCAATTTTAAAGATAAGTGTACTAAGTTTTTATGTATCGTTCTTAGGTCATGTTTTTTTATTTGAAATACTTTTAGGGTGTCGCTATGAGTATGGGTCCCCATTGTGTGGCCCATCCATCACACTAACAATTATCAAGCATGTTTAATATTAGTATTTGTTATTCGAAATATTATAAACGGGATGTGAACCGCGATTACCTTTATTGAGCTCCCGATATTTCGATACAGTTGCATGTATCATGATCACTACTCGTGACCATGATACATGCAACTGTATCGAAATATCGGGAGCTCAATAAAGGTAATCGCGGTTCACATCCCGTTTATAATATTTCGAATGAACTTAACCGTGAATCATTAAAAACTTATAGTATTTGTTAATTTGGCATATCTTGAGAGTTATCCTGTGTTATTTACAATAAAAAATACTAAGCACACTGTAGCAAATCTGTTTTTAATTTGACTTTGAACCACAATTTTGATTAAGCCCTTTTTATGTCATTTTTGAAGTGTTTGTATAAGTATATTCAATTTTAAAGATAAGTGTACTAAGTTTTTATGTATCGTTCTTAGGTCATGTTTTTTTATTTGAAATACTTTTAGGGTGTCGCTATGAGTATGGGTACCAAGAAATCTCCAAACTAGAATAGCCATATAGGATAACTGAAATGTTATCTCTTTTGTAGCTATTCTAGCTTGTAATTTTCGGCGGGCTACACCCTAAAATTATTTTGAAAAAAAAAAACTGATTTGGTAATATCTACTTAATAAGCTTTGTATATTTTACTAGTGTTAGTTTGGTAAAAATAACCAAACTAACATCAGTAAAATGTACACTAATGATTTGGTAGGTGTTACCATACTAAGACCGGCTAATATCTACCAAATCATTAGTGTACATTTTACCAGTGTTAGTTTGGTAAAAATAACCAAACTAACATCAGTAAAATGTACACTAATGATTTGGTAGGTGTTACCATACTAAGACCGGCTAATATCTACCAAATCATTAGTGTACATTTTACCAGTGTTAGTTTGGTAAAAATAACCAAACTAACATCAGTAAAATGTACACTAATGATTTGGTAGGTGTTACCATACTAAGACCGGCTAATATCTACCAAATCATTAGTGTACATTTTACCAGTGTTAGTTTGGTAAAAATAACCAAACTAACATCAGTAAAATGTACACTAATGATTTGGTAGATGTTACCATACTAAGACCGGCTAATATCTACCAAATCATTAGTGTACATTTTACCAGTGTTAGTTTGGTAAAAATAACCAAACTAACATCAGTAAAATGTACACTAATGATTTGGTAGGTGTTACCATACTAAGACCGGTACAATTTACAAGACAAACACTGATAAAATGTTGGTAGATTTTACCAGTAAAAGTTTGATAATAACTACAATATACATTATGGTACATAATACCAAACTATCTACGATAAAATCTACTATACAGTTCTGGACAAATCTGGTGGATAATACCAAAGTACATTTGGTAGTAAATACAAAATACACATGGTAAGTAATACTTTTTATATTTGGTAAGATCTACAAAACTCGTTTGGCAGATTGAACTAAATTTACTTTGATAAAAACTACATGAAAAATATAATAGATAATACCAAACTAAATTTGGTGAAAATTACTTCTAACAATCTGGTAAAAAATATCAGATTATATTTAGTAAAATATACAAGATACATATGGTAGGTAATACCAAACTATATTTAGTAAAAAATACAAAACACACATGGTACATGATACATAACTTAATTTGGTAAAATGTATTATGCTCGTCTAGTAGATTCTACTAACCTTAACTTTGATGTGAACAACAGCATAAATCTGGTAAATAATTACTAAACTAATACTGATAATCTAGTAGATTATACTAACCTAACTTTGATGAAAACAACAACATAAATTTGGTAATTCAACAATATAAAACTAGTAAATAATTCCCAAACGAAAACTTATAATCTAGTAGATTATACTAACCTAACTTTGATGTGAACAACAGCATAAATTTGGCGATTCAATTTAACAATATAAATCTGGTAAATAATTACACTACAAGATAAGTTTGGTTAATTCTACCAAATATTTTACCAAAGTAGACAGTTGATTTCGGTCCTATCACGAATTGTTGTTGATTTTACCAAACAAAAATTGTTAGTGTTTTACCAAATTAATATGGTACTTGTTTACTAAAGTTTTTAGTTGTTTGTACCAAACTTAGTGATTAAAACTCGATTAAAACTACAAGATAAGTTTGGTTAATTCTACCAAATATTTTACCAAAGTAGACAGTTGATTTCGGTCCTATCACGAATTGTTGTTGATTTTACCAAACAAAAATTGTTAGTGTTTTACCAAATTAATATGGTACTTTTTTACTAAAGTTTTTAGTTGTTTGTACCAAACTTAGTGATTAAAACTCTACTAAAGTACTTTGGTAAAAACAACATTCTACTTAAAAACTTTAGTAAAAAACTACCATATTAATTTGGTAAAACACCAACAATTTTTGTTTGGTAAAATTAACAACAATTCGTGATAGGACCGAATTCAACTGTCGACTTTGGTACAATATACGAGGAATCTGGTAAATCCAACCTATCTTTTTTTTCAGTGTATGGACTAGTGATACACTTTCAGTATGACGTCTTACGACGTGACCTGAGTCTGTAGCGGGCAGTGAAACAGCGTTTACAAACTACTGTTGTTTAAAGACGATAGCGTATCATGAGAGACAACGCCTCCAGGGGCTATAGAAACTGATGCAAGAGCCACATAGTCTACACAAGCCGAACAAGAGACGTTTGCGGTGGTTCTTATCGAACCTCCTTGATGAATCTTATGCCTCGTGAGTTTCTGTCTCTTGTCAGCAAGTGTCTTGAACCAGGCTTCATCTGTCTTACTCTCCACGTCAACACAGCAACGCAAACCACGCTATCATTAACATGGCGCCAGTTAATGACTTTTCTTGACAACCCCAGCGAACAGGTGCCGTCTGATGGCCCAATCGCAGATACCGTGGTGCTAAGTACATCTTGCACTGATTCGAGTCAACCCTGAAGATGACTGTAATACAAGAAATACATTGAGATTTAGAAAATAGAAAAGCGCTTCATTTCTTATTGTGGCAACGTTTGTCGCATTAACAGGTGTCTCACAGATGGTATTCGTTAATCAACGTCATTTTACTTAGGTATGTCTCTTTCTCCAGACCTGAGAAAAATTGTTTGTTATTTATATTGGCGCCAAAGATATAGGTTTTGCAAAACATGTCGCGCGCTCAGATAAATATGATTGAGATGTTGTTTTAGTAACGAATCGGTGAACTATGCCAAATATGACAACAACTGTGACGTCAGGCTCAGGAGCATGAAGAAGCATGCGCAGTAAATACTTTGTTATTTCGCACTTTAGTTATTACTGCAATTCAGGAATCAAAATTTTGCAATGTTTTTATAAATCAAATTAAACTTAGCTCAGTTAAATTATTAAGGGCCGATTTTTCAATCCTCAGATAAGGACTTAACTTAGGTACAGATACCCATAGAGTTGTTCGTCGTTGAATTATTTTAAGACAAGTAGTGTGTACGTTTGAGACACATTTTCGTGGTATTTGCGTCTGCGTCAACTCTTGAGCTCACATTCCGAGTCTATTGCAGTAATAAACTTATATCAAACAATCTTATAACGAAACTCAGTGGTTTACGGCGTAGTCCCTGTAATTTACCCTTAATGTTAGGCGCGAATAATTGGCATGCGGTTAAAACGGAATGTTTTTTGCGCGAGGTTGTCGACCGTTTCTCGGAACGGCGGATTACATCGGCAAATATCCGTTGATCTATAATCGTCGAATACAGGACTTTGTAGTGCTTCGCGAGGGGCTTAACAGACAGTCTGGTGGGTTTCCGAGGTACATGGCTATACCGGGAAGGTCTTGCACAAGTCGATTGTAGTGTTGAAAGAGGCACAATGAAATTTTGCTTCGGCTCGTGTAGTACATATATGTGGACATTTTCGTACAAATCAAACTAAAATAAAAAGTATTTAAGTATCGCCGGATATTGTGAGTGTTGTGTGTCGGTCTAGTGGCAACTCACTAAGAAACCAATAATAAAGACCAAGTGCGGGTAGTTAGGAAAACCCGTGCAGCTAGAAGATGTCCTCTCGAGAACATGGATGCAAAGTCGCGTCCGGAACGTCGACGTATTTACAAAAATACTTTTTATTTACGTCATTAAGTCCCGTTTTCTTATAATAATGTGTGACAATCGCGAAAGATTGAATCGATACAAATCAAACTAAATAACAATAATAGTAAATTTGAGGGAAAATTTATTTGTTTTGCGTACTATACAAATGAAATAAATGGTAAAAGTAGCTTCATAATCAGGATTATCGTCTACTACTCTACTAGGATGGTAAGTATCCCTAATGACATCAACACAATTTTGATACGTCATGAGCCATGAAATTTTGGCCACGAGTTGAGTAAATGATCCGCAAAAAATACTTTGTTCCCTTCCCTCTAAAAATTAAAAGAGTGCATTCAACCAAGCAAGTCACAAGTTACTTTACAAATCCAGTTCGTACATTGCACAACATGAAAACCTACAAGCTAATATCAAAAGCCTTGATGAACTAAGCAGTCATCCAAACATACTCTGTATTCATTCCATTCATTACAAAGACGAACTTTAGTATCGCAAACTAGGTCGCTCCCTTGACTCCCAACTAACTTCGTAGAACTTACTACGTCAGCCTTATCTTAGAGACGCAGAGTCTCCATTGCATTGTCATGTTATGAATTTGGTACATTAATAATACAAGTTTAATTAAATGAAACTTTAGTAATGTTATGGCGGTTCTCGTATCCTCGGTCCCAGTTCATGCAGTTTTTAAAGAATGACGTCTCAGGTTACCGAAATGCCGAGTGCTTTGTTTACAGGTAGAGATGAGCGTGTATGTATTAATATGTAGGTAGTTTTACAGTACGCTTCATTGCATCTTCAACAGATTTATGGAAATTTTAAGCACATGGTTCTATTCTAATACATTGTTATGCATTTTAATGCAAGAATAGCCTTGACTAGTTAAGTGGCTTACCTACATCACCCAGCCCTAGACAGTTGCCTTTTAGAAATTACCTCGGTATCTGGAATTCTGTAGTGGGTGCAAAGCCGCGTGCGTAAGCTAGTATTCGTATAATTCATAAGTTACATTTATGGAATAACAATAATATCTACTATTGTAATAATAATAAATAACCTACACACAAAAACAGACCTGAATTTTACAGCGATAAAGCTCAAGATGCCTCAGTAAATGCGAAAGGAAGTTGCATTAAGCGTGATGTGATCCAGGCTCAAGAATTCCCGGTATATTGGACATGAATGGAGGCAAGGCCGCGGGCGGTCGCTAGTGTTCCATAAATCAACATCAGCGGTGAAGTGGGCAAGTAATTTGTTTATTCAAATGCTCCCGTATCATTTGGAGCCCGCATGTCATCGGCTCGCGAGGTTCGACGCGAAGTGAATAATTGGGGGCCTACACAGATATCAGATATGCCATAGATTACGCAAATGGATCTACTTCGCGTGTCCAAATCCCGACCAAGCGTCGAGGTATGTTCCATACATTTTGAAAACACGAGCACACTTTGAAGGGGGGCGGCTCCAGTTGAATTGCTACAATCGTTGCGGGGCGACGGGGTATCGGTGTTTTTGAATCGTTTTGGATTTCTCGTCACTAAATTTCGACTGCGGCTTCACAGCAAGTGTTACAAAGTCGGCATGCAGGGTTTCAATACAAATCTTTATATTTGCGTAATCTATGTAAGGTATTATAATGTGCCTACGATGTTATGACTTTCATGGGTTTACGATGATGACATTCTGTTTTGATAATGAAGTGATCGATCTACGGCAGTTTTTTGCTCCTTGTTTGTCCATTATAATTCTGTCTCAGTTTAGAAATGCCTCCTTGGCCTCTACTATTGGAATTTTACAGCAAACTGTTTCGTTCTAGTTGCGTAGTTTGCTTGCCACTTTTAAAACACTACGCAGCAATAATTTCCCTTAATTTATGGCTATTGCTTGCTTCTCGTGTAGTTTCTCACTTAGAGGATTGCGAGGCCGCACCTCTAGAGAAACCTTTGAGATTTGCCATGAGATTCTCGGTGAAAGAAAATATCTTATTAACACCTGCGCAAACAGTTCGATGGTGTGTTTGAAGTTCTCAATCTGCACCAAACCCGTTGAGAACTACAGCTTAAGCATTATCATAGCCTGCCTGTACAGACGTATTTATATATAAGCTAGATATGAAGGTTGATGACATCTCAACAAATTTAATGTACTTCACAAGACGCCGATTCTCAAGCGTGTAAAATTTCAAAATAATCCCATTAAAATACAAGTACCTATACTGAGCACCGCAAGGTCTAGTCGATTGTAAAAATGATAATAAACAAACCCCTCTTATGTTATGTAGCACCTTGACCAGCGGCCTACATTTCACCTCAAGCGTCAAATGACTGATTGATCGATAACACTTTCGAGTTGCACTGACAGCCGAGGCAGAAATTCGTAGATCCAACGCCGCGGGCTAACTCTGGCTTTGACCTTACGTTTGGAACATGATTAGGACACCAAAGGGTCTTGGAGCTTATAGAGGTTAAAGAGTTATTTGACGTTTGTTTAAATAGAGAACTGTTTGCAGCATTTTTTCTTTCATGTATGTCGACGACGTGTCAACAAACTTTGAAAAATATCATGGTAGATTATGTTTTGTATAATGTCCTTACTTTACGAAATTACATAGACAAATTACTGTTTTCCGTATCAAAACAAATTCAATCGTATTTTTTACTCTCAAAGTGTTACATAATGTCGGTGTGAAACTCCTAATTAACGGCCAATATAATTAAGCTATCGTAAAATTATTTCACTGTGAAATCATTAGCATACTAACGAAACTTGTAATTAATAGCTAATAAAATATAAAACATAAAACGTGATACCCGCCAAGACATGTGATACGTCGCTGTGGTTAATACGAAAGCCAAGGACAGGGTTCCAAAATTAGCTCGTCATCGTAAAACACATAACCGTATGAAAGTAAACATTGTGGAGGATAACGAGTCTCACCCCCCGCTGCGTCGGCGCTAATTGCTGCGACAGTGTCGTGTCGTTGTCGTCGTGCAGTCGGACACGACAACACGCCGACATCGATATAAATGGGTCTGCGGTTTATGCGATCATTACACGGCTCCGACCCATTCGAACAGCCGAGACACGGCCGAGGCGCAGATTCGTGGTATCCGAGTTCAAAAGTCAGGAGTTAACTAAGGGAACGTGTTGATTTATCCTCCTCGACACTACTTTTGATGGTGGCTTTACACAACAGTGGTGCCATAGAGCGGATTTACCACTTGCGATTGTAATCTCACTTCTAATGTCAGGGCACGGAGTACTTACTTGGCACAAATATTATATTTTTGTTCACAGAACACAACACAAGTGTATCATAAATGTTTCAAAACAGAAACATAAATCCTATATTCGTCGTTTGCTGACGTTTATTTTACGGTGCACGCAGTAAATCATTGTTCTTTCGTGTACTTAGTCTGAAGGAAAACACAGTTTTCCTGGAGCCTTGGCAAACTACTTTTTTCGTTGAAAGTCATTCGATTAAATTCAATAAGGAAAAAGATTTCTCGTAGAATATTCTACATAACAATAATGGCATTGTCTTGAATTCACATCAACAACGAATGTATTACACATCAACAGAGAGTTTCAATGTATTGTTTCCAGTTAAAAAGTGCCGTGCACTAGGGCATATAGAATGCGGAAGACAAATAAACACGTCCACACATAGGCCGTTAAGAAACATTTACAGAGAAAATGTGGAATTTATCGTTTACTAACATAGTGTCGAATTACTTATACAACCACTACCTGTTACGAAACAACTTCTGGAAAATGTTATCAGCTTAGACGCGTAGGTCTCTAAATGATGAGCATCGCCACTTGCATCCGAGGATATCCAGATATGGCGTTAGCGATAGTGGGTTAATTAATGAATAATGGATACACTGCAATATTTCAGAGTTTCTCCTACCGCCCTGCCTGTGGGTGTACGATGAGCAATCGAGGAAGCGATGATTTGCGATTTAGATGTATGTGACTTATGGGCCATAAACATGTCAGCAGAAAGAGACGACGATAATAAACATTGTCTCAATAACTCTCTGCGACTTTGCAACTAAACACCAGCGCATACATCCATCGTAAAAGCATTAAGAATGCCGCTAATGCGGTCTCGATGTTGAGCCAGCCCATAAAAAGGTATTTTCTCTCTTTTCTCGCAACTAATCTGTTCGCAGAAAAATCTTTATGTGTTTTTAATTAATTACTTAGCACTAACAACATTGCGCGAGCGCGCCAAAACGTGCTCTATTCTGAATCGAATACAGGTCATTCGAGATGTTTAAACTGTCGAGTTGGAGGGTGAGGTGAATTAATTGGTGCCTTAGAAGCTACTGTTCAACGTAATTTATTAGGGTTATTCGTGTTCTAGTAAGGCAGTGCAGGTTGCGACACCTTTCGCCGTGTGTGCACTAATATGGGGAGGCCCAGCTGACGTTTTTTCAACGATACCATAAAAGAGCTCGTGCGGCTCACCTGGACTGGCCAGGTTTTTGTGTAGCATTGTAAGATCGCAACTTCGCGATATAAAATCTTGAGTCCGTATCAAAAACGATAGCAAAAAACGAAAGTAACATTAGAAGGTAATGGCGAATGTAAACTTTAACTTACACTTTCTAGTAACTAAGAGCATTGACAAGCTTTGCTATGTTGAGTGACTGAAGTAAAAGAAAGTTAAGTATTTGTAAACTTACTCAAATGTCTGATGTGCGTTGTAGACATACAAAATGAGTGTTAGTTACGAAGATACAGAATGGTGGGAACGATAACATAAGACAACAACTACTGCAAACATTTTGTGTGTTCGCGACAGGCCGCTAATCGGTCGCTCTAATGTGTTCTCGCGTTCTGCTGATGATCTATCAGATACCAGTATATTGATTTAACTCAATTTTCCGTGCCCTATCTAACTCTCATGGACATACTGATTTGTCTGGAATTAAGCATCTCGCACAGCCGTAAGGGCAACCTAGAAGCCCTCAACATTTTTCACTCCATGTATGTTATGAAGAAACCGCAGGGTAGACTTTCTCGGAAGTTGTTTAGAAGTGTTTAACACACATTCCCGGTTTAAGGGGCCGCTATGGTTGTTATTACTAAGAACCTGGATTATGATTAACTTTACCGTTAAAACACGCTGCCTTAAGTGTCTGGGGCATAAATGTCACGACATTTAAATATCTAGACCGCGAGACAACGTTACTAGCAATGGATTAGATGAAATTTCAAGCTTTTTAAAAAGCTATTAAGAATGTGATGAATGTGGTTATAAAATGACGTAGACTTCATATTTCATAAATCATGCGACAAATCAATTTATTTAGAGCCATAAATCTAATCTATTAAAACGCCGCTATAAATCTAATAAAACGGTCATTTCATTCCCTTACTACCACTATTAGACGTAACAGCAATAAAGTAGACTAGTCATTAAGGTTTGTAATTAGCATTTTCTTTGCCGTCTTGAGGTTAATTGAAAACTTCCAATTTGCCTTTTTAGACTTCCAAAAAATAGGAGGCTCTATGCTAGTCTATATGTAGGTACGTTTCTTTGAAAGTATGCATTTGCATGTATTCTTCTTTGGGAATGTGTTCGTCGGTTGTATTCTGACTGAGAGCTGCCAATTACGCGGGATGTCAATACTGAGAAGTTTTTTATCCCTCCCAAACCGTTATCCGACTTCGACAATCGTAAAAGAACCCGTTTCCCTTACATACTTATACGAAATGTCTTGTTCCGATTTTCTAGTACCATCGTGCTTGTCCACTTTTTCAACCGACCCTACGCCCGCGACATGTATTGGTGTCAATGCTACACTAAAATGTTAAGCGAAAATTACACTGAAGAGCACAAGATAGTCTGTATAGCTTGTGCGAATTGTCTTCAACGTCGCAACTTTTACCGATAACCGACCTCTTAACCAATATTTACAGTCATTAAATCTTTAGCCAAAACAAATGAGACCTCAATAGTTTTTGTGCCTTCGCAAACAAATTAATTGTGAATAATTATTCACCACGAACCAAATGAGGTAAAGCAGAGAGATTGATTTGCCGAAACTAAACTTGTACCAAGGCTGTTCACGGATTAAACGAAATTGCAGTCAAATATAGGATCAGAAAGTGAAACCAAATCTGTATCTAATTAGTGTGATTAGTCAGCCTCGACTGGATCGCCTAGCAGGTCACCATGGATTTCTCGCTTCACTTTTTTGGCGACATGACATGAATAATTAAGCTTGTACTGGGAGGCATTATTTTGTTGGATTGAGTGCATTGTTCGGCAGCTGGTGGCCTCATGACACCAATAAATATCCTTGTTCACAATGTGCACTTCGTATTCCTAAAGCCTCTTCCATTGTGTCAATATTGATTTAGCAAGACAACGCACGAATAGAATTAAATGCATTTTCTGACGCGGTATGGAACAATAGAGTCGACCCATCGAAAACTGTCGGAGCTTACTTTTGTTAAGTCGCTGCAAGTAAATTATCCGCTTTCAAAATACATGTCGGGGTTACGAAAACGAAACGAGAGCCGACATAATACACGAGTGTAACGTAAACGGTTCATGGAAACTAATAATAAACGTAACAATGAGTTGCCGAGCGTTGATGCGAGCAGTGAGCAGCACCCGCGTCATTGCTGCGGCCGTCACTCGTAAAACTAATTTCAGTTCTCAGTAATAAGAGAGGCGGCCAACTGCAGCGCGAATCCGGAGATATAACAAGAACACGGGACTTTACCCGAAAACAAGGCTGGGGCGATACAGCATCGAGCTCGGAACACCGATCAGCAAAGAGTGTCACCATAAAACTGCTAACAAGTTATTTTCGCCGCGGTCATTGCAATGTGGGCAACATAAATATAGTTTTACAGGCGCCGCGCAGTCAGGTCAAGCACCGTTGCCACTGCATGCGACATCGTTTAATATTGCAAGTCCACGTCTGTCTCAAGCTCGATTGTAGGTAAAAGTGGATCAAACCTTGGCATCCGTGATGTCCTGGCAGAAGGCCAACCGCCTCGGATTGAATGAGTGACGATTCGCAAAGACGAAAAAAACCAGGGGTAGACAGTCACGTTCGATCTATTTCGGGGAGGTCGAATTTACTGAAGCAGTCCCTGAGTCAGAGGCGCCTCGTGGCACTTGAACATATCACTGGGCTAGAGGAAATGCGTACACGTCTGTTAGATAAGGATGGCACTCGGAATATTTCAATGTTAGGCTTGTAAGCAAATGGGCGTCAATAGAAACGTTTGTTTTGGACTGAAGAGCTCCTGTTCAAGAGTGTGTCAAACGTGACCAGGGAGGTAAAGGCCCCTTGAGGGAGTCACGTACGCGGCGCGCTGTCTGACCGAACCGCCGATAGGAATTAATCGGCAGGCAGGAGTCAGAAGTTATCGTCTGTCATCGGATAAACAGTTATCTCTTCATTCGTTTGGAGATTCCCGAGTGAGTAATTCCATTTATGTAACGAAGAGGAAGAAGCATTTAGATTGATGTCGCAAAGAATATAAAGAGGTATAACTTATTATAACTCTTTAAGATCTTATCGTGGGTATAGAAGAACGCAAAACATCGTACGATATTGACATAAACAATAAAAGGCTTCAGAGCGGATTAACTACATGATGTATGAGTTAACAGAATGAAACAACGGCGAGCTAAGATAAGCCCGTAGTTTGTAATTGTGCCCTTGAAAAGTACGAGATAACGAGCTCGCAGATAATAACAGACTTCGTTTATATTGACCTTGTGTCAGTCGCTACAAAAAAATGATTTATATACTAAACAGTGGAAAAAATCTACGGCGCGCATGTTGCACAATGAGGCTATTACACGCCATACCATAGCATTGAGATTGATCTTAATTTTGACACTTAATTTATTTTAAACTATATCTCAATGCAGGTACTTTATCAGGTGAAAAAATGACAGTGGCATTTATGATGAATATCTGGATCTTAAGATACCTGTCTATGGATGGAGGTCTTTAGAAGAAAATAATATTTCAAACATCGAATAGTCAAGTAGTGTGTTTAGAAGTACAGTAACGGAATTAACAACGTCATAGTGACATCACATCACTTAACAAGGAAAGTCGATAAGACATTTACTATAAAAAGGTTCCACGATGGGTTAGGAATTAAATTCATTGACTGTACCTAGTCGATTTAGCAGCGAAAACGTTTATGGGTCGGCGATGTAAACGATTTTATTTCACTTTAAATGTTGCGTGGTTTATGACAGCGCAATCATTTCAATGATCACTGTGTATATGACGTAGTACAACAAACAAATTTAACTGTTATGAATGATAAGTAACATTGAGAGTCGAGCAATTATACAATCGTTGAGACAATGGCGCGTGTGGCTCGGAATGAACAGCGACAGTTATCGTTTGCGAATACAATGCTGTTAAACCGTTTGACGATCCATTTAAGTAATATTGCGGAAAAATGGCACCCATAGGTTTATTAGATAGATAGATTATGTTTGAATAGCTGCCGACCTATATACCTACATACTTGTAAACTGAAATCAAATCTCTTGAACGAGTTTGGTCCTTCTAGCCGGATCATAAAATATTGTTTTACTACTTAAAAAAATGTATATATGAATGTAGTAAATTGAATGTAGTTATGTAGCCAAATTAGACTAAAAAGTTTACACAAAAAGATCAAGCGTAGGTTTTAATTGAAATTGGAATATTTACATCCTCGAACGACAGATAAAACCGTGGAATAGCAATCGTAAACAGGAATATGATGTAGCATTATTATATCCAAATGCGGCATGCGGAACGTTGCCGATAAGCGGCGTAAGTGGAGATAAGCCTGAAAAACATAACAGTTTATAGCTGTATTCTGCAAATTTACATTTGCATCGACGAAGGTTCAAATTTCGCTCACCTTAGCAGCGGGGATGTTGGCGTTCATCCAACTGTAGATTTGGACGCCTTGGCTGTCGCCGAAATTTGTGCACCAAAGAATACTTCAAATCACGAGAGTTTACGGATCCCTTCAAACACAACAGCACAAAAAACTAAGCACGTTACAATCACAAATTCGATCGCAAAGATCAGGTTTTGCTTCTTGAATTAAACACAAACGATACTGAACCAACAATGGTCTTTCACTTCACGTCTAATATTTGCGTAGTCACAGGTGTACGCGTTGGAATCGGAGCATTCGATGCCGGCAACACGTGCGCACTCGACGGCAAGCCGCGGACAACAGGCCATAAGCGCGCGACGGACGCCCCTCCACGACCGCTGCACGCACTCGGCTCAGCGAGACTGACCTGGCGACTGCCAGCCCTACTCCACAGCCACCGCATCCAACCAACCCCAACCCAAACCCGCCGTTTCCTTCCATGGCTATAATTTTTTACTCCAAAAAAAACCTCATCTCGTACAGGACCGCATTGCATTTTAGTCGCGGAATCTGACCGCTTTTTCTGTCGTCCAAGTAATTATTCACGCCTTTTATGAAGCGTCAACGTTTGTCTATCCGATTATTCTCACGAGAATGTAGAGACTCGTAACTTAGCAGAAAAAGCTTCATTGAGATCAATTTAAGCAGGACTTATTGATTTAGATGTCGCTGGTAGCATGAAAGTAAAAGCGCATTAGCTAAGCTGTAGGTCAACGGCCTTAATAGCGTTATTTTGATACGAGCTCAAGTGCTCGGACCACTTAGGGACATTGCACATTTTGCCTGAGCTTGTCGTAGTGGCATAAAGTGCCGCGGCGAATTGCCTACCCGAGTGTTAAAGTGTGCCACATCCTGAAACTAAGTTAATGGATTGGTAATGACGGGCGTCGGGCCGCTAGGCGCTAGGATCACGTAGGAGCAACGGTACCTTGTCTGGGCGACGGCATGCATGCACTTGTCGCTAATTTAAATAATCGCAGTACACGGCTGAGGTTTCAAGAACAATCAAAGGCAACTGTTGAATTATATTCTCATTTACTACAATTACATTAGCTATACGTATCAAAGCTTCAATCTAAACCTAGCTCGTCTTTGATTTAATAACTAATTTCCTTACCGGAATGATACTTCTAATATCTAATCTAGGCTGGCACGCCAAAGGAAATCTTAATTATAATGTTGGCGAAGAATCCAAGCGAGCAGAATGCATCGTACGTCTTGAAAATCGATTGAAAAGATAACGTCTTTCATAGACGAGAGATGCATGAAAGCTGATACAATTAAATAGGAATCCAGAAGGCCCGGTCACATCGCTACGCGTATTAATATGTAGCACGGGTAAATAGGAGATGTCGAGTTTTGCAGAGTCCAGTTAGGGGGAATGCGATGTTTGGATTAGCCGGGTTGTTTGCGGTCAGGTTGTTTGATCGTCAGCGTGAGCAGTGGATGAACGAGGAATGTTCCATCTCGTTATACATACTTAGTTCCTCATGTTCCGCGTGGACTAATTACATATTACTTTATTACACCGGCTCCGAGATGCGTGCTCGGACTTTCGACGGCGATTACCGTACAAAATTTTATTGCTTTATTAGCACCTTTATAGATGACGGAGTGCCATGCAATGCTGCGTCGCAAGATAAGATAAGATTGTTTTATTTTCATATAAATAAAATGTTTATTATTCCGTGCCGTATTTGAATGTCAAAAGGCTACGATTTGGAAATAATTGATTATGAAATTTACAGTACTTTAATGATGCATAATGATAGGATTAAACGAACTTACCTGAAGTGAAGTTCGATCCTGATTATATGAAGTACTTAGTCCGAGATAACTATGTAGTTCCGTCCTTTCTTGCTACTTGAACGCGACGTATAAAGACACCATAAACAAAAAACAGCACCTGTCAATACTAATCACATATGTCATTACGTTTAGAGTCGTCATAATAAGGCCTAGGGGGATAGTAAGAAAGTGACTATCCGTGAGGAGGGCGGGAGGCTCCCTTATCTCGGACTAAGTACTTCATATAATCAGGATCGAACTTCACTTCAGGTAAGTTCGTTTAATCCTATCATTATATTCGTACTTAGTCCGAGATAACTATGTAGATGTTTAGAGCAAAAATAAACATATTTATAAACATCCAAATTAAATTTCGATAGGTATTTATTTTCTTAATAATAAATCAAAATGAACATAATTATTTAAAACAACAAAAATCAGTAACATTACTTCTTATAATTTTAAAACCACAGGAAATCCTAAGAAAATCAGCCTTTGGTAGTTTACATTCTACATTTAAATTTAAAATCTTAACATTATTTTAATGAATAATTAGGCAATGCCACAGATTGGGCAAATACATTTTGTGCATTACACTCAATGATTAGAGGTCTGTTATAATGTCTCGCAAAGGTAGACCACCTGCTAGACCACCCAACAGCTTTTTAAAAAACTGTCTGTTGTGAGACCTGTACGGTATGCTGGCGACGATGCTGCGTGCCTAATTGAATGTGAAGAAAACTTATTGACATCAATACTACTGTCTTTCATCACTAATTTGAGCCATCTACTTATTGTTTGTGTTGAAGCTGGTTTGTGAAGTTTTACAGTCAGAAATAATTTAATGCAGTCACTATCTGTCTTAAGTCATTAGTTCTTTTTCAAATATTCTAACAGGGTCTATACCGGGCAAAAGTCTGGATTATTACTGAAACATGGTAGAGATAATTTATTCATAAACCGTCTTGAAGCTGAGGTTTTTTGGATATCTGATAAAAATATGTCGACGCCTTCTTCATAATTTAATTTAATCTACTGTAATTAATTAGCGACCGCATTTAGACCCTCTGTCCTGTAGTCAAAACTAATACAATAGACTTTAAAGTGAGCTCTTTTAAATTTAAAGTTTCTAAAGGATAATAATAACAATAATAATAACAAAAGATATTTATTCAACAGTTTGCAATCTACAGATACCAGTATTTGAGGTAAGACAGAACAGTGGCTGGGTCCCAGGTACTTGATTATGATTACTTGAGTATTAGGTATACCTGGGAGTAGTTTATAAACTCCCCTACACCAGCGTTTTATTCTATCGTCATTATCAGATCTATAATTATGGCTATCTAAAATTAAAGACCAAGTTAACCGTTAGCAATTCAAAGTTTGGCTTCTTCTTGAAATACTAACATTAAATATGATATAATCTTGGGTACAACAACGCTTACTACATCTTCATTATGAGTTTTACAGAATTGCCACCACTGTCTTAAACGTGAATCATATTGCTTAAAGCTATTCTTGGCTAGAGATACTATTAGGTATCATTCTTCTCTTCATTGATTCCCTGATAATCTACAGGCCCCCAGGGTAAGTTGAAGATGTAAGGGATGTGGTGACCATACTTCTGAGCCTATGAGAAATTTTAACAATGGATACCAGGCTTGGTTGGACCATACTGGAAATACTAATATTCCTGTTGTTCTATCGGTCTTAATTTTACGCAATACTTTTAAGATTAATGAGAATGGAGGGAATGTTTAAAATAACCTCCTCCATTCGACTGTAAAGGCGTCAATGTTCCATGCAAATGGATCCCTGTGCTAGGAAATGTATTTAACACATTTTTCATTAAAACGAGAAGCAAACAGATCAATAGATAGATACCCTATTGAGTCCACTATTGTTTGAAAGACTTCTTGTGATAATTCCCATTTTATATCCTGATTTGAACTCTGAGATTTATAATCTGTCTCAGAGAGTTATCTTTAGAATTAATATATGATGCAAGAATCCATAGATGTCTTGCTTCGCATCAATTCCAAATTTGTCTTGCAAGGTTATTTAACAGTGGAAATTGAATAGAACCCATCCTATTTATATAGGAAATGGCAGTAGTATTGTCAATTCGTAATAAAATCTCATCTGCAAGGCATCATAAAGCAAAATATAACGCTAATAACTCTAGATAATTAATGTAATTTTTATTTTCTTCTATTGGCCGACTTCCCTTAGCACTCTTTCCATTACATACTGTACCCCAACAACTAAAGATGCATCTGGGAAAATCTCTAAAGCAAAATTATATTGCTTTATGTGGCCTAGTCCTAATATTATTCTTCCACCATGTGAGATCTTCTTTGGCCTTCTGGCCAATGGTAATAATGTTATCATAATTACCCACAACCATTCCAAAGCCCTAAATTTTGCTGCTTCAAAATTTATTGTATACACAAAACCATTAGATATTATTGGGTGCCGTTTCATTAGCATAATTTCATTTTACTAATTTCAAAAATCATAATATTATTACCGAGCATAAACTTCAAGCAATATAACATTCATTAGTCATAACAACGATTGCAATAAATTCATTTCAATATTCGATAATTCAATATAATAGTTAAAATCCATAACGACATTTAGAACAATGATTAGAGGGTATAACATTATGCAAAATATGTTTAATAAGTAAGCGAACTATCTCTTGTCGCATATTTAAATTTGGCTGGTGCCGAATGCATAAAACATTTGCATTGTGCGAGCGAGCGAAGCGAGCGAGCAAGACGGTTCGGAGCAGAAGCGATTTGGATAGGTTAGGTTCAGAAGGCTAAGGCGGGAGCGAAGCGTAGCGTAGCTTCCGCCTTAGCCTTCAATGTTAGTTTTTTTTTTTTTTTTTTTTTTTTTTTTTTTTTTTTTTTTTTAATTATTATTATTATTATTATTTAATTATTATTATTATTATTGTTGGTACGGGTTTCCGATCACGGGCCCATGGGGACCCGTTATGATTATTAATTAATTATTATTATTTTATGCAAATTGATATTATGATTTGAGAAATTCGGCAATTTGTTTAAATGTATATTGTTTTTGTATGATCTCAATATTTCGAGATTGAAATTCTGATATTTGTGTTATGAGAAATTAAAACTTGCAAAAATCGTTGTTATGACGAACATTACACACCCTAAGATGTTGTCATCCATACTGAAACTAAACTACCTAACATCCTAGTTCCTAACTAAGCAGTAATCTAAATTTAAATAATTCTAAATTATCCTCCGCAGTCTTTCCCATTTTATATTTGTATGGGCTAATGTCACCTTTACAATCTATTTGGAAACCAAAAAATTCTGATATTAAGTGGAGTAAAATTACTCTTTTCCCCATTTATGACAAAATCAAGACATAGTAAATGTCTTTTTTAAAATTTTTTCCTTACTGACACATTCATCATAAGTTGAGCCCAGACAAATCAGATCATTGACATAAACCAGTAAGCGAATGCCGTCTTATCTTAAGATATCCTATCACCGGCTTTAACAAATTTGTGAAATGGAATGGTGCGGTGCTTATGCCAAATGGTAAGCAATTGTATTTATATAACCCGAATTAAATTGGAACCTTAAATATTTCTTATGTGTTATTTATGCATTAGGCATAGGTATATGCATTGATATTCAGACTGTCAAAGTCTTTGATAAGTTGTGAATAACTTGACACTTGCCAAGCCCGTTTCTAACTGTTTACAGTTGATAGGGACCAGCAATGACTCGAGAAGTTTCTCTTTAATTTTCTTGGGCAGGCAATATACAATGATATACTTTATTGTATTATAAAACTGATCATGCACCTTGTCTCCATACTGTTTCTCACCAGTATTCGACTCACCTAGTGCCGACAAAATATCAGTCACTTCTTCTGAGTCACTTTGATCAGAATTATTTATTTGCTTATTAATTAAGTAATCTGAGTTTCTAATTCTGATGCTACAGGTTCCGTTTTTGGGTCAAGCTCTGGTATTTGAGCTGAATTATATGCAGGCAAAAAGTAAATACCAAGCCTGAATTTCAGAACAAAAATTTGTTTATCCCAAACAATTTAGGTTAGGATCGTGACAAACATGTCAAGGTTTGACCATTGGCCATAGTATTGACTATCCAACGGATAGATAGCAAAATCGTCACACGATAATGCTTTTAAACAGAGTTAATTATACTCAAGTCTCCATACAGTGAGACGTGTAGGTACATAGCATTCCCACGGAATGTACGTACGTTCTCATCTCTTCGTAACTATTTTTTGGGAAAAGCTTTCCCGTGTTGCAATGAACTTATAATTATAAGGAAGAGAGATGTATATTTCTTTGCCTAAACCCCCTGTATTATATTAATCCTAATCACTTACCCTTTGGAGAAGCCGATGTTCCGTAGAAATTGCGTCGTACTTTTTCCTATCTCTATCCAGCCTTTTCTCTAATTGCAGTATTTCTCTTTTTGGCATGGTGCAATATAATATTTTCGATAACTGATACAATAAAAAGTATTTTTCCCGAAAGAAAAAACATCTTTTGTGTCGATTGCGCTCCAGCGCGAAATGACAGATGACATATGTGATTAGTATTGACAGGTGCTGTTTTTTGTTTATGGTGTCTTTATACGTCGCGTTCAAGTAGCAAGAAAGGACGGAACTACATAGTTATCTCGGACTAAGTACGAATATAATAATTCCAATCTTTGTTTCTCCTTCATCACATCACCGTATTTCTTTGTACACTGACACAGCATTAACATAAAGTTCCTTTTACACGCAGTCGCGTCTTGTAAGGTAGACGGTACCGTTTCAAAAACCCTTTAAAAGCTCGTGATTTTTGTCGATTTCGATCGTGCGATCGCGACTTTCTCCCATTGTTTTATCGGGTGTCGACGCGCGATTTATCGGGCACGCATCTTTTGACAACGACGACACGACGCGGGAATCAAACCCCGGGTTAACGTTCAAAGGATTGTGTAGTCACTGATCTTCATAAAAAAGGCGATAATTGTGTCCACTCACGTTTCATTAATCAATTAATCAGAGTTTGTAAAATCAGACAATATTTGAAAAATCATACGGAAAAACCCTATCATAACAGTTAATTTTAGGCAGTAGATAAGTAGAGACATAATGATGGCGATGAGATAACGTTATCTACAATTTGTATGAAGCGCCTTATTTTAGTTTGTAGTCACAAACTCACAATGTTCTTAAAAGGGGCATGTTTAAACATGTATCGCGGAACATTACATACATTGCGGCATTCGGTTAACTTAACTACTTATACCTTACTACTGCCAAGGCCCTGAATTGTAATACTAATTGTGAGATTTTTTTTCATGTGAAGAGCAGCTTCAAATTGTAAATAAACAAGTTTCACGGACCCTCGGCTGGATTAACGAAGGAGCCTTTGAAAGGAAAGAATAATATGTTACTAGAATAAAATCTGCACACGCGATCGAAGGGATTTGTATTCAAGCGGGTTGCTAGTTGCTACAAATGACGCCTATAAATAGAACATTGGAACATTGCAGTTTATTGTTTAAGAAAATAATCTTTTAGAGTGCTCTCAGCGGCTTTTAAAAGGTTTTATGTAAATAGTAACAACCTATTTAGCAATGCAGTAGGTAACTTCATCAAACTGCATTTTAGCTTAAACTGTTATACATAAAGATTCATTGGAGAATTGATAGATACTAAAAAAAGAAACATTGCGAACTTAGATATCCTTTGTTAAACATATAACCTTGATGATAAATTTTGGAACATTTTGTTGTTCCTAAAATACCTAATAATAGTTTTTGAATGCATTTATGTACGTACTCTTATCTAAATATTTAAATACTTTGTTGTTTACCTTAGTTTAGTTTGTTATTGTTTAGTTATTTGCTTATACTGTTAATATTCAACTAATTTATCTTTATAACAAGTAACTTGCGACATAAAAGATTTTAAGAAATAAAATTACAGTGACAACTTCATCGTAAAGTTTTCATTACATCGACTTTGAAATAACTAATTCGAGACCGAAAAATTTAACAACCTTCTGTGCGTGTTTATCAAAAAATACGATCAATTCCTTTATCTCATCCAGCTTTCTCGCTTTAGTATACGCGTATTGTATATCTCTTTTCTCTTGCGCTGAGAATCTTTACCTACTGTAATTTAGAAAATTAAAATGCAACAAGGAAAGAACATGTCACGTAATGCCGAGATAATGTCACTTATTAGTACGAAGTGTACGTGCACCCCAATATCTAGCTTCAGAAGTAAGCTACGATACCTCTATCCATATTCACGTCTTTTTCCAACTAGCTGAGTGTGAAAGAGTCGCACTCAGTGGTTATCGAGAAGCGAGTTGAGTCGGGTTTCGAGCAGCGGGAACATTTCTCTTGCTAATTGTATTTCCATATACTAACGAGGGCTAGCTCCTAGCGCGGAAATATATGCGGAATAGACGATTAGGTTACATCTGTGACCTTTGCGACTTGTAAATAAATGCATAATTGACAGTGGTTCCTTTGACCTGCACGACAATGGTCGGGGTTTGGTTAATTTCGCCATACGGTTTTTAATTAGTGTGTCTTTTCTAAGATACGCTGCAATGCAAGATTCAGTTAGCTTAAAATTCGTTTTATTGAATCAGGCGTTACTTTGCGGAGGTCCATTTTAATTAACTATGAGGTAAATATTTTGTTTCTTTAAAATCGTTTGTCTTTACCCGTTAGGTATTTTGACAATTGCCTTTGCCTATGTCAAATACAGTTCAGTCTTGTATATTTTTTATCTAAAACGTAGGTAACTATATTTTAAATAACGTAACTAAATTTTATCAACAAGGGCACTATGCCTTTTCAAGTGCTCCTTTGTTTAGTTCCCAATAGTTATTTGCTTTGCAAAATGTTCGGCGTAATCGAAATTTTCCAAGCTGAGAAAGAACAAGATTTTTTTTATGGTTCGGTCAAACTTGCCCAAGTTGTGAGCTACTGTATTATTACAACAGTTATTTGGCAGTGTCAACAGATGGCGCTCACAATTAATTTCTTACCCCCTTATTCATGAACGCTCTATAGGCTTCTACTAACTTAGCAATCGTTTGTCCTTATCTGTGAAAGGTAAATGTCAATGTGACAGATAAGGACAAACGATTGGCAAGTTGGTAGACGCCTATAGAGTGTTTATGAATAAGGGGGTTAAGAGGGCGCATCCCTACTGAGCTGGCAACGTCGCATTTTTGGTGATTTTTTGCGATTATTTCACAGAAATTGAATGAAAGTTTCAAATATGCGTCTGTAGTGCACTTCGTTTTTAGTGTATTAATGTGTGTAATGCAATAATTGATCGTTGTGGACTTTTATTTTCTTATTAAACGAAATATAGTATTTTATCCCTTTAACACGAAAATAAAAGTCCATCACGATTAAACATTGCATTGGACACATTGATACACTAAAAACGAAGTGCACTACAGACGCACATTTGAAACTTTCATTCAATTTCTGTGAAAGAATCGCTAAAAATCACCAAAAATGCGACGTTGCCAGCTCATTAGGGATGCACGCTCTTAAACCCTGGCGTTGGTTGTCCAATTAACCTGCATCTATTAGGAGCGCCCATGCTTCCGACAGTGCCGCACGACGGCAGCGCCTCAAACGGCCTATGTCGTAACTAAACTATTTGGTTCTTTTTTACGTTAAGGGTGCGACCACACCGCCGCTTAAAAAACGGTGACGTTACGGAATCTCAACAAAATGTATGAAGAAACGGTGAGAAAACGTGACGCATACGACACGTCACTGCGTATACGCGGCGGTTTGGTCGCACCCTATGTGTTCAATTTTTGAAACAAAGAGACTATCGCGTACTAAAACCTAGCGCACGTTCCATTAAAATGTAGAGCGGCAAAATCGACCTAAGTTACTTTTTTATATAAAGAAACGTAAGTACTTACTTTCCGATGCAATTCATTCAATACCTACCTAGAGTTGAAAATGAAGAAATATTTTAAGTAAAATGTTTGTATCTGTGTATCTCAGTTATCGTAGCTCTCGAACTAAGAAATTTTCAAAACAGAAAATTAGTGAATTAGTGTGTTTTTAGGTTTCATTGAAATCTTGTTTTCGCGTGCACACGGTTCGATTCGAATGCGTTTCGAATGGCCCAGTATTTGCGAGATTTGTCACCTATTTGGCACACAGTGCACTTCTTGGCTTCTTTAATCGACGCTCTTATTTATAATGCAAATAATATAGATCCCGAATATTGGACGCTCATTTGTTTCGAAATTTATATTTCTAAAAAACAAATGGCAAGCTGGCGGCGGGTCGAATTGACAACATTTCATATTTCTGAGCCTATAATTTTAATGGTTCTCTGTCATCATCACATCATCATCATATTAGCCGAAAGACGTCCACTGCTGGACATAGGCCTCCCCCAAGGCTCTCCACTCGGACAGGTCCTGTGCCTTCCGCATCCACCGCGATCCCGCGATTCTGATCAGGTCGTCGCTCCATCTTGTTGGAGGCCTACCAACAGCTCGTTCTCTGTATTCTGTTTGAAAAGATGAACATGCTGACAGTTTAATTTTTTCGCTAGGGTTTGTATTTAATTTATAATAAATTTATTAATTTTTGCTTATTCTAAAAGGGCGTAACTCCGATACTATCACAGAATAGACACTTATCCTTTTGTCTTTTCTGTATAGAAAAAAATCTGACGTCAATTTCAAATTGTCAATGTCAGGCCTTATTCTCCGATATTCGATTTTCGAGGTTCGCTTCGTGCTGTTCCGCTCATACTAATATAGTCATTAACTTGAGAGTGAGAGAGAAGGTATGCAACGAATAGAATTTCAGAGTTGCCCCCCTTGTACTTTGAAGTTGTCATATACAAAATTATGGTCGCTTATTTTTTCTCGTGAAAAAGGCAAAGGTGTTTCACCTATCCTGTGGTAGTTTTGGTAAAATTAGGACATATTTTTAATTAATTTTTATTTTTTATAATAAGCGATATTAAAATTATATAAACATATTGCAGTGATCAGGAGGCAAAATGCTTTCGAACCATATATACATTTTCAGGTGTTATAAAAATGAAATGTTGTCAATTGCACCCATAAGCTGCCAGTGTTCAAATATGACAACGCAACGGTCTCATGCTGTGAGGACTAGACGCCTGCCCTTGGCGCATGCGCCGTTTATTTCCAACCTTACGTCTACCGAGACGATTAATTCTGAACGCGTCGACCTGAATCACTGTAAAGACGATATAAATTTTGAACCGAAATAAAATCACATACAACTTTATTCGCCAAAGAAATTGGCTAAAAATAAACTTGGTTTACCTGCGCCTCGGATTGAGAACTGAGTCATCGTTAATTGGCTCTACTTTATATCGGTATCTGAGACAAGGGAGTCTAGAAATTGACGGGAAAATTGCATTTTGATTGATGAATGAAGAGTAAGAAAAAAATGTGATTGGTTTTTTACACGACTGCAGAAGATAAGGGTTGTTTTTAGACGACGTAAGTAAAGAAGGAAGAATCAAGTATATGGCTATGGGCTATGGCTACACAATTTTTATTCGGATCTAGGGCGTCCGACTTTGAAAATACTTTTTTATTAGTTAAGTTTAGTATAAGTTAACTATACAAAATGCTCTTCAAAATACTCCTTAGGCTCATTTCCCTTTATTTTGAGCAAATGTTTGACATTTTCATTTTATTTGAAAAAAAATTGCAACCGCTGTGGATATGAAAATTGTATGTACAACATAAACGTAAATCTTAAACGTCAAATTAATACGAACGGGAAAACATTTAGGCTGCCCTTACAAATAAGACGCATACATTACGAAGTATATCGGGCTGTAAATTATAAGACGATACCTCCTCAGCCTACGTGAGAGAACGGTTCGAGTGTTTGGCAAAGTGTGAATAGCCGATAAGTGGGCATAGCTAGTGTTTGTTTAATGGTTTATACGCTGCGATAAACAAACATACTTACATGGATCTTATTGACTCACATTAAATTGTTTTTTTTTCAACAATAAAAGGGTTTTTTTTAATGCAAGAAAGATGATGAATGGGGATGAAGCGAAAGAGAGTCTCTTCTCTGCCCACCTCTATGAGAAAGAGGCGTGACGGTATGTATGTGTATATTTGTACGAAGGCAAACGAGGAAGAGGGTTACCTGATGGCAAGTAGTCAGCACTACTAATTGACACCCATAACATCAAGCATTACTGATGCTGATTTTTGTTTTAGGTACTGTTAATTCCAGTAGACTTGTTAGTCGTTGGATGGTGCTACATTGCTTTTGTTGTTTTGAATAGAAAACTTACATTATCATGTTCATATGAAGACAAATATCCATTTGCGTACCTGTAACAAAAATACAAAATATTAATATTAAGAGTTATTTATTGCGTTGTATGTTTTAGTAATTTAGCCCTTCGGCGATTCTTAAACGATTTCCGTTGGAATCAAAGAACAAACATTACGCAATCAAAAATATTCCGTTTTAAAGTATTGTTTTTATGTCAATTTTTCACATTGTCCCTATTGCATAACCTCTTAATTATGGGCAAAATAAGATCGTCCCGCGCGTTTCTAATCAATTCAAATTATGATTTATTAATTTAATCCGTTCATAATTTATCGGTAATTAAATGCGTGGCCATTGGATTAGCAATTACAGGTTGATCAAGCCGATGAGCAATAAATATTGTTATGTCACACGTTGTGTAACAAATTTAGGCTAATTCAAGAACAATTTTAATTGATAATTAATAATGAGGCTGGCGTGACGCGTATTAATTAGTTTCCTGTGATTGGGTCACGCTTCAACATTACTTGTTGTTTTTCCTTTAAAAATAACAATTACCTCTCTTGCTCTACATTCGCTCAACAAAAATTTATCACACCGCATTCAAATGAGATGAGGTGAGGCATTGAACAATTTCAAGGCTTCATAGCTCATAATTGATCAATTGAGTATTTGTTTTCCAAATAAAACAATCTTGTTAATAAATCATAGATACCCTTTCTTCATCACGGCTGAGGCTTATGTTGGTTGACTTAACGATCATTTGCCCTTTTCTGTCACTTTGACTCTTTTCTTGACATAGACAAAACGTATATTGCTGTAAGAAGTTCGTAACTGTAATGAACAAGGGGGTAAAACTATAGTCATTCGCTAGATCCAGTAACATATAACATGGTGAATCATTGTTATACAGTTGGAGTATGTTTTCTACGTAGGAAGGACACGTCTGAGACGCGACTCTCCTTCCATATTGTGATGCAAATATATGAATGGCGAATTGGATCGGCAGCCGAATACGACTGTACATACTGGCATTGGGCGAGTGGAAAGCGACGGATATGCGAGATGTGAAATGAACAATTGTCATTGTTATTGGTTTAATAAGAGACTTTTATTAAAGTGTTAGTCCATTGTGCTAATAGGTATAGGTAATTCGTGTTGAGATTTGGACACTAATCGGTAGATTAGCTGGTAAGCTTGGCTCGTTTTAAGCTTGAGGTGAGACACATAAGGACCATCTTTTCTCTAGATTCTAATGGTATTTTAAGAACAAAAAGGTGTCACTTGACATCAAACCTCTTTCAGCCAAGCGTTTATATTTATCTCAGCACTAAGCTGATTCTATCAAAGTTCTCATACCTACGTTTTTCGAGCTGTATATTCTGCTACTTTTTAACTGACTTGAAAAGAAGAAGGAGGATCTTAACTAATTCATCAGGAGATTTTTTTCTCAAGGTTCGAAGACATTGAGACCGCATTGCAACGACTTTGATTGACGAGCCATTGACGGAATACGGAAACAAAACGTCAAAATTGATCACCGTCAGTAACGGTAACCCATACTTATAGCTAAGTAGCAATAAATATCAGTAATTTCAACAGTCACACGAGATTATTAGCGGAGTCAGTTGTAACCCGAGTCGTAATGAACTTTTTATTACATATTATTTATCATTTTGGAGGCTGAATGAAAAGGAAGTGTGCAAAATATTATCACGTCACCAAGTTTAACTCTCAGCACCATAAACAGCTGACTAACGACACTATTTTTTATTTTATTTTATATTTGAATAGGAAGGCAAACGAGCAAGTGGGTCACCTGATGGTAAGCGATCACCACTGCCCATAAACACGCACAACCCCGGAGGTAAGATGAAATGCCTCTTGTGCCCGTAATTTCCCCGGCTGTCTTACTCTCCACACCGGAACACAGCAGTGCAAGCACTGCTGCTTAGCGGCAGGATTAGCGAGTAAGATGGTGGTAGCTATCCGGACGGACCTTGCACAAGGCCCTACCACCCGCAAAACTTTTGTTTTTGCAGACTTCACAGGTCTTTTGCAGATCTCACATTAAAAACTTAAAAAGTGTTTTTTTTATTAAACCAGATGTGGCCAGAGACAATGTCTTCGTAAACGAGAATAACAAAACATCTTGCTATGAAGACCGATTCTAAACATTGTTCCCAAAGAACAGTGGAGGCACCCACGTAAGTAGGTACCCATTTACTATTTACAACACTAGTATGGAAAATAAAAGATATCCATGCATTGTTTCAATGTCCGAGTCGAGGGAACAGATGTATGAGCGTGAACCCAACAAGCTACAGAATGTTGTACTTATTGTTCATGAATAAACGATATAAAACCGCCGGTGACTTTTTCTCGTTTTGATTTAAGTATACTTTGATTGATGTGTCCTCAGTTTGGGATTCATATTTAAATAAAACAGGCTTGAATGTTACGAATTTGGTTTTGTGAATTGGTCGAACTGCGAAACATGTTAGCTATAATCCAAATTGCAAAGTAAACTAAAATGGTCAGATGTATTGTGATGAAAGATGAAACGTAAACATCTGATAGTAGATAATTGTAATAAGGATTTTAAAAAACTCATTTTTGCAAATAATAACAAATGCAGATGGCATTCCAACAGGCCTATATAAATATCTGCAATGCGCATTCCTCCCCGAAGGATCAAAACATAAGGTTTCATTAACAATAAATTAAACTTTTTATGCATAAAGATCTTTTAAAGTAACAATATAATAACTTAACTACGCAAGCCATATTGAAGTACTTTAACGGCCAAAGAATTCGTAGGCAATTATCGGGCAGTTCTTCGAATTCAGAGTAGGTACGCCAGTTGATTAATCAGAATACTTGATTGGTCTTTTTATTGGATACTATACCCATTTTTATCGAACTTCTTAAAGGCATGTCCACTCAGACGGACAATAAAATGATTTTATGACGAGTAAAATCTGCTGCGAGAGTAGGCTCCAGTGGAATAATGGCAATGCTCACTAAAGTGTTTATACTGAGCCAAATGCATTTTAATTGGCGGATCTGGGGACAGTTGGCTTTCGTGAAATTTCCAGTCGCGATATCCAAGCATTGATAGAGCGTGCACGTTCAGGGCCTCTATTCGGCACTGACACGCCGAAGCTATTACCAACCATTTGCAGTGCCTAAGTAATGCCTAACGTAAAATTTGCTATTCGGCGTCGCCAACTGTCAGTTTGCCGAACACAATCCGATGAGACGCAATGAGTTCTTAGTAAGCTTTTCGGGGCTTTGTTGGGGATTTTCAACAGCTGTCGCAGTGAGACAGAAAAAAAGAGGAGTTCTGACCGCATATCCTATCAAATCAATAACCTGCTATCTAATAATTATTTATTCAGTGCGATCACATCAAATTCGTCAAAATTTAAGCCATAATTAAGAAAAACTATAACCCCCGAATCCCCAAGTAATCCGAGCCTTAGCAACATAATCGCAGACTGCAGAACGCATGGTCACGATAGCTGGCAACTTTGTCATTTGAATGTGTCAAATAGCCTACTGGTTGCCTTACGGATGCCGAAGTAATGGTGAACGAAGAAAGGTTGAATTTTACGTTCGGCATCCTCACGGCTAACATTCTTTTTTTATAAATTCGATCGAAACTTATCCCAAATTTTTAAGGATAAAAAAAGATCGATTTCGAATCGAGGACTTATATCTGGAAAATTCAGATTGTTGTGTAATTCGTTAAATAAAAATGAGCTATGCAAGATGAGGTGAATCCGCGATCTCAAGGAGATTAATTTGTTTTCACTAATTCTATCGAAACCTATCCCCAATTAAATGGCATAAAAAAATAGCGATTTTGAATCGAGAACATATATCTGGAAAATTCAGATTGCTGTGTAATTTGTGAAATAAAAACATGAAGAGGTCATTGAACTATTAATCATGAGGTGCATGCGTTAGGTGCTAAGATCGGTCGCCAGCTTTGAGTTTTTTTTATCAGTTCCTCCCTCAAAGCAAAGGAAAAAAAATGACTACTTATAGGTACAACATTTTTTTCATGTATTTCATAACTTTACTAACTTTTATATATACCTAGGTGCTGGCACGTAAGCCGTTCGATATTTTTTTTTTCTAGCCAACCGATTTTGGTGTGCTACACATATTGTGCCGGGTTCGAATCCCGGTAGAGGCAGACATTTGTATGATGAATACGAACAGGCCCCTCTTCTCCACTGGGCACTATGGGCACGTGCCCAGGGCCCCGCGATCGAATGGGGCCCCCTAGTTCCTGCCAGATTACCAAATGATAACCGATATTTAGGTCATAGGGGCCCCATGATCCTAATGTGCCCAGGGCCTCAAATAGTTTAAAGACGGCCCTGAATACGAATGTTTGTGCTCGAGTCATGGATGTGTATGTATTTAAGTATGTATTTACCTACATTATATAAGTATGTTTATCCGTTGCCTGGTACCCATAGCACAAGCTCTGCTTAGTTTGGGACTGGGTCAATTGGTGTAATTTGTTCCAAGATATTTATTTTATTTATTTTATTTATATATTTTTCACCTACTAAAGATGATTAGGTATATGACATAAATTATATTTTCATTGTCATATAAAAAGTAAAAAAAAAAACTGACTAAACTTTTCAGATATTTAATTTTATTCACTTCCACATTAGAGACTGCACCATTTTATTCACCAATAATACACCCACCAACATATTATACAATATGTTTTTTTTTTCAAAATTATAGCAGTGGGAGAACATGGAGATATCTATTTCCTAGAACCCTATAATATAAAAAGGAATGATTGAAAACTCTTTAGAAAACCGTGCATGACATTACTAAATACTGGCCACTTACAGTTTGTCAGGTTTAAAAACAAATTTAAGAAATTA